>CM068372.1:612500-1091341 GCA_034769895.1 Magicicada septendecula | reverse complement strand
AAATTTTTTAAAAGATTTCTCTCATAGTTACAGAAACCTTGTTTCGATGTTATGTGTTTGTGCGAATGCGAGGGAGATGTATGTCGTTCACCACCATATGGTGACCACTGTAACATTCTGAGTGCTTGTGAGTGGAGAGAATTTACACTCTGAAGAACAATTGTTTTAAAAAATTATTTTGACGAAAAAATGTAATTGGTTAAGACATAATTCCACTGGATGTGCGCTTTATAAGCGTTGTTACCACTGTTATTATCTAAAATACTAAAAAGAGTTGAATTCAAGGTTTTGGTGTACCATTTTACACATGTAGTTAACACCATATTAATTATCATTTGATGTGTGTCTACATTCAGTATGTTATTATTAATATATTACACATCAACATTGTAATATTGTATGTTATTAATTATTATTATTATTGTTAGACATATAAGGCTTGTTTTGGTTGTAGTAAATGTAATTATTATTTTGTTAATTATATGTGTGTGTGTGTGTGTATGTGTATATATATATATATATATATATATATATATATATATAGAGAGAGAGAGAGAGAGAGAACCTTCAAGGCTGCAAAAGAGAGAGAAAGCGAGAGAGAAAAAAGATTATTTTGTATAATTATGTAAATATATATATATATATATAGATAAAGTGTCTATTTTGTTTAGTTATGTATATAGAGAGAGCGCGTATAATTTGCTCAATTATAATTGTCTTGTGAATAGAGAACGTGTGTGTGTAGAGACAGAAAAAAATTATAGCTTATGATTTGATTGTAAAAGCTTTCGATATTATTAAAACTTATATATATAAACCATAACCTACGTTATTTTTATTATTATACCACTTATACAAAACAATTATTCCTATCATTCTTGAATAAGCGCAAAAGCAGTTGAGATGTAGCAGCATGGAATGTAGCAGAAACCGGTTTTTATAGCGCTACATCTTACAACAACTTGCCTGAGACAGCTCAACGTCTGACAATAAACCACACACACACACACACACACACACACACACACACACACACACACACACACACACACACACACACACACACACACACACACACACACACACACACACACACACACACACACAGAGAGAGCTTTATAAAACACGGACGCCAGCTATCAGTTCCTCTTTGAATACATTAACGGAACGTGGTAGTGTTTCACACACACACCGCTTGTACCAGCTTAGATGCTGTTTGACTGGTTTACAGGAGAATCGTCACAGGAGTAAATATATTTATTCAGTTAACAATTTTAGTAACGCATGATAAGAATATATGTTTTCTAAACAGTATTCAAATCGATGCATCTGTTTTATATTAACACAATATAAACATTATAATAATACAATATCCGGTTTTGAGTACCGGAGGAACCGCGTCGGGATGTCATTAATCACCAAATTTCGGAACCCGTCAGGTACCTATTGTCCCAAATTTTAACCGATCAATTTCGCGTAACGGTTTCTCCTCCCCGTCCAGAGTTTAGACATACAGGACTTGTTTTACGGTGTACCCCCCCCATCCGTTGATTTAAACATTTCGGGTGTCAAAATTCGGACACCAAAAATTTCGGGTAACCCCATCCGTTGATTTAAACATTTCGGGTACTAAATTTCAGACACCGAAAATTTCGGGTACCCCCATCCGTTGATTTAAACATTTCAGACATCACGCCCTCTACGTCGTCGTCATGTGGGCGTACGGGTAAACCCGGTCGTTGCGGAGCGACAGACAAAGTAATTGAACAAAATATGTTGGCGAGGTGCGGGGTGGTGGCGAGGCTCTGGGTGCGGTGTGGGGGTGCGGGGTATAATGTCATCGTCCGGTCGTGACCGAAAGCAGATGGTGGCCCGTGACGACGCGGGGTGGGGTAGGAAGCAAAATTATAGCCGTTACCGTTGCGGTGGAGGTGCGGGGTAGGGTGTCGTGACCGAAGGAGATGACGCTTTAGAAGGAAGGAACGTGGTCAGGGGAAACAGAATAAATACGCCAGTGTTTCCCTGTGCAGTCATCAGTACTCGCCATGGAAGGAATCGTTGCGAACGCGAAGGCAGTTGAAAATTTTTTACCAAAAAGAGACTTGTCAAGTCTTTCTTTAGGAGTAAAGTATCATATAATTCACATGAAATTTGTGAAAACGGAATTCGGGGAGTCAGTTGTGGTAGATTTGGAAGATACCGGAGCCTGTCCTCAGCCGGAGGATAAACTTTTCTATATATACCTACCTAAAAGATGGTGTGACGTATTTACAGAGGAGCAATTGAAAGCTGTGAAGCCTTGTGTCCTATCACTATGCGTAACCTCACACACTCCGCTGGCGAACGAGAAAGTGAGCGTGCAGTTGGATATTGATTATGTGAGTATGATATTTCAGTACCACTAATAATTACTTATACAGAAGTGGTTATGTATTAATTTTTTCTCTTTTTTTCCAGACCAAATAAACGAGAACAGGATTGATTTATTATAATAATAATAGTAATAATAACATTAATAGTAAAATGTTTTTAAATGATGAAGTAGACTTCTCTATTTTTTTTGTCGTTTTTTAATGTTAACTATTCATTTTCAGAGAAAGAACAAGGTGTTGCTTGGATCTAATATTGTAGAAAAACTTTTAAACAGAGAAATAAATGGTAACAATAGATTATATTGTCAATGCAACATGATTAAATTCGATTATAATTTTAGAAATAATCGTAAGACACTGAGTAGATGGATATCAATACGAAACGAAAAGAATATTTACAAAATGAAAGTATTTATTCGTAATGAGTTTTTCAAACTCTTCAAAACATCAATTAGTTATTGTAACAACAATAATATTGAATATCTTCAAATAAAAGATTTGCTAATTGCTAAAACAAAGCTGGTTAATCAGATATACTATATGATGTATAATTTTACTGGTACAGCGTATACCTCGCTAGTAAAAAAATATGATTGGTCAAGGCATGACTCTAGCGGATGTCCGCTTCGTAACCGTTGTCGCGTCTGTTGTTATCTAAGATATCAAAATGACTTTAATTCAGAATACATGTTTTTTTAATACCACACTAACTATCATTTGATGTGTCTACATTCTTTTGTATTTGATCAAGTATTATTAATTGTCGGAAATTATATTCTGTTTTTAATTATTAAAAAACGTATGTGGTTTATAACATAAAAAGTTGAGATAAACAATCATTAAAGTGTTAATTAAATTTTTATGTGTAATTAAATTTTTTAAAAGATTTCTCTCATAGTTACAGAAACCTTGTTTCGATGTTATGTGTTTGTGCGAATGCGAGGGAGATGTATGTCGTTCACCACCATATGGTGACCACTGTAACATTCTGAGTGCTTGTGAGTGGAGAGAATTTACACTCTGAAGAACAATTGTTTTAAAAAATTATTTTGACGAAAAAATGTAATTGGTTAAGACATAATTCCACTGGATGTGCGCTTTATAAGCGTTGTTACCACTGTTATTATCTAAAATACTAAAAAGAGTTGAATTCAAGGTTTTGGTGTACCATTTTACACATGTAGTTAACACCATATTAATTATCATTTGATGTGTGTCTACATTCAGTATGTTATTATTAATATATTACACATCAACATTGTAATATTGTATGTTATTAATTATTATTATTATTGTTAGACATATAAGGCTTGTTTTGGTTGTAGTAAATGTAATTATTATTTTGTTAATTATATGTGTGTGTGTGTGTGTATGTGTATATATATATATATATATATATATATATATATATATATAGAGAGAGAGAGAGAGAGAGAACCTTCAAGGCTGCAAAAGAGAGAGAAAGCGAGAGAGAAAAAAGATTATTTTGTATAATTATGTAAATATATATATATATATATAGATAAAGTGTCTATTTTGTTTAGTTATGTATATAGAGAGAGCGCGTATAATTTGCTCAATTATAATTGTCTTGTGAATAGAGAACGTGTGTGTGTAGAGACAGAAAAAAATTATAGCTTATGATTTGATTGTAAAAGCTTTCGATATTATTAAAACTTATATATATAAACCATAACCTACGTTATTTTTATTATTATACCACTTATACAAAACAATTATTCCTATCATTCTTGAATAAGCGCAAAAGCAGTTGAGATGTAGCAGCATGGAATGTAGCAGAAACCGGTTTTTATAGCGCTACATCTTACAACAACTTGCCTGAGACAGCTCAACGTCTGACAATAAACCACACACACACACACACACACACACACACACACACACACACACACACACACACACACACACACACACACACACACACACACACACACACACACACACACACACACACACACACACACAGAGAGAGCTTTATAAAACACGGACGCCAGCTATCAGTTCCTCTTTGAATACATTAACGGAACGTGGTAGTGTTTCACACACACACCGCTTGTACCAGCTTAGATGCTGTTTGACTGGTTTACAGGAGAATCGTCACAGGAGTAAATATATTTATTCAGTTAACAATTTTAGTAACGCATGATAAGAATATATGTTTTCTAAACAGTATTCAAATCGATGCATCTGTTTTATATTAACACAATATAAACATTATAATAATACAATATCCGGTTTTGAGTACCGGAGGAACCGCGTCGGGATGTCATTAATCACCAAATTTCGGAACCCGTCAGGTACCTATTGTCCCAAATTTTAACCGATCAATTTCGCGTAACGGTTTCTCCTCCCCGTCCAGAGTTTAGACATACAGGACTTGTCTTAGGGTGTACCCCCCCCATCCGTTGATTTAAACATTTCGGGTGTCAAAATTCGGACACCAAAAATTTCGGGTAACCCCATCCGTTGATTTAAACATTTCGGGTACTAAATTTCAGACACCGAAAATTTCGGGTACCCCCATCCGTTGATTTAAACATTTCAGACATCACGCCCTCTACGTCGTCGTCATGTGGGCGTACGGGTAAACCCGGTCGTTGCGGAGCGACAGACAAAGTAATTGAACAAAATATGTAGGCGAGGTGCGGGGTGGTGGCGAGGCTCTGGGTGCGGTGTGGGGGTGCGGGGTATAATGTCATCGTCCGGTCGTGACCGAAAGCAGATGGTGGCCCGTGACGACGCGGGGTGGGGTAGGAAGCAAAATTATAGCCGTTACCGTTGCGGTGGAGGTGCGGGGTAGGGTGTCGTGACCGAAGGAGATGACGCTTTAGAAGGAAGGAACGTGGTCGGGGGAAACAGAATAAATACGCCAGTGTTTCCCTGTGCAGTCATCAGTACTCGCCATGGAAGGAATCGTTGCGAACGCGAAGACAGTTGAAAATTTTTTACCAAAAAGAGACTTGTCAAGTCTTTCTTTAGGAGTAAAGTATCATATAATTCACATGAAATTTGTGAAAACGAAATTCGGGGAGTCAGTTGTGGTAGATTTGGAAGATACCGGAGCCTGTCCTCAGCCGGAGGATAAACTTTTCTATGTATACCTACCTAAAAGATGGTGTGACGTATTTACAGAGGAGCAATTGAAAGCTGTGAAGCCTTGTGTCCTATCACTATGCGTAACCTCACACACTCCGCTGGCGAACGAGAAAGTGAGCGTGCAGTTGGATATTGATTATGTGAGTATGATATTTCAGTACCACTAATAATTACTTATACAGAAGTGGTTATGTATTAATTTTTTCTCTTTTTTTCCAGACCAAATAAACGAGAACAGGATTGATTTATTATAATAATAATAGTAATAATAACATTAATAGTAAAATGTTTTTAAATGATGAAGTAGACTTCTCTATTTTTTTTGTCGTTTTTTAATGTTAACTATTCATTTTCAGAGAAAGAACAAGGTGTTGCTTGGATCTAATATTGTAGAAAAACTTTTAAACAGAGAAATAAATGGTAATAATAGATTATATTGTCAATGCAACATGATTAAATTCGATTATAATTTTAGAAATAATCGTTAGACACTGAGTAGATGGATATCAATACGAAACGAAAAGAATATTTACAAAATGAAAGTATTTATTCGTAATGAGTTTTTCAAACTCTTCAAAACATCAATTAGTTATTGTAACAACCATAATATTGAATATCTTCAAATAAAAGATTTGCTAATTGCTAAAACAAAGCTGGTTAATCAGATATACTATATGATGTATAATTTTACTGGTACAGCGTATACCTCGCTAGTAAAAAAATATGAGTGGTCAAGGCATGACTCTAGCGGATGTCCGCTTCGTAACCGTTGTCGCGTCTGTTGTTATCTAAGATATCAAAATGACTTTAATTCAGAATACATGTTTTTTTAATACCACACTAACTATCATTTGATGTGTCTACATTTTTTTGTATTTGATCAAGTATTATTAATTGTCGGAAATTATATTCTGTTTTTAATTATTAAAAAACGTATGTGGTTTATAACATAAAAAGTTGAGATAAACAATCATTAAAGTGTTAATTAAATTTTTATGTGTAATTAAATTTTTTAAAAGATTTCTCTCATAGTTACAGAAACCTTGTTTCGATGTTATGTGTTTGTGCGAATGCGAGGGAGATGTATGTCGTTCACCACCATATGGTGACCACTGTAACATTCTGAGTGCTTGTGAGTGGAGAGAATTTACACTCTGAAGAACAATTGTTTTAAAAAATTATTTTGACGAAAAAATGTAATTGGTTAAGACATAATTCCACTGGATGTGCGCTTTATAAGCGTTGTTACCACTGTTATTATCTAAAATACTAAAAAGAGTTGAATTCAAGGTTTTGGTGTACCATTTTACACATGTAGTTAACACCATATTAATTATCATTTGATGTGTGTCTACATTCAGTATGTTATTATTAATATATTACACATCAACATTGTAATATTGTATGTTATTAATTATTATTATTATTGTTAGACATATAAGGCTTGTTTCGGTTGTAGTAAATGTAATTATTATTTTGTTAATTATATGTGTGTGTGTGTGTGTGTATGTGTATATATATATATAGAGAGAGAGAGAGAGAGAGAGAGAACCTTCAAGGCTGCAAAAGAGAGAGAAAGCGAGAGAGAAAAAAGATTATTTTGTATAATTATGTAAATATATATATATATATATATATATATAGATAAAGTGTCTATTTTGTTTAGTTATGTATATAGAGAGAGCGCGTATAATTTGCTCAATTATAATTGTCTTGTGAATAGAGAACGTGTGTGTGTAGAGACAGAAAAAAATTATAGCTTATGATTTGATTGTAAAAGCTTTCGATATTATTAAAACTTATATATATAAACCATAACCTACGTTATTTTTATTATTATACCACTTATACAAAACAATTATTCCTATCATTCTTGAATAAGCGCAAAAGCAGTTGAGATGTAGCAGCATGGAATGTAGCAGAAACCGGTTTTTATAGCGCTACATCTTACAACAACTTGCCTGAGACAGCTCAACGTCTGACAATAAACCACACACACACACACACACACACACACACACACACACACACACACACACACACACACACACACACACACACACACAGAGAGAGCTTTATAAAACACGGACGCCAGCTATCAGTTCCTCTTTGAATACATTAACGGAACGTGGTAGTGTTTCACACACACACCGCTTGTACCAGCTTAGATGCTGTTTGACTGGTTTACAGGAGAATCGTCACAGGAGTAAATATATTTATTCAGTTAACAATTTTAGTAACGCATGATAAGAATATATGTTTTCTAAACAGTATTCAAATCGATGCATCTGTTTTATATTAACACAATATAAACATTATAATAATACAATATCCGGTTTTGAGTACCGGAGGAACCGCGTCGGGATGTCATTAATCACCAAATTTCGGAACCCGTCAGGTACCTATTGTCCCAAATTTTAACCGATCAATTTCGCGTAACGGTTTCTCCTCCCCGTCCAGAGTTTAGACATACAGGACTTGTTTTACGGTGTACCCCCCCCATCCGTTGATTTAAACATTTCGGGTGTCAAAATTCGGACACCAAAAATTTCGGGTAACCCCATCCGTTGATTTAAACATTTCGGGTACTAAATTTCAGACACCGAAAATTTCGGGTACCCCCATCCGTTGATTTAAACATTTCAGACATCACGCCCTCTACGTCGTCGTCATGTGGGCGTACCCACAAATTTCGGGTACCCCCATCCGTTGTTTCAATCATTTAGGGTACCAAAATTCTGACATTAAAAAAATTTCGAGAGAGAACGATTATTTTGTTACATCAAAATAAACCAGAACGCGGAAGTGTTTTAACATTCGGACACCAGCTGCCAGGGCCTCTGTCATGCAAATTTCGGGTACCCCCATCCGTTGATTTAAACATTTCGGGTAACGGTAACCGATACCCCCAAAATTTCGAGTAACGGTACCCGATGACATCGCCTCTCCGGGCAACCGCCGAATTCCGGGTACCCCCATCCGTTACACATTGTTTTCGGCTACCAAATTTTGGACATGCAGAAACCGCGGCCTCCGTGACGTCTTGAAACAGGTTTTAGCCATACGGACGCCAGCGACTTGAGCCTCTGTGTGATGTCATGAACTGGAACACGGAAGTGTTTCAGTCACACATACACACACATACACACACACACACACACACACACACACACACAAAACAGTGACGTCACATGGACAGCTCGGACACCAGCTGCCAGTGCCTCTATGACGTCATGAACTGGAACCCGGTAGTGTTTTCAACTGGAACCCGGAAGTGTTCTCATACGCTCACTTTCCCTCTACTTATATCGCACTAATACTCTCGAACCGCACAGTCAAAAATCTCGCATTAAACTCAAAACTAAGGCCGCGACGCGATGTATTTATAGTTACGCTCACACACCAGAAGCTTCCAAACTGCGTCTTATCTCTCGCGAACTACGTAAATTGCTACGGCCTTAACACAGTCCAAGCGCCCGAGCGGAGCCTGGGACAGTCGAGAAAATTCTCGCAAAATGCGTTTAGTAGCACGTACACCACACGCTTACGTCGAGATCTTTCTGGCGCATTCGATAAACGCGTAGATTGTTCTGTGCTGTCGTAGCAATACATTTATCCCAGCGTTTCACTGGTGCCTGGATACCCGCAGTGTAGAAAGATTTGTTTAATAATATATCTAAAACTTTCACTAATGAACTTACTGTTGTCACTTCCCAAACGTTTCGAGATGTTGTTTCTCTTCTTCAGTGGGTGTAATACTGACTGTCGATTACAGAATAACCGTTACGGAAAAATGGTGTGTGTGGTGGGGGTTGATGGTGGGAAGGGATTGGCGCTGAGGTTCGAATTGTGTGTGTGGATCAGTGTATCGAATAGTGTATGTGAATCTAACTGATCCACACACACAATTCGAACCTCAGCGCCAATCCCTTCCCACCATCAACCCTCACCACACACACCATTTTTCCGTAACGGTTATTCTGTAATCGACAGTCAGTATTACACCCACTGAAGAAGAGAAACAACATCTCGAAACGTTTGGGAAGTGACAACAGTAAGTTCATTAGTGAAAGTTTTATATATATTATTAAATTAATAAAGTGAACGAAGAGGATGCAACAACAAGATAAAGATTTGTTGTTACGTCGAAACCAAGATAGGACTGACTGCTTCACCTCATCGTCCCTGTTGGAATGCTGGTCTCCCAGGAACAACTTCAAGTGCTCGAGCAGGTGAAAATCGCTGGAAGCGATGCCCGGACTGTAAGGGGGATGTGACAATAACTCCCAGACAAGATCTTGTAGGGTGCATGTCGTGCGGTGGGTGGTATGCAGGCGTGCATTGTCCTGCAGAAACAGAACAACTTTATTGATCGCACCAGGCCGTTTTTTCTTGAGAGCATTGTGCACATCTTGAAGAACTTTGCAGTAGTACTCACTGTTAATATTGATCCACGGGGTAGAAAATCGACTTGAATGATGCATTTTGTCCCAAACATTGAGGGTATAACTTTTCCTGCAGAACTAATTGTTCGAAATACTTCAGGAGGTGAGTCCACATGCTTCCACTGCTTTGATGCACATTTTGATTCCGGGGTGAAATGATGGACCCATGTTTCATCGCAGGTAACAATTCGATCGAGAAAAAGCTGGCCTTATTTCTCAAAACTTTGCTTTAACTCCTTGCAGATTTGCAATCTTCTTTGCCGGGTGAAAGCAGACAGCTGTCTTGGTACCCAACGTCCACTAAACTTATTGAACTTCAGATTTTAGTGAATGTTTTTGCTTACAATTCGCACAGACACATTTATTTCTTTTGAAATTTGCTGACAAGTTATCCATCAATTATCGAAGACCAGTTCTTCCACTCGCTGAATGTTTACGGGAATGACTACAGTAGGCTTCCAACCACCTCGACCGGGATCGTCACTCTCTGATGTATGGCCTTCTTTAGAACGTTTGCACCACTCAGATGTTTTATTGCGGCTAAGCGTCTCATCACTGTACTATGAAAGGAGTCGCGAATAAATCTCACCGGGTTGTACGCCTTAATTCACGAGAAATTTTATTACAACACGCTGTTCCGCATTTGCATTGGACGCCATGTTCTTTACGACTGACTGTTGTTATTGTTTAACGTGTAAACAATATAACGTGCCATACGGTAACAGCTGACACTTGTACTTCTTATGTACGACTAACAGAATGCGCAGGAATCTCCATTTACACTCTAGTCTAACAAAAGTCCGTGATTGACGTGAACGCCCCTCGTACTAAAATCGCATTAATGCTGAAATTAAAACAATCAATAAATTGCAGGTACGAAGCTTGTTTATATTGTCTATGTCCCTGGCGGTCCTTCATATTATGCAGCATTTCCCTTCTTTGCATCTCTTTCTTCCTATCTCGTGTGAATACTATTAATTTTAACGTCTGTAATTACATTACGGTCTTTATTAACTGTTTTATTTACCTCTTCATCATTGACTCTACCCCTCCGACTGCTTTGTACTATAATTTCGCCACCATCACATTTCAATGCTTTCCAAATTTCATCTCTGTTACTCAATGTCCGTTTCCCCCAAATATACAGTACTGCGCCAGGAACACTATTCTCAGAAAACAAGTTTTCATACTAAATAGTATTCATACTTTGCTATCAGCAAATTCCCAGATTTGTTTAATGCTTCTTAGATTTAAAAATGGCATATAATTAGCCGATGAATTTAGGCGCTCAAAAGGGTAGACGGGTGTCTGAAGCATCAGAAAATCCGTTTTTAATCTTTGACTCAGATATTTCCGACGATTACACCAATTTGATAACCACTGATTAATAACTTTAACTAGGTTTCCCGGCGGCCCACTTGGTGGTAGACAGAGAGAGCGGAGGAAAGGAAAGTGAGATGGAGTAAGGAGAAGGATATTTAAACGATGTAAATGGGACGTAAAGGGCGAGAAAAGGGAAAAACTAACATTTGACACTGTTACTGTTAATATCTTTCAATCGAATAAAGGTTTCAACACCAAACAAAGGCCATCTTGTTTGTAATCATACTCACCATCGTAGCATAGTGTTTTGCCTTTGGAAAATTGATTAGGGTCTAGCGAGTATTTGAAAACGCTAGAATACAAATAGCGCACAACAAAGCGACGTAAAAAAGCGGTGGAGTCCATCGACCAATGAAATGTTAACTTGTAACAACTTTTATCGTATACAAGTTAAAAATTAATTTAAATTTAAAATAATAAATTTAGAAGAGAAAACTTCAGACCGATGGAAATTAAAATGTAATGATGGAATATATCAAAGTATAGAAAGTATAACAAAAACAATGAGAAAAAGAAGACTATTATGTATTGGACATTTATACAGAATAAACAAAAGTGGGTTAACAAAGCAGATCTTTAAAAGTCTGAGGGGAAGGAAGTCAACATCAAGTTGGATTAAAAAAGTCCAAAAGTATTTAGAAAAAACAATAATATAAACCCGGAAGAAGCAATTGAAAGTGTAGTTTTTAAAATGGAAGTAGTCCAGGGTAGCAGAGAGAAAAACGCAGGTTCAATGTGCTTTAAAGACAGGAAGACGAGACACAATGAAAAGATAAAAAATATTGGAGAAATAGAAAAGAACAAAGAATAAAAAATTGAAATTGGCATGTGGCCCTTAGATGGCCGATACAAAAAAAACGTTAGAAGAGAATAATGTCAAGTATTTATACGTAAACTGTATTAGCCACATGAGTAGGTTCAAATTATACGCAATGCTGATTGAGTCTTTGTTATTTACTTATCAAGTCTCTTGGCCAGCAATTCTTCACTGTCATTCAGTACTGACTGTATTGTACTGTCACCCTTCTTGTCGTCTATCCAACTAAACCTATATATTGCAAAAAAAGTAAGTTCTGGAAATGGTATACTCTCTTTAGTAGGCGTAATGATGATAGTGATGACGATTGTGATAGTGGTTTTTGTGGTGGTGGTGATGCTGTAGACGAAGATGACGACGGCAATGACAATCATAATAATCATGTGAACTGTGAGAAATTTCTGAATAAACAAAATCTCAGGAGAGTGAAATTAAAATATCGGTATGGAGAACCATTCATGACTTCCATATTCTAAGATTTATATTTAAATCTTAATATCGCCTGCCAAGCGCGATATATTTTCTCTTATACATGATTTACATTAAAACGAAAAAATTTTAATTTTATTGCCTGGCAACAAAATTATTTTATTTTTAACAATTACCATTGTTTGAAAAAGTTTAAATAAATTTTCAAGTACTTTACTCTTGTTAAAACGTAAAAGGTTGCAGGTAAACTACCCCTTCCCCTTAACCGATCTTTACCAAAATCGAAAGTCCTTGAGACCTCTACAATTCAGGGACGTATGCAAAACATTATTTGATTCTGTTTGAATTTGCGGCTGTTATCGTTTGCCATAGAAAATACCCTTGTTAAAAAAACGTTGCAGGTAAACTACCCCTTTCCCTCAACCGATCTTCACCAAAAACAATAGGTCTTGAGAACTCTACGGCTGTATGCAAATAATCTTTTGATTCTGTTTGAATTTGCGGCTGTTATAGTTTGCCATAGGAAATACCCTTGTTAAAACATAAAACTTTACAGGTAAACTACCCCTTTCCCTTAACCGATCTTCACCAAAATCGAAAGTCCTTGAGAACTCTACAATTTAGGGCTGCTTACGAAACATTATTTGATTCTGTTTGAATTTGCGGCTGTTATCGTTTGCCAAAAAAAAAAAAATTTCCCTTGATAAAAAAAAAACCTTTGCCGGTAAACTACCCCTTTCCCTCAACCGATCTTTACCAAAAACAATAGATCGCGAGTACTTTACAAATCAGGGCTGTATGCAAAAAATTATTTGATTCTGTTTGAATTTGCGGCAGTTATCGTTTGCCAAAAAAAAAAATCTACAGACACACACAGACACACAGACACACAGACACTTTTCGGAAAACGACTTTTTTTCATGTTTTGAGTGTAGTAGAATCAGAATCTGCAATAATCTCGAACACGATTTTTTTTTGCCATCACCATACTTCCATTCCTTAAGGAATATGGAAGTAAAAACAGCCACAAGTGTCTCCAGTGTCTGCTCTGGTATCCAGTAAACTACATAAATGTAATATTAACAGGAAAGACAACAGCAAATCAGAACACGTATCAGAATAAGTTGTCATAGGAACTTACAAATTAATGTCAGCAGATTTACGGTTACACGTTTGATAGTCTTAAAACCAAAATTACCAAAACCTTTCTCACCGTTAATGTCCAATCACCAGCTAACATTAAAATAGGGAAAAAGTCAAAAAGTGAGAACTACTTAAGTCGAAAAGAGCCACTAAATACTAAGCATGAGCCACAGAGAAATATATAAAAAGAGAGAGAGAGAGAGTGAGTGAGAGAGAGGAGGAGGAGAGAGATAGACAGACAGAGAATGAGAAGAGTGAGAGTTACTAAAAGAAATACAGAAGTTCAGATAGGAAGAGATGCGTGTCTATTCTCACAGTGTAAGAAGAATTAAAACAAAGCCATTAAAAGAATAGCTATCTTGTTTAGCATACAATGTAATAATATTATAATTATTTTGTAATATTTTAATTTGTCTTTTTTCAATATAATAGTTGAACCGTACTACAAGTTCTTAGAGATATAGTAAAACATCTTCTAAACATCTCATATAAAATTATTTTCTACCCCTAAAATTATCATCTCCTTAGAGAGACGATAATAATTATGAAGATGATGACTGATCGCCTACATGTTAAAATATTCATGAGGCTATAAATAAACGTGTTCACAACTATAGTATTGAAAACAGTAAAACTACAAGTCGACAGTCCCTCAGTGTGCGTGTTTCAGACTAAAAGGCGCCCAGTACTTTGTCACTAGCTGTGTTACGAAACTTCTCATACTTTTATAAAAGACTATAAACTTCTCAGTACTTTGTGATGGTATAAATTTTATCTTCTTGCTCCGAAAAGTTAGCCAGAAAAATATACGTTTCAGAACTAATACAAAACTACGCTAAGAGATTTACGTAAGAAACTCACTTGTAGCATAAAGAATCAAGGCCGGTGATCAGTAGCAAGTTGATAAATAATCTTTGCTAAGCCACGACCTAAGTTCTCAACTTGTAACCGTTATACTTTTTATGTTTTTCCAGACTTTTAGTTTAATAATCTAAAATTAGTAATATCGAAAGTGTAAACTTGGTTTGCTTGTGTTTACAAGTAATACTTTAATTTTCTATTTATGCTACAGAAATAACAAAAAGTAGCATTTGGGCCTTCTTCTTCTTCTGCTTCTTCCTATTACTATTATTATTATTATTCCTTTTCGTTTCCATTCTTATCTCCTGCTGCTCCTAGATACATGGAAGTGGCAGGACTCCGTGACGCCTCACATACGCTTTTTCACTACCTCTCCCTCTCCTCTCTCTTTCTCCAAGAATATGATTTTAACTTCAGCTTCTCTACGGAATTAGTTGAGTAAACAATTTTATTATGAGCTTTGTTGGAAGTCAACAGAATCAAGGGCACGAAGATGAAATATTTTCTTTAAATGAAAGAGGATTTTGTCTTCTTTTTGTAGTTTGTAATTAATGGGATTTAAATTAGTGCTGAAATAGAGAACTACTTTACTCTCCCCAACAGACGAATCAATAACGGCATTAAGTTTCTTACAGACGAATCTGCTTCCCATTAACTGCCGCACTGCTGTTCCCCTTACAGTCATTGTACTGCTTAAGCAGAATCTATTTATCATTTACTTCTTAGTTTTATTTTTATATTCTTAATGTTGTCACATGTTATGAATTTACAACATATGATTTTCTACACACTCTCTCTCTCTCTCTCTCTCTCTCGCTTGCCCGCGCGGAGGACGCACATCGAACGTGTTTCAACACATTGTAAAAACACCATCACTTTATCTGCACCGACTCGGCGAAAGTTTTCAACTTTCATTGACTGAATAAGAAAGATTCTTACTTACATTACCAAAGTATAATTTTTATAATGGCAGCATTATGGGGTCAAAGAGGGTGTGTCACGAACATATGATTTCGTAGAAGAGAAAAGCACCAGCCTCTCCACCCCAACTACACTCTCACCTACTCACGTCGGTGGGCCCTGTTACGCCGAGCAATCCACTCCAAGGTTGTGGTAACCAATCCCTTCGGCGGAGTGGGTCGGTAAGCAAACAAGAGATGGGGGGTTCTGTCAGGGCAGTCTGGGGGTATCCTGGGCCCTGACCTTGCAGGATGTTGCACATCGGCAACAGGATGTGCATCTAGTGTGTAAGCGGAGGAGGATAAAGTAGCCCAATGGTTGCACACATGGGCTGAGTCAGTTAGCCTACTGCGACCGGGCAGAGAGAGTTTGTCAGCTGAGGTGAAAGGAACTCTCTAGGGGAAGAGCCAGTCAGTTATCTTCTTAGCCAGTCAGTTTTACAAACTATCGGAGGCTGTTAAAGGAGGCCTTGACTCAGTAATAGGTTGTCGCGCCGCTGAAGAAAAAGAAGAGGAAGAAGAAGAAGAAGAAGAAGAAGAAGAAGAAGAAGAAGAAGAAGAAGAAGAAGAAGAAGAAGAAGAAGAAGAAGAAGAAGAAGAAGAAGAATGGCAGCATTTTGGCTGTGTGCTTGCTGTGTAAAGAGCTTCGGTGATAAAATACCGCTCTTATTACACCTTTCAGAGGTGTGAATTGCTTTCTTTTTACAAAGGAAAGTGAGGAAAACTAATGTTCGCCGCAGAAGAATCCGGGTGAGTGCGACTCTCATCCACCAAGACTAGCACTAATTCATTATGTCAGTTTACCGCGTAACCGCTTTTGCATTTCATCAGTGTGGTGTCAGCCATACTTCATCTAATAAAGCGCAGTTATATTTACTCGTCGTATATAACGAGGAGTTCATCCATAGTTTGCGTTGTCTGCGTTGATTTCATAGTTATCTCGCTTCTTGAGGCAAAGAATACCCTTTAGAAAAACAACCTTATTCCATCGTTTCAGAATACTTCATTAATGGTTATCAAAGGTAATGCAGAAAACTAATTTAGATTTGAGGCGTACTCGTTGGCTCATCCACCTGTGCCATTCAAAGAATGTGTGAAATGCATTATCCCAATGCGAGCCACAATATACGCGTATTCATCACGTTCCACATTTAACTGAGGTATGTACGAAAGTGCCCTGAAAGAAACTGCGTTAGGTAATACTTGACATCGCCATGCCCCCGATTCATCCATCTGTCAAGACGTCTAACAAGTCTGGCTGGTCCAGGTTATAGATTCCAACATTTCCGCCAACTGCGTATATCAAGTAACCCGTAACTTCATCTTTTTGGTTCAGAATCTCTTTTTTCTCAAAGTTCAGTTTCCTCTCTCATGTCAACATAAAAATAGGTATCGACTAATTCCCGGTTCAGATATAGTGCGGCATGCACAATGCATTCATAGTGCCCTCACAGTTGAACTATCCTCTTGCGTTATTGTTCCAATTTGAGTGTGTCAGCCCAGATTTAAGCGTCGTACATCAGGATCGATTTTGCTATTGTTATCAACAGGCGTAGCGTGTTGCTCGCATGACTTTGGACTGCATAACTTTTCTACGAGCCTGTTTACTGCCACAATCACAGTTTCAGTTTTTCAAGAGGCTCGCTTTATCTGTTCCCAGAAAATCAGCTTCATATGTAGCAAGTATCGTTCCCGTTTTCAAATTTTGATTTATAACAGCTGGGGCCCTACTTCCAGTCTGCAGGACTATCTTTGTTTTCTCCGTCGCAAAAGTCAATCCATGGTCTAATCGTCTTTACGCTGTCCTTAAATGTCGCATAACAGTTACTGCAGCGATACCATCTGCATAACTCAATATGAAAAATATCTCTGTCATTTGCATGCGGAGGATAGAATCATAAGTCGTTTTCCAAAGATATTCTTCTACGTTTCAACTCTGGGCAGCGCCTGTAGTTACTTTACTTCTTAGTCGTCTATCCCAAGTGACGTGATAGTAGTAATAACAATAACAGTAAAATGGGTTCTTTGTTACCGCTTAAGTAATTTAGGAGTTGGACAGGTTTGGCTGTTCCAAAGAAGGCAGCGTTGCCACAACTATGTTTCAGTAACCATTATTACCACATGATGTTACCTTACTTTACTTTACATTATATTTACATTACTTTAAGCGTCTTTCGTCTTTGTTACGTTACGCAGCCGATACCTTGCCCGTTGTCATATGCCTCTTCATCTTTGCATCTTTGTTATATTACCAACATAACAAAGGCTTTCTAATTGTCCAGATCTGGAGTTTTACGCAAACGCTTTTGCTGCTTTAGTCGGACTCTCTAGTCTATAAATACGGGAAATACTTTGTTAATCAAGTAGTAAATAATTTTGCAAAATTCACCGCCTCCCGTCTAAAGTTAGATTATCTTCGCTTAATACTTTTGTTGTGCCTTTACCACATATCAAAAATAACAGTTTCTTCTGTATTTTTACAAACAACAAAAATGTGAATGAACAGCAACTTACGCCTTATATTATTTTTGCCTTTTCTCTTTGTATATATATATATATATATATACATATACATATCCAACTTACTCACGTTCCTTTCAAACTTTTGTGTTACATCTGAGGCCAATTATTTCCAATCTAACCGTTTATCAATATTTAATCTTGTTCCGTTTACAGTCTACGCTGAACTTATAATGTAAATTTAATTTTGATTTGGTGTGTCATTAACTTATCTCAATTTTTCGAATTAATATCATGTCTGTTGCATTAACCTTGACGTAACTTTCAAATACAACTGTTACTTTTAACTTCCGCGGAGGGTCTCATAGGTTTCTTAAAGTTTTAAACGTTCATTACATAATATATTCTTTCCTATTTCCTCATCCTGTCATTGAGTTTCATCATTCAAACTATAACGTTCTATTCAGTTGAACTAATAATAATTGTATATGTGTGTATGTGTAGGGGAGTGGGAACGATGTGTATTTCTTACAATAGAGTTGATAAACGAAAACTCACATAAAAAGTTCCAGCAGCGACCTCATTACCTCTATTAGACTGTAGACCTTCCCTCTAATTGTTACTTTGTATTGCCGCGGAGGGTCCCATAAGTTTTTATAACTTTTAAACATTCATTACATAATATATTTTGTCCTCTTTTCTCGTCCTATCAACTAGTTTCGTTATTCAAGCTATAACGTCCTACTCAGCTAATCTACTAATAATTGTGTGTGTGTAATAGGGGGAGTGGAAACGATGTGTATTTCTTACAGTACAGTTCACAAATGAAAACTCAGAACAAAAGTTGGAGCAGCGACTTCATTATCTCAGTTACACTGTAGACCTTCCAACTAAGAAGGAAATTAATTACAACTCGAGTTCTGTAATTATCGCATCAGTCTCGCACCGTATAACTGATTCGTTATTAAAAACTTTCTCTTTCCGTCTTGTTTACCGCCTCACATTCTTTTTCTGGTTTTCTCTTTACTTCTCTTCATCTTCACTTGCTACCCCTCTTACTGTATCCGTCTCTTCCGTTGCAAGGTTATCACGGAGTGAAAGCAAACATAAATGATTAAAAATGTCTTTAAACATTGTTATCTTATTTATTAACTGGCGTAAATATCGCCTACAAACAGCCTGAGGTTTGACGTGATTACTTCTGATTACGGTTATACACTTTATCCGTTACATGTTCTTTCTATTATTTATCCGTATCTGTCTTCTTCACCGTCTGGTCCTTTTCCTCTCAATTACTCTTCCTTCTCCTTCGCATTCCTCCTCCACCTGACAGCTCGCAGAAACTTTATTTCTGGTTTTCATATATATCTTATATCTTGTCTGTATTAGAAGCCAAAATTTAGAACAGCGACAATTAGGTACTACGGCTACCTAGATACCAGACGCGGGGAGAGCCCTGGTAGGAATTCACCGTTCTTGTAGGGGATCCGTTTGGTTCACAAGCGGGGAGGTTGCATTTGTGAGATGCTACCTTAACACAAACCAAAGTATACTTGAGTTTCAGCAAAAACTGGACAGACTAGAGAACATTCTGCGGGACTGGGAAGAAACCATCATTGCTGCTGGAGACTTCAACGCCAGGGTGCTATACTGGGTTATGCCAAACAGAGACTCAAGGGGAAGTCGGGTTTGAGCAAGTTTATCACTTAGCGTGATCAACGTTTTAAACGTGTCGACATTTGGGAGACCCGGCTACGCACCGGCCATTCCGGATGTTACGCTTGCGTCAGTGTCACTAGCATCAAAACTGTTGGTTGGAAAGTCAGCAAAGAATATACTGGTAATGGCCACCAGTACATAGTTTTAGCCTCCGACAAGAAAGAAGACAGTGTTGTGAAAAGACTTCGAGGAGGCCTAAGTGGAGTCTTAGTGAAATCAGCGTAGAAACGCTTGTATCAGAAATAGAAAGGTGAGAGTATTATTTGCTAAAGAGGTCCAGCCTCGCAAAGTCTTTAGTCAACCCATCAATCAGTTTTTCTGAAGAAAGCTTCCTCAACAAGAAGAAAGTTGTCTGTGAGAACAAAGCTGGTCTATTGGTGGACTAAGGAGATCGATACCC
This sequence comes from Magicicada septendecula, assembly GCA_034769895.1. Taxonomy (NCBI): domain Eukaryota; kingdom Metazoa; phylum Arthropoda; class Insecta; order Hemiptera; family Cicadidae; genus Magicicada; species Magicicada septendecula. The sequence continues at coordinate 1,071,236 of CM068372.1, read as the reverse complement.
TGAGAAGGTGTCCTCTTAGGCGGACTGTTACCAGAAAGAGAAAAAAGAATGGCAATGAGAACAAGGAGAGGCAGAATGTAGAGAAGCAAGACAACACCTTAAAAGGCTATTATTGGCAGGAAAATTCGAATGTGGAAGGAACTAATGAGGAAGGAAAGTGCTGAGATGAATAGTGACCCCTGGAGCTTGGTTACAGGGTCGTCATGCGCAAGTTTGGCCCATAGTCGATTAGCCCCTTCATAGATGCACCATGTAGGGTGTCATTGTTACTCTTTCCAACAAAGTAAATACACATGAGAGGCGTTCCGTTGTAACAAACGGAGTGACAAAAAACTGAAGAACGCCGCAGGTTGATAAAGACTGACAAATCCCAAACACCGGACGGTGTTCGTTTAGAATTTGCGAAAGTACATGCGGATACATCTTATATGTATAAGAGGGAATCTGCCCCAAAACCGTGGAAAGTGCAGGGCCTAGCGCTTATCACCAAAGGTAAGTGTAAGCCGGGTACACCATCAGCGTACAGGCCTTTTTACCTGCTGGATACAGTGGAAAGTGTCTGCAAAAGTTACTCACACAATGTCTGATAGCAGCCATCTAAAGCGCAGAGAACCAGTCCATCAAGGCAGACCTCATCTGCCTTATGTCCAACGTAAAGGGTCCCACTGGAAGTAAGAGGAGTTTCTTGATATGAAATTCATTTTTCTATATGGTTGTGAAATCTGGGACGATGGACTGAAAGTCTGAAAGGTGCAAGGAACGTGTATATGATCGGTTCAGAGAAGAGAAGCCTTCAGAGTAGCATCCTCTTACCAAACAGTGCTAGAGCCATATTCATGGTGATAGCAAGAGGTTCCCATAGACCTTTTGGCTCTAGCGCGAAAGCATTTCCTCGAAAGGAAAGATATATTTGGAAGAGATGTCGCAAAGAATAAAGGCAAAGAATTAACTCTCTGGCACTGGCAAGATCCGGCACTGGCTGGATTATGGAGAATAGAGGACGATGTTCCCCAAGGCTCATGCCAAACTTGAGGGGATTGATTGACCGCCAGCATGGTGAAGTTAGCTACCTCAGACATAGTTCTTTAGTGATTACAGCAATTGTAATGCCACACTCAGAATGGGAAAGGTACAAACACAAAATGCCAATACGGCTACTCCTCCTATGGAAATGTCTTGCAATTGCAAACCTTTATCAAATGTTCCAGATTCAAAAGGGAAAGGATGACACTGAAAATGGAGTTCGGGGAGTTGACGCTCGAAAGCATAGTTGATATTATGGTTAGTGGCAAGGAAGAATGGGACCGCATTTCTGCGTTTATTCAGTGGGTCTTGTAGAAAATACAGGCCCAAATTGTGCCGAAGAGGGAGTATCAGATAAGGAACAATTATATGGTGCCCGATGAAGGCGCAATAAGCTTTATCCTGAAGTAATAGGCTAAATGGTTTCAGGATGGATATCAATGCCTGAATTAGAGGTGGCTTGTTTAGTGGGTGCACGTCCCACACTTTAGGAGACAGACAGATTTCTTTGAAGGTGAATCAAGCATTTTTCTATTCCTAAATAAAACTTTTTATTTAACATGTAAGCACACGTTACCACAAAAGTGATAGTTATAAAGGTAGCTTTGTTAATTATTTCTGTATTGTATATAAACTGGTCTTAATAGTGACAATAAAAGTTGTCGACACATCGGTACAATTGTGTGTAATCAACGACCAAACATCACGGAACCTTTCATTATTTATTAACTTGCGGCCATCGCCTAAGTTTATCAGGTAGTGTGAAGTCTCTTATATCCCTTGCTGTGTGCTGTTAAATGAAATTTATTGGCAGAGGAGAAATTAATACTTTATTTGAGTAATATTACGTCACGGCTAGATTTTGTGTTTTGACAGATGGCATAACATTACGTTAGCTTCTTTCTTATCTGCTTTCTGTCTTAAAAATATTTCATATAAAGGATGTCGAACATGTTTAATATTTATGTTTCTTTCACATTTAAAGTTAATGTAAAAAATTTTTAGAAGAGAAAATAATTAGGCTGTGAGAAATATTTATCTCATGCTTCTGTTAATCTGTTCTGTGCTAACTAAATTCTGTTAGCCATGGATTAGCCAATCCTAGCTATCTATGTCTGTAACCCCACTTTACTTTTTTTATACTTTATGAATTTTTTTTTTTAAGAGGGGCCACTAGATATTTAATACTAGGCAGAAGAAGGCCTAGAAGAAGCATAAAATGCGCTGGGTCCAGTGAGACGGGACTTGCAATTAAAACTCGCTGTTAACCAACAATAACTTTTATTATACCTGCAATTCCTTGGACATACACATATTAAAATATCACATAATCCAAAAGATCAACATGCTATAAATTGTTTGAATCCCCTTTGTAATGCTTTACATAAAGACCCCATAAGAAAACATAAGTACACACACACACACACACACACATATATATATATATATATATATATATATATATATAGAGAGAGAGAGAGAGAGAGATATCTCAACTTCAATTCCAATCCATCATTTTAAAATTCAACAAATCCCCTTTTATTTTGCAAGTATAATAGATGACGACATTACAAAAATATATATTATACTAACACGGATTCTCCCGTATCAATATCTTCTAAAGCCCCACTGTTGTGAGTGCCAATTTATATTAACCCTTCCTCACTCTTAAAGGAATATATGTTTTGTTGTGATTTAAATTATTTATTAAGTGTTAAGTGGTTTCTCTTAAGAACCACAATCTCAGGTTATTTGTGAAGAAATAATATCTTTTAAGGAGTGATCTTAATGAAATATTAAGAATATCTCAATATTCTATATTAATTTAGTACTTTCTATAATAATAACGTTCAATAGCAGTTGATATATTGTGTAATTCTAAGGTTCTTATTCAAGCCTAGTCCGCGTTTTGAGAGAGGAGAGTAACTCCTTATATCTGTTTCTCGTTCTCTTGCAATTCATCAGCGGTCCGCGAGCTAGCGCTGTTGTTCACAGTCAGCTGGGTATTGTAGGTTAGTTGTTCCGCTCACAATACTTCCCACGTTACACTCTCTATATAAATTACAACTTGTTCATCATGCACTAAATATTATACAAATGATAAGAAATTGTCAATTTCAAAAATGATTCTTTATTTTATATTTTTTCTTGACAACAAAGATTCTTCCTTTACGAGGATAGAAAAATCGATCGTACTGGAATTAATCGATTAATTATCGAATTCAGGGTTATACATTATTTTTAATTATTATTGTTTTTCTTTAAACACAGGGTGTGAAGGTTCTTTCAACTATTAGTGAAGTCAGAAAATGCAAAAAGAGGACTACAAGGTATTATAATCTATTACTAACTTCTTATTAATTATTATTTAAAATAAGTGGAGTTTACCGTCCGACGACATCGTTACTTGCAATGGCAATGCACAGCTAACCTCGTTCGGTATGTTTGATCAACAACAGGATACTGCTGAATAAATCCTCGCCAGTCTTCACTCCAAGTTCAAAATAAAAGTTGATGTCTTGGTCCTGGGATGACGCAGAAATGCCGATCCTTACTGTTCACCAATGTCCAGTTCTAGTGGTTATGGTTTTCACTGTGTTTGTGTCAAAATATGCTTTCTCTATCGAATCGTGGAAAGTGAGGTTCTAGTAAAATTTTGAGTTCTGCTTTCGTTCTTTAGAATACTGGATTATTTTATTTCATTCAGGTAGTTATTTCTCTTCATTGGTCTATTAATTAAGTTTAAGGATTACTCATTATACTGAGTTTTATTGGTAAAGTTCTTCCCTTAGATTTTCGTCAATTTTTGATTGATAGGCTTAATAGTATTCTGTTATATGTGTCCGTCAAAAGTCAGTGAACTTTCCTTTGGTTATTTATTATTTAATTCTGTTTACTCATTGGTTTATTTTATTTTATTTTATCATTTTTTTATGTTAATCAAAACTAAACTGTCCTCGTTCATGGATAACAATTCAATAATCGAATCAACAAATTTTATTCCATTTTGTCGTCCTTAACAACCAGTCTGTCATCTCTTATTGGATAATATTTATAATCCTAGAACCATAATCATACAATGTTCTTGCACTTATTAAAATACTCCCTTACTAAATTTACATTATATCATATTATACCTTTACATATTGTTTGTTATTAAATTATATACATTTGCTGCCGTTTCCTCTTAATCTACATATTCTAACAAGTGCTATTTTCTTGTTACAAAATATTACCTTTCGGTATCATTGCACTATTACATTTTGAAGTTTTATTTAAATTGAATTTACTTATCTGCTATCAGTAATTATTATTGATTTCTCCTAACTCATTACCTTCTACTTAGTGTTTTTTACAAATTTTGTTAACTAACTTTTCTGACCTGACTTCCTACACAATGTAACTGGTTTGTGGCCTATCATTACATTTTTATATCATGCTGATTTTAATTTATTATTACCTACATTATTATGGAATCCTTCATATGTTTATGATGTAATTACAATAAACCCTTTTGTACCTCACTAACAATTATTGCCTTTCTGGCCAAGTTTACAATTATAATCCGCATACTAAAGAAGTACATGTCTACAAAACATTTAATTTTATAAAGTTTAACACCAGTTCTATAATGATATATTTGATAACATAAAAATGAAATTAACATCAGTTAATTGATATTCTCTTAAAATAATTACCTCACCTGCTACATACAAAAAACAACATAAATATCATGATAATAACACAACATGATAAAACATAATAACATGTACATTTTTATAAAATAAATCATGCACTAATTAATTATTCTCCTCTCAGTTAATTCATCAATCATTCTAAAACTGTCTAAGTTATGTTTTACATTACTTGTCAATGTTTATTGTTTACCCTTTTCACTGAACACTTAAGTTTGTATTTATAAACATTCTTAATTTTTCATTTTACCTTGTATTCTTATTAGCGGATTATTCATTTATTTGCTAATGGGTTATGTTTCTGACCTTTTATTATTACGGACAATTATTATTTTATTTTTAGTTTGAAAATTATAAACTTTTCATGTAACGTAGGGGACCATATTTTCGTTACGTTACAATATATATATATATAACTAATCCACCTAACACACATAACGAACATAAAATCACATATAAGTTAACAAATCACGATTATAAATCAGTATCACATGATACCCATCAAAGTCCGGCAGCCCGCGTGCATATTATTTTTATAGCCCCATCATACCGGAATGTGAACTAACTGTATCCCGCTAGTATATATTGTATTAATTAAGAACTGATGTCATCTATTAAGACAACCCCTTATACATTTTTATAATGTCTACAACCAGCATATAGCTTCCTCAGAAAATCAAAGAACCGTAAAAATTCTATATTAATTTCAATAAATACATGTATAATTTGAAAAGTAATTAGAACAGCCCATAATTACAAAATACAATTATAAGTTAACGTATTACTACCCTTTCTCCAATTCTGCAAAATGTATAACTTCTGGATTTCTATAAAGTAGAGATCATTTACAAAAATTGGCCATAAGAGTTTTAAAATGTTTAGAAGATTTAATTATAATGACTATATTACAATAAAAGAAAACATAATTGCAATTAAGGCGACATACGGCCTGCATAAATTTTACAAAATTGAGCAATGGATAAATCTCAGAAAGTCAGGTTTAACATATACGGCCAGAAAATACCAGTTACAAATATAAGTACCGCCTGTACAATTTTATTTAATGTAAAATTTTAATTTCATCAATATATGCATATATTTAAAGAGATGCTGGATTCACCCGGCCGTAGGAATGTACCAGAACGTGCTTGACTTGGCAAAGAATAACCTGTTGAAAACCTCCATGATATGGCACCAACAGGTGCCTACCTTTTGATTAGTGAAATTTAAAAGTAACAATCTTGAAACCGAATAAAAAAAACCTCCAGACCTTGTATGTAGAAAATATCATTAAGTGCAAAAACCCCGTAATAAAATAAAAATGAATCCAAACCAGCCGGTTCGGTATATTTTGAAACCCATACCCCTATACTTAATTAAAGAAAACTGTCTCCCCTACAACTTTTGTACCCATTATACAGAACAAAGCGAGCACCCTGGCACCCTCCCGCAGGTCAGTTTACAATAATACTTGTGTGAACGGTATTATTACATTACGGCAACAAATAACCTGTCGAGCCGACACATACCCCACTATTAAAATATGTCACTGTATAAGTTAATCTGATAGTTACATTCACATTACATAGAGTTTTCTGTTGGCCAGGTTTGAATAAAGAAAATGGTTAGGTATCACCTCATATGATGAAAGCGGTCACATGGTTGTTTGCAGCGGCTACGCCTCCCTCCTCGGCAGCAGAACGAAGTTTAGCGGTTCATGGCATGATGAAGGTCACAGTACATCATGCGTTGGTCAGATCTCCGACTGAGGCGAGAACCCTGCAGATTCGGGATTATTAATGCACTGTTCACGAAAGCTTACACACTTGTCATAGATAAGGCATGTATGACCAACACCAGAACCAGACCCGCCCTACCAATTGAATATAGTGCACACAATTTACATTCCCCTTTTAATATTTTAAATAAAAAATTATAATTCGCTCATGACCGGGCACAATCATGAGGCACGCTCATAGGCATGACCAACTGTAAAATATCTCGACAGGCAACCAGTTCATTCGCTACGTGGTATTATATTTAATCACCAAAATGCCACAAAATATTTAATTCCTTTAACGCCCATTAGCTATGGACAATTGAGAAATACCAAATACTAAGTGTAGGCAGTATTAGAAGTTTACAAATGCATCAAATTACTTAAAAAAGGGGACACTTCCGGTCCATGCCACGTGCTTTTTATAGACAATCTAACTAGGTCCCTGTTTTCAAAAATCACATAATTTTCTTGTATCTCTTGTTCAATACTACATAACCAGTTAATAATTACAATTAACAGGCGGTATTAAGTTAAAATTACTCAAACATTTCACAATAAGCAATCTCTACCTGGTCACGCCACATGCTTTCTCAATCTGTTCGCATCTAGATTAATAAAACTTTCAAAACCAATTATTATAAAATATGCAAGGTACTTACCGGTAGGTCTTAAAGCGGGTTACGTAGCCATTAAGATGCAAAAAAAACCCCAAAGAAAAATGCTCTGCTGACGCGAAGGGTAGGTAGGCTTGTTTCCGTAGCAGAAGCGAGGCAGCGACTGACTCTCGCAACGTGCACCGGGACCGCAACCTAATTTCGGCCCGCTAGATAGCGTCCACTGCCGGAACACGGTCATACAGATCGCGTTCACCAACAATTTCGCTTCGTTCACTGACATCGATAACTTATATCGAATTTCCTTATTACACAAAGCCGGGTCATCAAAATCCCGGCACATGTCTTTCAATGCCGATTTCCTATACCCACCGGAAGTCGGATAGCTGAATAAACATTTAGGTTCCTTTCGCAGCATTAACACTGTCATGATGTGCTAAATAATATCAGTTACCAAGCTCAGTGTTTTTCTTTACATTTGTCTTTTTTCTGATTTTATATAGTTAGAATAAGTTAAAGTGTAAATTACTGTCTTCGTATATTGAGAGTAATAATTTTCAATGAAATTTTAGTAGTAGTCATTTTGACAATAATACTAATATTTATTTATTTATTACTTTTAAATGGCGGTTATTCTAAAATTAACATCCTATTGCGAGGTAGTAAAAACTAATATATAGAAAAATATTTTACTTTATGCAAAATACATACATGTGCATGTATTTGTACACGAATACCAGCCACATCGAGGCATATCCCTCACTTGTGTCAAAGCGGCCGGAAGCCAGAGGGATGCTCATTTTCCTTCTCCGATGCCCCTTTTTAAGGTCTGCACGCCATTGCACCGTTCTCGATTGTCTGCTAACAGCAGAGCTTGCGCTCGATCGCCTGCAGTTCCCGTCTGTTAACTTCCGTGAGGATCAACCGTTTCAGGCAAAATTAATATGCGTCCAGGGTTCGTACTGCCAAACGGAGTCGCGGCCACTTGAGGGTCGACATTCTGACAAATCGGCGTCACCTCACAACTTTTGACTTAAGGCTGATTGATCGGGGCATTGGCCGTCTACACCGTGTCGTTCGGAACGGTTTCGCTTCAGTCCTTCCAGAAGGCATCAAAGGCATGTTGTTCGACACTATCTCGAATATACCCAGCGGAAAACAGGATACTACCGTCCACATTATAGTTGGCTGGAGAGGCATTGAGAGGCTCCGACTTTTGTCAGTCAGTATAAAAATGGAAATAAACAAATTACACCGCGAAACTGGGAGTAACAATGTAGAGGTACACCGGTCGCTATTGTGCGTGCGCCATGTTTGTACGACAGTCACGTGATGCGTATCAACCATCTGAGTTTTATTTTACAACAGTCCTTGCCGTTCCATCGTATACATCTACTTATAAAAACTATATAAGTTACAGTCATATATTCTAGTTTAAATAAAGACATATCAATCTTAAAAATTTTCCTTCTCATAATTATTTAAAAAACTCTATGTATATTTAACTTAAAATATACAAAATATAATTACAACATAACTTTCCAGAGTTTAATCACATGAAAATGAATAGAATAAATATCTTGTCGTATTTTTTCGTTATAAATTTACAAAAGGTCATAGAGGACGCAATATGCGTTAAGGTGTCGGAACTCAGGGTGTAAATACTCTGTTAATATATACTATCTTCTTCTTCGTCTTTTTCAGCGGCGCGACAACCTATTACTGAGTCAAAGCCTCCTTTAACAGCCTCCGCCAGTTGTCCCAGAACCGACTGGCTGAGAAACTGATAGGTTCCTGCACATAAAAGAGTTTGACAGATGGAATATGTGAATTCCCCGATCCAATCCGCAACCTGGAGGACCAGGAACTTTGATTTCGGGGTGCTCTTCCCGTACAGAGTTGCTTTCACCGCAGCTGACGAGCTCTCTCTGCCCGGTCGTAGTAGGCTAACTGACTCAGCCCATGTATGCAACCGTTGGGCTACTATAGCCTCCTCTGCCTTCACACTATATGCACACCCTGCTGCCGACGATGTGCACCATCCTGCCAGGCCAGGGCCCAGGATAACTCCAGACTGCCCTGACAGAACCCCCATCTCTCGTTTGCTTACCGATCTACTCCGCCGAAGGGATTGATCACCACAACCTTTGAGTAGATTGTTCGGCGTAACAGGGCCCACCGACGTGTAGGTGAGAGTGGAGTTAGGGTGGGGAGCCTGGTACATTTCTCTTCTATGCAAGAATATGTTTGCATCACATCCCCTTTGGACCCCTAATATATATACAATCAGCAGTTTTTATTACAATTTAGATGTTTTCAATTCACACAAATTACAGAGAGTGAGTGACAGTGCGAGAGAGTTAGTTAAGTCGTAAATTTCCTTGGTGGAACGTAGGGCCTCAACGACATTCTCCAGCGTGTTCTGTCCATTGCCAGGGCCTTCACCTCCCTCCATGTCTTGTTGAGATCAGCCAGCTCTCTTTCCATAGTCCTCTTCCAAGTGTTTCTAGGTCTTCCACGTCTGAGGCTAACTTGCGGATTCTAATGCAGTGCCTCTCCAGCTATATTTTCTGGTGGTCTTCTCAGGGTGTGGCCGATCCACCTCCATTTTCTTCTCTTCATCTGTAGTTGGATGGTACGCTGACTTGTGTCTTTCCATAGATCTCTGTTCGAGATGGTCTTGGGCCATCAAGTTCTCATTATTTACCTCAGGCAATGGTTTATGAAAGTCTGTAAACTTGTGATGATGTCCTTTGTCACTTTCCAGGTCTCACATCCATGCACCAACACCGATTTGACATTTGAGTAAATTATTCTGAGTTTTGTCTTCCTGGGTATATGGGGTGACTATTCCTGGGTATGGGTATAAAACTTGTACTTTTATTAATCTGTCTATTTAGATCTTTGACATACCGGTGTGTAGTGTCCGATGCTAGGTTTATAATATTATTGTTTGAAATGAAGTTATGAACTTTATTCGTCTATGTTACATTATCCATTATTAATGGAGTTCTGCCTTTATCTGCCTTACTAATGATCGCATTATTATCAAATAATTTGGATTTTATCTGTTTCAGTATTTTATAGTTTTCTCTGGATCTATTGTTATTAGTTGAACGATTAGACGAGTTAGGCGTCATGTGTGTGTTCATGATTCTCCTGAACCGGTTGTTTATCAGATGACGTGTTTCGTCTTGCATTTTTGGATCAGCGATGGCTTTCACTGCTGTTTCGGCGCTGATAACGCGATGCTTTTTTACAGTCAACGCGATGGTTTGGCAATGGGCTCGCCGCTATCAGGCCTTTTAGCAGATATTTATTTTAATCATTATGAAAATACACACTTGTTTTCTAATAATAATCATAAGAAAGCATCGTGTTCTACGCACGATATGTTGATGACACATTCATAATATACAAGGGCAGATTACGTCAAATAGAAAACTTTAAAAATCTTTTAAATAATATCAACAAACACATTCAATTTACACATGAAACAGAAATAGATAACAAACTGAATTTTCTTGACTTGACCATCACCAAATGTGATGATAAATTGAAATATAGTATATATAGGAAACCCACTACCACAGATGTAACCATACCTGCTGACTCGCACCACCCATTCTCGCAGAAAATGGCGGCTTATAATTATTTCATACACAGGTTGTTAACGATACCTCTCAATGAAAATGATTTTAAGATTGAATTAAATATTATAAAACACATTGCTGTTGCCAATGGTTACACATCTCCCATGGTTGATAACATCCTTAAAAAGCATAAGCGTAGATTGTCAAAACCTCGAATGATAAAAAATAATGAACCAACATTTATTTCAACAGCCTACACCAGTATCATGCCCAAAATTTTATCAAACGTATTAAATAGTAACAATAGAACTGTATTATTTAAAACCAGCAACAATCTGTTTAATAAGCTTTGTAATAGAACCAGTACACCTTTGGAAATGAAAACAGGTGTTTATAAGCTTTCATGTAATGACTGTGAATGCTTTTATATTGGTCAGCCAGTGAGAAGTTTTTATAAACGTTTCGTTGAGCACACTCCAATTAGCACATATGTCTCGAAACGCGTAAATTATATTCATTGCGTTAAATACATGTGGTCACGAGACAGGAAATAAGGTAAAAATATTTATTATTAGTCATTATAAGTGGCCTGGATACCGACAGACATGTTATTCAAATTGGTTAATACGCAGTTCCCTGGTCTTTTTTTAATTATCTTTAAGCCTACTTGTTTGTCTTCTATTTTCAGATCGTTTAATTTAATTTCCTTATCTCTCGTAGGTTTTCTGCAAGAAGGGACAAGTCATCCCCATACTCCAGTTCCTCCAAACGTCTATTTAAACCCCACTGAATCTCCCTGTTTCTACTTGTTGCCTTTTGCAACACAGTGCGAGACAGAGGTAAACAAATAGGTATACAGACACAAAGACGGAAAAACAGACAATGAATTAGTGGTACGGAAACAAACAATGGGAGAGAGAAAGATACACAAACTGCTAAACAGAAAACAAAGATTTTCATCAAGTTAGACAATTACAAACACAATATACTGTACTTAATGGCGTACATAAGAATCTGTATCATATTCCCCTGGATGTTGTGCAAACTAAATTACTTGTGCAGTCGCAAACTGTGTCTGTATATAGCGTCATATTCAGAAAGAGCATTTCATTAAGTAGAAACTAGATTACAATGAGACAGACAACACCTGGTCTTTCACTTTTCCCTCTTGTTTTGTACCATAAAGAATAAAATTGAAGTAATCTGTTTGGTTTTAATGTTGAAATTCAAAATTTATTAATTTAAATTATTCAAAAACATCTTTCTACATGCAACGTCTAGTAACAATTTTGGTTTGATTCCTGTAACATAAATTATATTTCATATGAACTAACCAGTATAACCAGTAAAATACTTTTACCAGTCTCTTAGAAATAAATAATTTCCATGTTATAACGATTAGAAGTGATGTCGGGTGTTACACTCCGCGCACTTATACTTACTTACTGTCTTTTTCTCTTCGAAGATGTAGTCCTGCAAATACAACTTATGCTAATATGTATGTGTGGGCGCCACTTGGATATTTAGTCCAAGAAAATATTATTATTTAAAACTGATTTTTTTTTTTGTTAAATTAGTTATAGAAAAAAGTGTAAACAAGACAAGTTGAGTTGCAAATAACATATGTTTAATGACTTTTCTTTCATAAAAATTGTCTGAAGGAATAACCGTAAAATTATGTAAAATTGCAGAGTTACAAAAATTATTGACAAGCTTCTTTTTTTAAGTATCGGCTAATAATTATTTTATTGCTCAGTTGAATCGCATGAATTTAATCTTTGAAGAAACTTTATACTCAGGACGTGACTCCTTTGAACTATCAAGACAAATCAGTGGGATGCTTTACAAAATTCGTGTGAATTGAAAGTGTTTGATATATGTAGTACAATTGTGTGACAAAGATACCAGGTAAAAGGATTTTAATTTTGGACAGCTCACGTTCCGGTGGGTAAGTATTTCCTTCACTGGACACTGTTCTTGGGGACGACTCCAATCTTGCGCCACTTCGTGTTTTTTGTTTCCTCACTCACTTGTAACTATTTAAAAGTCAAATTACGATTTGGAAACTCCGCACAATTTAAATAAAAATCGTACTGTTTCTACGCTTTAAATCGTTGCCATCGAAAAACAGCTGACTGCGTTCCGTGACCTCGCTATACTGCCGTCTCAGCGCTAGCTACGACTCAATGTAGGCTTGCGTTAAGTAATTTGTTTGGGGGTTTTGTCAAAGTCTGTTTATGTCGCTAATACGAGCAAAATTTGATTTTTCTCTATTCAAATCGGTCCTTTTCAGGGCCGCTGGATATTTGGCTGTGTACGTTCTATTAGAATTGGCGTGCTGTTGCTCTATTCAACATGCACGTTAGCGATTTAGCGATATATTCCTTTTCAGGTTAAGTATGTCTTTCGTCTGGTACGGGGAAAAGCCTTTTTTAAGTTTTTGGGTTGGATTCTTCTTCTTCAAGTTCGCCTTGGATTAGATGTTCGAATTCGTGTGTGAAGTGTCTAACGTGGTTTCAAAGCATAAAGTCTTTTTTGGGTCGATTTTGGTCTCGCTTATATACTCATTATAAGGTCCATTGTTTTCATTTTTATTCATGACTTCCGGTATTTTTTAGTAAAATTTTCTTTTATAACGTTCGAGAATATGCAAATAGAACATCATGGAACAAATTCGACTTCCGTATAAGCTTTAGAACAAAAACTTCTTTTTCTTCATACTAAAGGATTTTACTGAAATTATTCTGGTTTTTGTCAAGCAATTTTATAGAACTACTTACAATCTGCATGTCATTATTATTTTTAGATTCTCTGCTTTTAACTGATTAAAATAATACCATTTACGATTGGTTTTAAATAAATTAAGTCTAATAAATTCACATAAAATTCATATCCTTACCTTGTAGTATTTATAATTACAAAATTATAGTTTTCTTATTAATAAATTGTTATTAAGTTCCTCGGCTCTTACTGTAACATTAACAAATAACATAATTAGCTGTACATAACAAAACAAACAAATATTAATGCACATAACATATAATGAATTTCATTTTCTGTAGGTATAACATAAAACCTACTTTTCTTGTCACTGTTATTTATGGTAATTTGCCTTTTCTTGTATTATTTCTTTGATTTTTTGGGTATTCACTTAGAGTTTGTTATATTGTTTATCTTTGGCAATACCTGGTTTTTCCTAATACCTTTTAATTTTATTGTAATCTTAATTAGCATCTCACTGTCTTTGTACAGATGAGCTATTTCATGTGTGTGACAAATTTCACTTTTATATTCAAAAATTCTTTATGAATTAAGCTTGTCTTCAATTGAGCAAGTATTTTTCCATTGTACATTATAGAATTGTATCTATTTTCTATATTCTTTTTAATATTAAACAATTAATCTGTCAAATATGACTAATTTTGTGACTGTTTTTTGAGCTCAGCCTAGTATGGTATAGGTAACTAGTTTTATAACTTGACTGTTAAAGTGTTTTAGGTGGTCATATTTATAGGTATAGTTACGTTACATTACGTTTCAATTTTAAAATACAATTTTGTTGCATTTTGATAACTTTAAAGTCATAAAATATACAATTTTACATGTTCACTACATGTTTTCAGTTTAACATTGTTTTTGGTTATTTGCATTGACTTCTAATCAATTTACAGCTTTCTCTATTTGTAGTATTTTGTTTGTCTTTGTCTAATTGACATTTACATCTAGTTTTTTCTTAATTTTATAATAATTAATTTTCACATACATCTGAGTCATTGGTCTCAACTCTAAAACTTTGATTTTCTGCTACAAAATTACATCTTTTTATTTTAATTTATATCCTTTTTAAGGATGTGTTTAAATCATTTCATACATCTATTTTATATATATTGTTAAGTATTGGAATAGATCTTGTCTATTATTTCACAATAAATTGGTTATTATGCTCTATTCAGAGTTACTTTTCTGATATGTCATGACCTCCTTTTGGTCATTTCTGAGTTTATTTGTTTCTCTTATTATACAATATCAGTTTTATTCTATTCTTCACTTAAACAATATATGGGGTTTGAGTCTTGGTCAAAGTCTTCGTCGTTTTTACATATTATTGATAATAACTATTGGACAATATTACTAAATTTTTTGGATTACTTGGGTTCGATGCTGTTCATTTCACCTTCCTCTTATGATAACTTACTTTTGCAATTATTTTCTTTATGGAACGTTTTGTGACGTTACAATGTTAATAATTTGTTAGGGAATATCTTAAAAATGCGAGTGGGTACAAGAAAAGCGATACCGGACGGAACACTCCTGCTGAGCGGCCACAGAGGGCTACTGCATTAGACTGAACTCCAAGTCTCTGATGAAAGGGATAAAGTAGTTGTGTTGTGTTGTGTTGGTATTGTTTGTTTGTCAAGGCCAGTGATTCATCACTTTTCACAGTGCAAAATGGCATCCATCACAAAGGCAGACTACCAGTTTGTAATATCATTGCAGTCCGCTTTTTACCGTTACGGTAGTAAGTGCGTTTAAATACTACGTATTACGGGCATTGTGTTTACAACTTAGTCCTTTTTAAGTAGTTGTGTTATACTAACATTAAAAATAAGAATTTGTGAACTGTCGTGTAGGATTAATGTACTTTTAGTTACTTTCTGTTAGTGAGGTAATTATCCTGTTATTTGTTTATTTGTAACTGTGTGTTCACAATGTCTCTTCAAGGATCATCAAAACAAAGAAAAAAATTCGTTGTTCATATTGAAGGTCGCGAAGTAATTAGTAATATATTTGAAAAATGTGATTAAGGAAAACTACAAAATTCGCTGACATACCCCCCACTTAATCAATCAACAAAACGAGCTGCGTATTACTGTGAAAATCGGAAAGCTTCATTAAATACTTGAGGAAGCACAGAAAATGCAGTCCAGAAGGAAAACTCTCCACACCGGGAAAAAACGTAAAACACGTGAGGAAAGGAAACCTTTTCTTGATGATTTCGATAAGTGTGTAGTAAGAAATATTGTTCAAGATTTTTATAAAAATCAAAACGATTGTGCCTACTGTTCAAAAACTCCTATCTATCGTGAAAGAAAGAATCCTTTTCCCATGGGGCGCTAAATCATTAACGCGAGTGCTTAAAGTGTGGGATTCAAATGGAAGAAATGTAGGTGTAAAAGAAAAATTTTAATTGAATAACCAAAAATTTTAATGAGGAGTTATAAGTACCTTGTGCAAATTAAAAGCTTTCGGGAATCTGGGAGAAACATATTTTTTTTTAGATGAAACATGGGTTGACAGTACAGTCAAGTGCGGTTTCTGGTGTGTTATAGAATTACAGTGCGGGTAACAGATTGGTGATTTTACATGCGGGAAGTAAAAATAGCTTTATTCCATGTGCTAAACATTTGTACAAACTTGGAAGTACTAGTGGTAACTATCATGGGCATACGAATTATGAAAATTTTAAATAATTGGTTCAGAATACGTTGTTGCCAAATGTACCGCCGGAATCAGTAATAGTTATGGATAATGCGCCGTATCATTATGTTCTAGCTGAAAAGATTGCGACAAAGTATTTTACGAAACTCGATATGATACAATTTCTGAGAAATAAGGGTATAAATTGCGATGAAGGTATGAGAAAGGAACATTATTTTCAAATTATAGATCTCCATCGGCCCAGAGAAAAGCATTACAAGATTGACCAATTTTTATCAAGCAAGGGTCACACTGTTGTACAGCTACCTCCCTATATGTGCGACCTCAATCCTATTGAACTTGCCTGCGCAAAAGTTAAAAACTACATACGAAATTCCAACAATCATGGAAGTCTTAATTCTACGGCATTGACTGAAATAACTGAGCAAGCAATAATTTCGGTAACTAAAAGTGACTGGGTAAGGTACTGCAAGAAAGTTGGGTAGATAGAGGACTACTGCTGAGAAAGTGATGGGACAGTGTCAGACGTTATTGACAAGATTATTATAACATCAGGTTCGGATGATGATGATATCAGCAGTGACAGTGGTGGCAACATATAGACAACAGTGACAGTGACTCTGATCGCAGTTTCAACACTGACAGGGAAGAGGAAACGGATGAGGAGTTAACTCGCCCTATTTAAAATGTAATTCATCTATTACATTTCGAAATGATAATCTATGTGAAATTAATATTAGATTTAATACTAATAATATTCAACAGTGCCAATTCTTGTATAACACACATCGTCACAGTTATCTGGCTTAATTCTCAATGAGTGGAAAGTAGGCGTTGAGTGAGTTTTGATAACGCATGTGAATCGGGGTTTCTCAGTAATCGCTGATTGTTTAACGCAACTGCGCTTCCGTGTGTCTACGCTCTCTCTCTGCCCGTGTTCCTCTCAAAGACTTGGATTTCAGTCTAATGCAGTGCACTGTACTCTATGGCACGTTATGACGCATTCAGTTTCGGTATACGTCTGATGTATATAAGACTTATTCTACGTTCGTCAAATTCCTCGTGCTGATGGAAAATATTTAAAGATACAGATCGTAGACACAAACGTTTAGGCAACAAATATAATCGGGAGGTTTAATTACTATTCCCCAAACACTGCCATGTATATCACCAATATTGTCTTGTTATCCTTCTCCTCCTCCTCCTCCTCTTCTTTTTTACGTTTTCTTCTCATTCTTCTTCTTATCATTAGTATTGTCTTACTTTCTCTTCCTCTTCTTCTTCAACTTCTACCTGATACCATAGGATTATGTATATAAATGCTGTGGCTACAGCGTTCCGTACTTCGGCGGTCGTGGGTTGTGGAAACAGTTTGTGATGGCTGCCAATTCCACTTTTGCTTTTTACGCGGACAGTATGCAAGTGTTAAGTGGACATGACTCGTTAAAACATCACTTGGAGACAAGGATGACTTTCACTCACGTCTTATCATATTTATCAAAATTTATAGCCTGTGACGGCACGGAGGCAAACGTCTGCTCTCCGGTACCAGCGGCGCGGCGCGTGACACCTGACGAACACACAGCGAGCCAATCATGGATCAGCACCCGAGATGTGACACCTGACGTGCTCGGAGCGAGTCAATCAGCGATCCCGGTCAGGGTATAAAAAGAGCGCCGCTAGAATTTTTTGCCCACTCCGTATGCCTCGGCGCACTTCATCGCCACGGCATTTCATCGCCAAGCCATCGGACGCACTTCACCTCCTCTCTCGGACGACATCGACGCGAAGCCAACCGGAAGGAGCAGCCGAAGAATAGAACCGAATTCTTGCATTCTTCGCTCTCCTGTACCGCGCCAGCGTTGGACGTTGCTGGGCTGGCAGCAGAGTTGACGCAACCAATGCCGAAAGAAGAGGAGGACTGCAGTACGCCACAGACAGCGGGCGCAGCCGCCGAATATCTCATCGCGGCTCGGGCGGAACATCCTTCACAGCGTTGGCGTCACTCTTTTTAGGGTCACTAAAAACACTAAGATTTGTACGATTGGCGCCATTTATCATGCGACAAGCCTTTTGTCCGGTGACAAGCCATAGAAAATAATTTCTTGCATGTTACGCCACTTTTTTTTAAAATAAGTATGCCAATAAGAAACAAAATATTGTAAAAATAAATAACTGTTTTACAATGTGTGCTTAACATGTATGTTGTTTGATTAAATTAGACACAAGAAAGATTCCAGCGTGTCTCTGGAATGCCTACACTGCGCAGTCTTCTTGCCTTCTATACATACACAAGATGTGTATGGGTGATTTTTCCAACTGCAAGATCGTTTTATAATATTGTTAGAAACGCTTCTCATAAGAAGTATATGAGAAAGGAAAGCGATTGCAAGAGAAACCAAGAATGTTAATAAATTAACACACTTCCTCTTGTTTTACTAAAATTGTTGGGACTTTCATACAACATCTCGGTACCGACATTCGGATAATCGAAAAGAAGCAATACAGATAAACAATGTTTGAAATTGATCATATAAAGGACTAGCGTTTCGCGTTGACATCTTTTAAAATAGTAACAAAATTATTTTAGTCCATGCAAATAAGACCTGCTCTTTTTAATAGCCATAAATAAAATGCGTAGTTTGACAATCCGACAGACCTTATATAAATTTAAGGGCGTTTGTAAGCCCTATTTTGTCCATGTTAATTTACTAGACTCTATGACCCGTTTTCTCAAAGACTGAATAACTGGGCTGTTTACCTTTACCATTGACTAACTGGCCATCAATACAAACATTAACACAGTTTTTTTAGGATGTACTTAGGTTGAGCTATTTTACAAATTTCAATCTTATGCAATGTTTAAACTTAAAACAAATCACATAATATAGTTTATTTCTCGTGACAGGCACATTGTATAAAATATCTCTGTGTCAAAATTTTTACCTTTTTCCCCTACACATGCACATAAAATGTGAGCTCCATATCTCTAGTAGTTCTAGAGTTAATGGGTAGTTTGTGTGAAAAATAAAAATCGGAAAACAGAAATTACATATTAATCATCTATATAATCAATTAGTGTACATTGCCTAATAAAGCCCTGGTGCATATGAAGGTTTATCTGGGTATTCTGCAGCTTTAAATTGTTTTCCCACCTTCATTTTTGGCATTGCTTTCTTTTGATGGGCTTCTTTCTGTAGTTCTGCAGTTGCTTGTTTAGCTCTCCGCACTCGTTTCATATCAATACCCAACATAATTTCAGCACAGTCCTTTCCTACTGTCCACATGCCTAGTTTTTTCAACACTAAGCACCTGATTAAGAAACCTCTATTAAAGCATGAAATTGCATCATAATCCCCAAAATCCAATGTTTATAGATAAACAAAAACCGTTTTTGGAATGCGCGATCAAATTATGTTGTTTGCGACTCATTGAGGTTTTAAGATTTCCCATGGAGACACTTTTTTAAAAGTTCTGGTTTAGCCAGGACTCTAAATATAGGTTTAAGCTCATCCATAGTGTAGCATAAATACAGAGAAAAATTAGAACTATAAGCTCTATGTACTACAACAAACCGAAATATCCTAAGCTCGAATGGGTGACAAATTGGACTGAGTTTATCCCTAACGTAATCGCCTAAAAAAAATCTTAAAACATTTTCTAGTCGTCCGAGTAATTTAAAATTAGTATTAAATGAAAGCAGATATTCCACACAATATTTTGGAGCAAAACAAAATTGATTTTTTTTTGTAACCAAAATGCCTTAGTATTAGTTATGTTGTGACAAATTTAAGTCAATGCTCTCACTAACGCGCTACTGGATTGCCTATACTGCGCCGTATTTTTGTGATGACGGTGTTAGTTCGACATGTTGCACTACACGTACTGTGGCCGTATTCTCTGTTTGTCACGACATCATCTGTTTTGACTGCCAGTTGGCAGCTTCATTCCTGACACATGCAGCGAGTTATGGCTCGCCAACATTGGAGAGAAAAATTTACCGTTTGTTATGTAAACAATAAAGTTTTCACTACTTCTTTTATGAATTTGCTAACTGCTATAATTTTTTATTGTTCGACTAAGCTTTTCGTCATTACTGACATCTTCAGGTCTTAAACAACCTGGCCGTAAACAACGTTGTTTAAGACCTGAAGATGTCAGTAATGACGAAAAGCTTAGTCGAACAATCAAAAATTATAGCAGTTAGCAAATTCATAAAAGAAATAGTAAGGATGGCTGCTAATTTAAACAATACGAAGAATAAAGTTTTCAAACGAAATAACACTATTCCTTCCTGTAGTTCACATCAACAGCCAACCTAATGGAAGACAACATTAAATATTTCTCTAGTGTACATTCTACTTAGAAATTATAAGAATCAGGAGACAATTTGGAAATGGAAATAACAGTAATAGTCACTTAATGGTTATCGTTTGACGGAAGACATGTTAGATATGTTAATGCATAATATTCCTTATTGTTTTCTATTGTAATATATTTTTTGCTATTCTTGATAGAAATTATTCTCATAATTGTAGCAATAATAATAGCAACTATTATTATAGTTATATAGAGTTCACTTACTACTCAAAATAGAAATAAAAAGAGGAGAATAAAACAGATTCCAAATTATAAAAGCTAGAGCGTAAATTCAATGCAACTAAAAATATAAAGGATAATATTGTTACGACGGTCTACTTGATCGTCGTAGGTACAGTGGAAAACAAAATATAAGACACCAATTTAGTCACTAATCACCAGCTTTAATTTTCACAGTTAAACAGTTCGTAATTAACAACACAGTCTCTTACAACAAATCAAATAAAAATGTTTCACTCGCAATAAAATGTCAACTAATATTAAAACACAATTGTACTACAATATACCGCCCGATTATAAAACACAACACTTCACAAATAACCACTTGAACGCACACAGTATCGCCCGATATTAAACTCGAACAGCACTATAATATATCGCAACTATAACTGAAACTGAACGTCGTTGAGTACTGGTATTTATACGCCAAGAAATACTAGATCGTTCCACATACTACGTATCAGCTCTAAACTACGACGTAATCGATTGCGGCCTTGACAGAGTGCGTGCGGCTGCACGAATTCCGGCACAGTCTAGCAAATGCGTCTAGAATCCCGTAAGCCAGAAACTTTAGAGAGAGCTTCTTCTAGAACATTTGACAAAAACGTAGATTGTTCTATAATGTCGTAACAATATAGAATTAAACATATAGGCAAAGAATCAATAGAGTTTTCAGATTAGACGAAACTATATTTTCTGTTGCAAGCATACAAACAAAATACGAAGAAAATTTAAAGATAGTCAGATAACTAAAAAAATTTTTATATAAACACCTAATAAACAACACATATATACAAATAGCGAGGAAGATGGACGTCAACAAAACAGGTATCTTTTGTGTTATGTTCACAAGTTAGGCAATCTGCCTGTTCTGTGTGATTCAGTCTCCGAGGTGTGTAGAATGTCGAACGCCTGACCCAGGAAGTGGTAGATTCTTCTTGAACCTCGGATGGGTATGAATATAAGCGTCCAGCGGCCGGCCACATTAGTTATTGTTAACGTAACACGTGTGTGGGTGTATGCCTATTACCTGAAGCGAATAATAAGACATAGAAGAAGAAGAGGAAGAAAATGAAGAAACAGGTTCTAAATTGTAGTAAGTGGTTTTAATTAATTATTTATATAACGTTAGCTTGAAACAAATAACAACATAAGTAATATAATTTCGCAACATGTGTTAGAATATCTAACCACGAAAAGTTTCAAATTAATGAGTAATAAGTTTCTTATGTAATTAAAAGACGGAAGGTTTATAACGGAACCGAAATTTAATTAAAAGTAGCGAAAGTACTTAACCTTAAGCAGAATTCATTTTTACTGCCGACTGTTTTGTAAAGAAAGATTTTTGAACTTTGTCTTGTGCATAGTGTTTTATGTTCATGAGGCGTTTAATTCTATTGTCTGTTTGCGTCTGTACATTGTGCGCGCGCGCGCGTGTGTGTTGTTAATTTCTCGGAATTTGCTTCTGACTCAAAATAAGCATACACGTTATAATGAACGTAGCAAACAGTAATGCAAAAGATGTGGTGCCCAAAGATTCACTATTAACAGTGTCCGCTCTATATACTGAGTATGTAACAGCAAAAGCCGTACACGGACCTATCATAAAGTACTACACCGCTATGTCTAGAAATTTTACTAACAATAATTAAATTATTACTGTGTTCAATGAGATGACAACTACCAACAAATAGAATATTGTTACGACGGTTTACTTGATCGTCGTAGGTACATTGGAAACAATATACAAGACACCAATTAAGTCACTAATCACCAGCTTTAATTTTCAAAGTTAAACAGTCCGTAATTAACAACATTGTCTCTTACAACAAATCAAATAAAAATTGTTCACATGCAAATAAATGTCAACTAATATTAAAACACATTTGTATTACAATATACCGCCCGATTGTAAAACACAGCACTTCACAAATATCCACTTGAACACACACACTAATATCGCTTGTAATCGCCCGACAATAACTCTAGAACAGCACTGTAAATATATCGCAACTATACTGAAAACTAAGGCCGCTGCCGCCTTGTATTTATACATCCGCGCACAGACCAGAAGATTCCAAACTGCGTCTTAGGGCCAGTGTGTACGACGTAATTAATTGCGGCCTTGACACAGACCGTGCGGCTGGCGGGTTCCAGAAAAATCTCGCGAATGCGTCGAGAATTACGTACACCACCGCATTACATTCTGGACCCCCTGGAACGTTCGATAAACATATAGATTTTTATGTGATGTCGTAACAATATCCTTCGATTTGATTGAATGATGACTTAAAGGGAACTGCTGATCTCATGTAGATTTATGTTACGCATGACAGAACTAAACTTGTAAAATATGAACAACGCCTAATGTACCTTCGAAAATGGACGAAAACGATTAGTTCGAGTGAATGTATGAAAACTATTATTCTAAAATAGCAATTAATAATTACGTACGACAGTCACATAGACCGTTGCGTTGTACAATGGAAACAGAATTATTAACACCAGATGAAATCGCCAACTAGAACTTTAATTACAGTTAAAATTAAACGAAGGCCTTCTTTAGAGTTGCTCAACACACAGCAGTGTAAAAATGCCAGCTCATTAACAATTTCCCTGTAAATAATACACAATAATCACTGTAAATCAAACCACAAATCACGATAACTCCAGTGGCGCACTCTAGTGTCCAAAAAATAAAACTAAAACTATCCGGGGTTATTTTGTATTTTGGTTGTGTTGTGTACAATAATCCTTCTGTATCAGCCCGTTTATGAGTTTGGTGTTGTAAGTAATAGCAGTATCTATACTCGTAATAATGTTTGTTTGTACTGCTCCATTTTTTGATGAAGGTTTTCTTCTAGGTTAGCAGCCCATAGGCTGGTTGGCAGCAGCTCGCCATTCTTCACGCATGTCTGCTTTAATTTTAAACTCACAATATGATGTGCAGTTGATACCGACCATAAGCTGTAGACTAAACTGGGTCGTCCTCTGTGATTCTTCCCTTCAATTGTTCCTTCTCTTAATATTCTAACCAACCTATTGTGTCGTAGTATATGCCCTATAAACTTAGCTCTTCTGCCTTTTAATTTCCGTAGAAAGCTCTTCTCTTCCTGAACTCTTCTAAGGACTTCCTCATTCCTTAACTTCTCCCTCCAGCTTATCTTGAATATTCTTCTGTAGCACCAGGTCTCAAATGCTTGAAGTCTTTTCTTGTCACTTTCTCCAATTGCCCAAGGTTCACTCCCGTATATGGCAACACTCCACACGTATGTTTTTACTAGATTCTTCCTTACTATTAGGCTGATAGTATCTGAAGTGAAGAGTATTTTCTGTTTGTTGAAAGCAATTTTAGTCTGATTAATTCTGCTCATAATTTCCTTACTACTACGGCCATCACTTGTGAATTTACTTCCTAGATTTTTCTATTCTTTAACTGCCTGGTAAACATTATTTCCAAGAGTTGTTCTGCCTGGATCTTCTTCCTTTCGACTACAGCCTAGGACTTTGGTCTTTTGTTCATTTGTTTCCATATTGAATTCCTTACTAGAAGTAGAAGGAGTGAAGGATGTTGTTCAAGGATGTAATCTATAAATATTTACACGATAGTCGCTGAAACTGTGTTTTGTGTAAAATAAATATATATAATCGATTTTGTTATTACATTCAGTATAAACAAATTAAATTATAGTATCCGTAATTATGTTCAATTTTTGTAATTTGCAATTACTACAACTATTAGGTAAGTATAATATAATAACTGTAATTGTGTTTAGTATAAGGTTTGTGGGGTAATTATAATTAATTTTTTCTAGAACAATTTTGTTAACGTATATTTTAAGATAACTTTTATATAAGAATAAATTATTATATTATTAATTAGACAACAATATGTAATTACACTTGTATTAGATAATCGTATGCTTAATTATACGAGATATTAATAATTATATTGATAATTACCTTATGCTTGCCGTAATTTTTTTTCTCGCAAGATATTTATAGTATTGTTCTGTAATTTGGCATAGGAATAGATACTATAGAGGTACGTAATTGTGTTAAATACAAGACACTTATCCTACTTCCATTAATTGCCTTCAGCGTGAGGTAATTGAGGTTATTGAAAAATTCCCGTATTTTACATTTATAATCCTCGTGAGTTAAATGCAACATATACTGTTCAATAAGAACTATAGTTTGAAAAATAGTTTAGAATTGGTAGATCTCACAAACAAACTTACAATTGAACCAAGGCATACATTTTCTTCATTCGACATAGTCAATTTGTACACGAATGTACCAATTAACGAAACATTAGAAATAACAAAAAGTTTATTACTATCAAAAGCCACATTAAACCAAGAAATAGTCGATGAGATTATTAATTTGACAAAAGTAATATTGGAACAAAATTATTTTAATTTTGATAATAAATATTATTTACAGCGAGATGGATTAACAATGGGATCCCCACTATCAAGTATCCTGGCAGAAATTTATTTAAACCAGATCGAAACTAACGAAATAATATCACCTAAAAACAAACATTATAACAAAATCTTATTTTATCGTCGATATGTGGATGGCACGATAGTGATCTATAATGGTAATTGCAGACAATTAGAGATGCTTAATAAATATTTGAATACCATAACAAAAAGTTTGCAATTTACATTAAAAACGGAAAAGAATAATAAAATAAATTTCTTAGATTTGACTTTAACAAAAATAGGTAACAAAGTTAACTTTATTATTTATATAAAACCGACAACCACTGATCATGTTATTCATGCCTCTTCTTATCACCTTTTTTCACACAAAATGGCATTTTTTAATAGCATGGTACATAGATTGCTATCATTGCCCCTCTCCACAGAAGATTATAAAAACGAAGTTGACATTATTAAACACATAGCGATAGCCAATGGATATAAAAGTAACATAATAGATAAAATAATAAATAAGAAACAAAATAGACTAAAAAATATTGACGTTCCTAAAGAAAAAGTAAAATATATATAAATAGAGTTTGGCGAAATGTTACATCATACTTTAAAAAACCAATTGAAAAAACAAAATATTTTATTGGCTTCAAAAAGCAAATAATAAGCTCGAGAACAAACTTAAATTTAAAAACAAAATAAGTCTTTCGATGAATATGACGGTACTGGTGTATACAGGCTTAATTGTTCGGATTGTTCAAATTTCTACATAGGACAAACGGGTCGTTCGTTCAAATTGGGTTATAAAGAACACATCCCCAGCTCTAAGTCAAATATAAGAAGATCTACGTTTGCTGAACATTTAAGTTTACAAGATCACAACATAAAAAGTATTAGTGAGAATTTGGACATATTACATAAATGCAGGAAATCACTTAAACTGGAGACTCTCGAACGGTTTGAGATATATAGGGCCACTAAAGAGAATTACGATCGCATCCTAAATGAAAAATCAATATACAAAAATAATATTTTATTCAATAGAGTCAACGATATAGAACGAGATATTAGCTGTGTCAGATCGATAAAGTTTTTCAAAGGTCAAATCGGTATCGATTAATTTTACTGTATACCGTGTTCTTGGGCAGGTCTGCGGCGACCGCGTGTATTGTGTTTCGTTCTGTTTTGTTTTGTTTTTAATGTGTGTCAAATTATTTAAATATTTTGTACTATGTATGTGTTGTTTTTATTATTTTACAAGATGTGCAAACATCGATATATGTAGTTTTAATCCATATTCATTGAGGATCTGATGATGACACTATACGTGTCGAAACTCGAGTAATCCTGTATTTGGATTTTAAGAAGCGTGACAGAAGGTAATTAACCTGTTTTATAGTCTTAACCGCTTCTGGAGGCAAATAAAATGTTTAAATTGGGCAAACGTTTATGTTTAAGGTGTACTGCTGTAATTTCAATAATTAAGTCTAGGAAATGGTAACTATTAGTAATATTGGTGTAATTACCTTCAGGTAGGACATGAATGTTTTTGTTATTGCCTGTCGCTTAACGATCAGCAAAAAGTTTATTGTTGTATATTTTGCATCCTAAATTAAGTATAGGACAATTTTTGTACTTTTAAATTATATGGAAATAGAGTTTCTACTTAATCAATTATATATATTTTTTTTTGAAACGTTTGTTCCTCTAGCCCATTGTTTGTTACAAATCGGAGACAAGTCTGTGTTCGCCTAACTGTATACTTTACCAATGATTCTATGCTTTCAAAGACACACACAAACGCAGCTTAAAATTTCAATAAGGCTAAGCCGAAGAGGTAAAATGAACACCTTGTAGAATTTCCAGCGTGTTTCTTGACTCGTTCTGCTGTTTAGAGCTTGTCTGATGGTCCCAAACATGTGGTTGGACTTACGTAGCATATTCATTTATTTATTACAACCACTTTATTTAATGCTGTACGGTTTAGGTTGACAGGGAACTCTGCCTACGTTAAGCGTCAAGGTAGTGTGGAAAGAGTTATATTATTATATTAAAATTTTACCTTTATGTTTATTACGATTTGTAATATTAATCTACTGTGGTACAAGCTCTGGAACGACTTCCAGTCCCTTCTCGGCCGAACGCAAACGGTTTTCTGGGAGGGCAGACAAGCCGATGGTGGGAAATTTTCTACGACTTCAGTTGCTCTTGAAGTGGGGAAACAGCCTTTACAACTTAAAGTTAAATATTAAGCTAGTATTTTCAGAATCGGTTTTCAGCAATCCAAGAATTGAACTATTCTTGAGTTGCGGATGTGTAACCATCTAATGTGAAAGTATTTTCCAGTTAAAGCAAATTGTCTTTCATTACTACATTTATCGGAATACACTTTTCACCCTTAAAAAATACTTTGAACGAATTTCCATTAATTCATGCAACACCATCAAATTTCAAAATATGAAGCAAGGACGATAATACAACAAAGGTTTGCTAGATAAATGCAGCTCCCACAACTGAACAGAGTAGCTTGTGAACTGAAACTCAACAAAATTAAAACGATTATTGAAAATACTACAATATACACAAAGAATTATAGGCCTACAGAAATTAGGAGATTATGGAAGTATTTAATAAAACGATTTATATTTAATGAAATAACAAATAATAGTGTCAATTGGCGAATTAAAGACTTTGTATTTAGCTCATGAGCATATTTAATAAATTGTAAATTGATTTGTGTTATACACGACACAGATAAATTACAAGGAAAATATTCAACAACGAATCCCCAACGTAACATCAACAACAGTAGTCGATTCAGAGGAAGATAGTTACAGAAGAGTATGGCTCCCTCTGGCAGGGTAAAAACCCTAGGATTTTATCACAGACTACCGTTTGGTAGCCTGGCCGGTTTATATACTTACTAATAACACCGACCGTGAAAGATTGAGCGTATTGTGAAATATGGTGTTCGCTAATGACTGTTCAAACAAATTTCAAAAGGTTTGTTTAAGATAAAATGCATTAACAATTTGTTAAACTCATTGTGTTAAATCAGTGTATACAGACTTAATAATAAGTCATTCAGTTAGATTCTTGGAAATTATAATTTAAGAAAAAATAAAAAAAACAATACAGAAAATGGTAGAAGGAAGCACGTTAAGAATGGATGACTAAACGTGCCAAAACAAGTATTATTTTATATACTCAGAGTAAGAAGTCATATTAAAAAGGCGAATAGAAATGGATCAACCAATTATTCCCAACGGACATAACGGGAGAAACATAAGAAGAATATATTAATGTCAGTCACCAAACTGATTCTAATTATTATTTAGTTATTTGTTCTGTGCGTGAAAGGCTAAGTATGTGAACTATCTTGTGAGATACTACAGCAGAAAACTTTCTTTTATTTGATTTGTTACTGTACGAGACAAAAACTCTTTATTGTACACATATTTTCTTGCTTCTGTTACAAAGTCCAGTATCGGCAAATATGATTTGGCTTTTGCAGAGTGGTCTGTTTTATTAGATTTGCTTTGGACTGCAAATGGCGTTACGTGCTGGAGACTGGACTCGCGATGTCAAAATATTTTTCCTTTATAGATAAATGAATGATGAGCAAATGTGTTGTCATTAGAATTTAAAAAGGTACAGATATTATGTTATAAATATAATATAATGGCATGTAATAAATTTAAGTAATAAGCGAAATATGAAAATATTAATATAATATGTAATATAGAGGATCTGACACTATTAGCAAACGCGTTCTTTGAGAAGGTTAGTTAGATGTGACTAGTTTTAATGATAAAAATTTTAATTCATGGAGGTTAATAAACTATGAGATATTAAGTACTAAAATTTTTAAGTATACTCGGGAATTTGAATAAGCGAGAAATGTGGAAGAGACTACAAAGGCGAAACTGAATGGGTCTCAATAAATGTAAAAGTTATTTTAAAAGTAAGGTTAAGAGAGGATTAAAATCAACTGACCAGTGTTGCCATACAGAGCAGAAAGATTAGCGGTAACGAGAAAATAAATAAGAAAATTATAATATTTGAGAATAAAATGCTGAGAAAAATTCTAAGTGTTCTCGAAGCACTTAATTAACACATTACTATACGCAGATAACGATTAAAAGAAAAGTGAAAATGATTTCACTTTAGGAAATCGTTCCTAAAGTTGTTTAGGAATAGGCTCTAATTGGCCTGCTCCGGAATTCAAATCTTCCTCGATCTGCCAACTTCATCCGTATTCCCTCCTAAACCCGAGGCTCTTAAGATGCCTGTAAATAATAATTGTCTCTTACATATAAAGGTTCCTGGCCTGTTCTACAACCAATCCGCCTACCTGGAGGACCAGGAATTTGCAAAGAAATTTATCTTCTCCTAAATACGGCTGCTTTTATTACAGCTGACAGAGGAGTCTTACTTTCGTATTCTTATATCAGACTATCGGTCTTTTAGTACTAGGACTACCACCCCTCCACACTAGGCGGTATGGGATACTAAAACGAAGTGAAAAACAAAAGGAACGCCATTATAGTCCTCAAATATTCTATTAACTTACACGTCGAGAAAAACAAGAGTCACTCAAAAGTGACCCGACATAGAAGAGTGAATAAAGAAATCTCTCCCAAAACAAGTTGAAGAAAAGGGAGAATTTAGCTCCTAAGATACATCAGGTTAAACAGGTATTTATATGCGTTACACGACATTTCTTTTAACAAAAACTGAAAGACTGAATTTAATTAAGCCGTCAAACTCTTTAACTTTGACAGAATAAATAACATGTTTCCATTCTGTCTAACAATTTTATTTTTTGCACTGCAAATCTCTTTCTTACGCTTTCTTTTTGTAAACGGGACTGCAGAAAAGCAAAAGGATTTGTGCAGCTTCATTATTTAAGTGTTTTTTAATTTAGAACGTTGAAAGATTCATTTCCTTTTGTTAAATTGCTGTTTCCTGTTCTAGTTTAATTTAATTCATTTGTCTCAATCAGAATCCCAAAGCAGAAATTAGAGTGCAATCACCCCAGAGGTAAAAAATTTCTTTTTTTTTAAAGGAGAAATTCTTGGGCTCTTACGTATGCTCTTAGCATACGCAGACGATATTTCTCTAATTTCCAGGACAAAAAAAGGGTTCTCATTAGTGCCTTTACAGCATTAGAGGAAGGCTCAAGTAAAATTGGACTGCAGATAAACTTGAAGAAAAAATATATGTATGCTGCCAATAAACTACCACTAAACCCAAACCTTCAAACCTTGAAATAGGCACAAAAAATATAGAGGCAGTAAAAGACTTCATATATCTTGGCTCCCAGATAAACAGCACTAACGATATCAACACTAAAATAAGAAGAAAAATATATCTCGCAAATGAAACATATTATTGATTAAAAAAGCACCTGACATCTAGCTTCATCTCAAGAAGCAGGAAATGCAAAATCTATAAAACAACTAATCATGTCAGTGCTGACATATGCTTCAGAAACTTGGACAATGACAAAAAATAGGGAGACATTCTAGATTCCTGTGAAAGACGAATTCTAAGAACAATATTTAGAGGAGTACAAGAAAATGAATGTGGTGCAGGCGCTAGAATTATGAACTATGCCATCTTTACAAAGAGCCGAACATTGTGCGGATACTCAAAGTACACAGGCTAAGATGGGTTGAACACATAGAGAGAATGGAGGAAGGATAGCCTACGAAATATGTTTTCTACCAGAAACCAATGGGTAGTAGAAAAAGTAGATAACCGCAAAGTAGATTCAAAGACCAAATAGAGGAGGACCTTGGAAAACTGAACATAATAAACTGGAAAGCCAAGGCATGCAATTGGGAGAAATGGAATAGACTCTTAGAGCAGGCCAAGACCCACCAAGTGTTGTAGGGCCACCGCTGATTGATGAAAATATTTTGGAATTGTAACACTTTAGGCAACGTTTGTGTCACACTCACGGGCGCCGAGGTGAAGTGCATCATGTGCAACCTCCGTAGGATAGTTAAGG
Source organism: Magicicada septendecula (assembly GCA_034769895.1). Taxonomy (NCBI): domain Eukaryota; kingdom Metazoa; phylum Arthropoda; class Insecta; order Hemiptera; family Cicadidae; genus Magicicada; species Magicicada septendecula. Next base: position 1,040,035 of record CM068372.1, on the reverse strand, counting down.
GAACTTAGAGGTTTGAGTTTAGTCACACTAAAAATGATCCATTCCCTATACAAACCAAATAGGTTTTATTAATAATTAATAATCTCACATTATGTGAGAACATAAAAATATCATGATATATCAAATTATAACACTGAAAATATTATTTTTTACTTCTCAACAACCGAAATCAACTTTTCTCTATTTGTATTATTGCAAATCATTTTACACATACATCCATGTCGATGTATTTTCGATACTCTTTGTAGTTACATTTGAATTGATAACTCTTTGTTGCCCTCCTGATGTTGAATACTATTAAAATTAAAATACAAAAATTCATCTATCACATCAACAGCATCAACAACAGTGACAGTGATATTTAATAAATTTTTAAGTAATAGGTGCATTCTAAAATGTGCTGTTAAGTTATATTTAAAGAAATGTGTCTGTTGTCTGTGGTCGAAATTACAAAATTCTAAATTAAAGAAAGCTAGTGGCTTAATGTTAATTTCTTCGTACATTTTAATATTTTTACGACATCAAAGAGCAATCTACGTGTTTCTTGAACGATCCAGTGGAATACGGCTAAATGTTGTGGCGTACGTGATTTCAACATGCGCTCGCGGGAATTTTCTGGAAGCCGCCAGCCGCGCGGACTGTGTCAAGACCGCAATTAATTACGTCGTAGATTAGAAATAATGCGTAGTTTGGAATGTTCTGGTCTGTGAGCGTTGTATAAATACAAGACGGCAGCGGCCTTAGTTCAGTTAGAGTTGCGATTTATTACGTGCGGTTCGAGGTATTATCGGCCAATGTTACTGTGTGCGTTTAAGTGGTTATTAGTCAATTGCTGTGTTTTATAATCGGGTGATATAATTGTAATACAATTGTGTTTTATATTAGTTACATTTTATTGCGTGTGAACAATTTTTATATGATTTGTTGTAAGAGACTGTGTTGTTAATTACGAACTGTTTAACTGTGAAAATTAAGCTTGTGATTATTGATTTAATTGGTGTCTTTTATTTTCACTGTACCTACGACGATACAGTTATTATCGACGTCGTAACAATATTAATAAAGTGTAAGAACTGAATGAGAGAGACAGAGACAGTGTGAGGGGGAGAGAGGGTGTAAATGTCTGCAGCAGGAGCCAGCTGTAAGCACACAGATCCCGTAAAGAAGTAAGCCATATGACCGTCCGCGGTGTCGTGAGTGACAGCCAATTAAAAAACAACGCAAACGAATGTTGTAATACAATACGAGTGGACAGCTGCGACACTACGCAGCGAATGTTACAGACAAAAAGATAAACGTCAGGTTGTGTGATGTGTGTAGAGGGAACTTAACGACCAATCAGTTGGAGTACAACAAAAACGCGAACGCGACCATATTGGATTTGACTGTTACTTCGCGTTGCTTCTATTGTTGTCCACGAGATAACGGATTAGCTGAGTTTGTTGAAAAAGCTCCATCTGTCAACTTATCTGATAAATAGACGTCTGCCTACACGTTGCTTTTTTATTCAAACTCGTCATAATTGTTAAGGGTACCTGGGCAGCTAAATTTTTGTTCTACTCCTCATTCTCTTCTTTTTTTTCCTTTTCTTTTCTTCTTCTTGTTCTTGTTGTTTTTTCTTTTTCTTTTATTTTATTTTAGTCCTCTCCAACTCCTTCTATCCTTCAGTTCTATCCTCAACTAATTTGTTTTTTGTCCATTTCCCTCGTCCCTTTCCTATAATTTACTGCTGCTTTCAATTTTCCTATTAGTTTCTTCCCTTTCTACATATGTAAATCGGTTCATAACATTATCCTACGTCTTCCGATCCCTATTCTCCATTAGTCTCGATCTGACCAAGATTCTTCTTCCAGTTCCCGGCCTCTCATTGCCCGGTTGATGCCTTCTCTCCAACTCAACCTAGTTCTTCCTCTTCGCCTACGACCGTATAGTGTCCATCTCAAAATTTGCTTGGGGAGTCGATTATCCGGCATTCGTTGTACATGCTCAAACCATCATAGCTGTTTTGATTTTTTGTCGTCGACAATACAGTACTCTACCCCAATTATCTCCCGGATTCTAACGTTTCTTACATTTCCCGTTTTGACCTCTCTGCTTCGCAAATAATCCATTTTAGTAGCTTTCTATAATCCATTTCAAGTTCTTCCCTTACTACAAATTTAAATTTCCCATTCCATCCTCTGCAACCATTTCTTTCTTGGACTTTTCATTTTTATGTTGTGCAGAAACTTATAAGGATAACGTAGATACTGCAAATTAAAGCTTATACCATTTCCGACTATCCATTGAGCTGGAGGTCCAGTTGTTCAGAATGTTGTCCAAACGCCTGAAAATGTTGTGGTGACGTGCTGCGGACTCTTGATCATGTAACTACCTAGTTTTTAACAACGGAACGTAACTTGCCAGATCCATCCCTCACGGCACAGACCAACAGCCGAAACGACACACTAACATCTAGTACAAACCAATATAGGCTACATCACAACACATTCAGTCTCCCTAGTCAGCTTCCAATATCGGGCAGAGTATAGATATTGCTTACTCTATTGGGGAGGCACGCAGAAAGGCTAGGGCAAGCTCCTACCCACCTCCCATTAACAATGGGTCGACCATATATTCTGGAGGACCTACGAATGGTGGCAAGCCACTAATTCGTGTTTGCAAAACAGTGGCCTTTGGTTGGCCCATGTCTATAGTAGTGTCACCGCACCTCCAACGCTTTGTTTGACAACACAGTCATTACAAAAGTAGACCTTGGGCAGTCTATACTGATGCTCCTGCCATTTTACGAGTGTAGTCCAAAAAGCGCTAGGACTAAGACTGGGAAAGCACCAGGAGTATGTGTTACAAGAGAGTACCTGTTGTGATTAAATAAAACAAACAGATTTGGTGTTATTTTGAGGAATCCATAAAATTGAATGTCGCATAGTGATAAATTACTTTGTTGGAAAAGGTATAACGTGGGGGGAAAAATTTCGGTATGGAGAACCATACAGACTTCCATGTTCTAAGATTTATATTTAAAATAATTTTCGAAATGAAATATTTCCTGGATTTCGTTGTCCATGACGTGTCATTTACTTAACTAAATATAATTACTTCACTGCCGACTCGGAACACAAAGTTTTTTATAAGTAAAAACATAAACGTTTTACCTTATAGCCTTAACCCGGTTTTCGCTTTTAAAAGCTTCTTCAGATGCTGCCGTTGGGCGCACTGTCCGTCTTGTTGTTGGCGACTGTATCGACTTTTGAAAGATCGATGTTGTGTGTGTGAGGTGTGATATGTTTGAATAATGCGTGTGATTTGAATTGTGTCTGTTCGTTTAGGATGTCGTTTTTATGTGTTTTCATGTGTTTGTATATTTCCAGTTTTTCTAGAGTGTGTAGTTTTCGCCCCTTTGTGTGTACGTGTAGAATGTCAATGTTATTGTCGATGTTTTTGTATGTGTGGTTTGATTCAATGAGGTGGTTTGCAAAAGGTGGATTCTATAGTGGAGTGTAGTGCCTTTGTGTGTTCAATGAATGTTTGATTGAAGCTACATCCTGTCTGGCCTATGTAGAATTTGTTGCAATCTGAACAATTTAGTTTGTAAACACGACGTAGATAGAATTTGTTTTGTCCTTTGTGTTTGTGTTTTGATAGTGTGTGTTCTGTTTTGTTGGTAGTTTTGTGTGCAATTCTGTATCCTACTTTTTTGAATTTGTAGACTATTTTTCAGTTTGGTTGTTGATGAATGTTAGTGTTATGAATTTTTTGTTTTCTGTCTTTGTCTGTTGTTTGCTTTGTGTTTTGTGTAGGAGTTTATTGATTATTGTTCTGTTGTATCCGTTGGATTCTGCTATATATTTTATCGTGTTTAGTTCGTCTTTGTAGTCTTTTTCATCTAGTGGGATGTTTTTAAGTCTATGTATCATAGTTCTGAAGGCAGCTAGTTTGTTTGTGTTGTGTGATTAGTGCAATTGTATATTAGTGTGTCGGTTGTAGTCGGTTTTCTCTATATATTGAATTTGTGCCGGTGTTAAAATTTTGTGATGGAGAGGTCTAATAGGCTACTTTTATGCTATTGTTGTGTTCGTATTCGCCAGTAAAGGTTATAAAATATTTCGTTAGAGACTACTTCTTTCTTCAACCTTAACCACAGTATTGTGGTCACTAACGTATACGACCTCACGATAGAGCACTTGATTTTCACTGATGATGGCAGTCGATGGCACTGTCAAAACGTCTGTGTTTGCAGAAAATATTGGACCACGTACAAACAGCCCGGGAAGGGTTTTTAACAACAAACTACTTTTTTGTTGCCGATAACGTTGTATACGTATAAACATTATCCCCTCTCCATTCAACTATCATTCTCATTTCGCAAACGCACTGATTTCGCAAACGCACTGACTTCACAAATGTAGCCGTTCTAAACGGTATTATGGTACGCAAGCTGACGTATGGAAGTCATACCCACCCACTTCTTACTGACGCTGACAACCCTTCAAACTAGTCTAGTGATACAGTTTTCTGATTTATTTATTATGGATTTCTCATTAAAACCAATACTTAAATCATCGTTTCTGACAAGATCCAATTTCGTTTTACCCACAACATTTTAAAATATTGTTACGTAATGCAAAAAAAAGTGTTACGCGATTAAGGAACGTTCTGGTAGATTGGAGAACGATCCCGCAGCTGTAATTCGTACGTGACGCTTGACATGTGAGGCAGTATTACGTAATGCGGCACGTCTCGTACGTTCGATGGACTCGTTCTGGAAGCATCTCGATTAGCCCAACGTTACGTGTTTCTGCGAAGGTCGCGCTGAAGTGTCCTCTAGAATTTTCGATGGCTTGTTAAGCACGCATGGGACACAGTAGACTATAAATAGCCCATACCTGCTGCTTAGTTTTCAGTTATTATCGGGCGATATTACTCTGCTCGTTTAAGTGGTTATTAGTGAAGTGTTGTGTTTTATAATCGGGCGGTATAATTGTAATAAAATTGTGTTTTATATTAGTTGACATTTTATTGCGTGTGAACAATTTTTATTTGCACGATATTAATTGATGACTCGTTGGGCACTTGGTGAAACATATTAATACAAAGGTTTTGTAGAATATATAAAAACACTTGGTTGCAAGAGACTGTGTTGTTAATCACGAACTGTTTAACTATGAAAATTAAAGCTGGTGATTAGTGACTTAATTGGTGTCTTTATTTGCTTTTCCACTGTACCATTCGACGATCAGTTAGACCGTCGTAACAGCATATTTCGGACGTAGTCTCCTGGCACCGTTTTGCTGTCCACTGTATAGCATACACGCATACATTCCACATAATCTATGTGTTGCGTATATTAATTGTATACTTTAAAATTTTCCTTTTTCTAAAAACACAGTAATTTACTGCATAGGAACTCTTTCTGGACTTCCTTACTTTATCAGCTACTCCCGCATTTATACTCTCACCTTTGGTTATTGCACTTCCCAAGTATTCAATAGTAAGACCTCTTCCAATACTAGTCTCGAAGTTGCAAACCATTTCTAACATTCAGTTCTCTACCACCGTATTTGTAACCATAAAATGAATTAAATAATTGATTTTTAAAACATACTGTATAAGCACTTGGTACGTTTCAAAGATTTTATTTAACTCTGACAGCTGTTTCGACTGTTGAATTAATGAGATGAATGAATTAAAAACATAAACACAGGATGTAAGTAAAGGTGGTGATGGCCTCCTGTTTAGGGCGTGTATTGGAACATCTGTGAGGATGTTAAGATGGAGAGGGGGTGCACGAGCTAATTGAAGTTCAGATGTTCCATCAACAACTAAATACAATCTGAATGCAAAATATAAAATTAACCAAACTAAATATACTCTGAATGTAATAGTTAATTTTATAGTTAATTAATTAAACCGTGGATTAACATTTTACTATATTTTAATTAATTAGTTCATGTCAACAACGTCTCACTCCTATTTGTAAAATTACGTTCATTGTGCAACCACATATACTTAACGCAACGTACGCAAAAATCCTACGACGCGGCCGGTGTTTAACACTTTATAGTTGCGTTGGGTAAAGAGTCAGAAATGTATTCATTTTATAATACTTGAAACTTTACTCTGCATATTGCAATGGAACATCGAAGAAAAGGGTCTTTGTAGCAATGACTACATGCTTTTATACAATTTATGACGTTATAGACATGTTGAAAATTGATTTTGTTAAAATTTTTAAAATAGCTGTACGTTTGGAAATAAGAAATGGGTAATTAACTATTGTATGTCAAAATGCCGAAAAATTTATTTTGTGTCATGTCAAGTGCGAATTTAGTGCGCGAGTGCGCGTATGTTCGTGTTATTCGTATTTACATGAATAACTCTTGAGTAAAGTAACGTATCGAATTGAAACTTAGACAGCTCATACTTCTGAATTAGCGCTATAGTTTGCATATGTCAAATACTCAAAACATATTATTTTAATAAGTATTGTTTAATAGAATTTACTTTCTAAAGAATCCTTATCTTCTGAAAGTCATAAAATTTAGATAAAATCTATACATGCTTTTGCAGTCTTCAGCAAGGTTGAGCAGGACATATGTCTATCTATTGAACCCATTTATCATGTGCTATGTGTTTTAACCAATCAGCAGCTCCAATTTTCATTATTTTTTATTTTACGGAAGACGTTTTGCTCAGTTCTACCTAACAGCTCGGCCTTAACAGACGTTGTCTCTCTGCGAGTTTGTCGTATCAGTATACGTTCTCATAAGGGTTACGAGAGTACTTGGTCTTAGCAACGAGTCGTCAGTAAGAAAGAGAAACTTTCAAACCATTTTACAGACACTATTTAAATTTAAGAATAAATAATTTATGTTCAAATCACAGACCACATTAAATTTGTTTTTAAATAAATAGCTAACTCCAGATAAAAGACTCTGATATTATTTTGTTCTAATTTATTATGCCTTCTATTCTTTACATTGCAATATATAGAAACAATATATGTAATTGCATACTTACCCAGGGCGGTATGTTTTGTAAATAATTAGTGTAAAATGAATACGGCGAATAGTTTTATAAATTTTGTGCATGAGAGGACAAGCGTGGACACGCCTGTCGCCCGCCGAAAGTGACACCTGCCCCGGTAGTGTAAATACAGCGATTGTGTGTGTATGTGTGTGTGTGTCAGAGTCGACCTGCACTGAACGATGAGAAGAGGAGACACGTACGAATTGTTGGTTTTGATAGGATTAAACTAAATTAATTAATATGTTTATTGCCTTTTGCCAAAGACCTATAACAATTCTAAGTACACCATTAGATTAAGGACATTTAAGCACGTATGGTGATGCGTATTTTTATTGCAGGAAATTTCTATAATAATAAAGACATATTAATTAATGTTAATTACTGATATAATTAGATAGTAATTAACAAGTGAGTTACATGAAAATGACGAGTGGAAAATTACTAAGTCAATGTAATTTCTCGCGTTACAATAAATTACGTGATCGAAAAAACTGACTAAAATGTGATCATTAACAAAAGAGACGCTACACTCGAATCGACACAATTTAACATGTCAGAAACAAATTTAATATATCAGTTTGCCGTCTGCTATAAATACCTCCGGCAATTTTGGGCGAAGTCAGACTCACGGAATCTTCACACGAGGACACTATGTCCATGTGGTAATCAGCATTCTCAAGATATCTTCACAGGACGTCACTCTGTCCTTCTGCCGATCAATTTGAATAACTTCTGCAATATATCCCGATCGATAGAGGAACCAGGACCATCATCCACAATAAACCATAAGGTACCGAGAACACATCATCATCATCATCATCATTGTCATCATTCAGGACGCACACGTACGTACACCCGCAATGGTAACTTCGGCAGTACGCAGGTGACAAATAAACAATTATATTTTTGTGTAAAGAACTCTTAAAAAAACTGAATATGAAATAGTAACGAATTAAAGACTTAAATGTAAATAATGTACGTAATTGTAAATTGTTGTTAAAAATAATAACTTTCTTCTGTTCAATTTTACAAATTTGTGTCTTATTAGAAAACATAATTACTTTTGAAGTAAATGTTATTACTTTATTATTTAAATATTAATAGCAACAATTAAATTTTATTTTTATAAAGTTAATATAATTATATAAATGAGTTACTATTTTTAAAAATGAGTCGAAGTCAGACACCATGCAATATAAAGTAATTGCATAATTTGTTCAGCATATATGTTTATATATTAAGGTTATAAGTTTTTTTAGACTTGTACTGAATAGCGAGGGTATGTTATGTTTTACAGAGTGCAAATTTATAAAAGATAATATTTTTAACTTTTACGATTTCAATTTTGAATCTTCAAGCAAATTCTGTGCAATCTTAATAAGTCGTTGATTAATTATTTCAATATGTTATCCAATTAATTATTTCATGTCATCAACGTCCACTCTTCTTTGTGAAATTACGTTTACTGTGCAACCACATAAACTTAACCCACCGAACACAAAAATCCTACAACCTGGCCGGTACACTTTGTAGTTGCGTTAGGTACATGGTCAGAAATGTATTCATTCATTTTATAATAATTGTAAGGTTGCAATATATATTGCAGCAATACATATATTTGCATATATGCCCAGGGCGGTATGTTTAATATATAATTAGCACAGAAAGTATAAGGAACAGTTTTATACAGTTTTGTGCAAGAAAATGCAGGCTGGATCCTGTCGAGAGGACACCTGCTTCGCCAGCGTAAGATACAGCATGTGTGTGTTTGTGTGTGTGAGCCAGCTCTGACCTGTTTTGAACGACGCGATGGGGTGACGCTACGAATTGTTTGTTCCAATTAATCAGGTCTTAACAGGATTATAATAAACTAATTACTTGTGTTAAACCTGTAACCAAAGACTTAACGTCAATTATAAAAACACCATTGCATTAATGCATTCTTAACGAATGCAGTGATGTAAAATTTATTTCCAGAGGTGCAATATTAATGATGCTATTTAAGTAAAATTAATTACTAGTGTCATTAAAGAGTAATTATTATGTGTGGTATATGTGAGTGACCAGAGAAAAATTTCGCAAAAAATGAGATCGCTCATGTGACGAATATGGTCATAAGTTCGCGATAATTAACCAAAAAGTGAGTATAATAAAAAGGACACTCTGCAGCGAACTGACCATCTCTAACCTGTCGAAAGCAGGAATGTTCCTGTCAAATCGCCACCAGTATAAATACCACTGGCAACATTGGGCGATCACACACTCAGACTCAAGGAATCTACAGACCACGTTACGCTGCCCAATTACAGATCGACCAGGACACACACACTGTACCACACTCACACCAAAACGTAAGAAGGAATTCTGAAGCATCACAAACAACAACATTTAGAGACAACGGCCACAGCATCATCATCAACATCATCATCATACTCTCAGCATTCTGGACACACACACACACGCCCAACGGTAACAGCAGTATGCAGGTGAATAAAGAACAATTATAGTAATTTTAGTGTGAAAAAAACTCTTAAAAGAAATGAACTATAAACATTAAAGCATTAAAGTTAGTAAGTTTAAATATTAAGAAATAAGATAAGTTAATTTAATAACAAAATTTAGAAAAAAATATAAATTTTTTGTCCTATGTTGTGTGTGTCAGCATAAATCAATTAATAGATTGAAAGTAAATATAACGCCATATTTATTTGTTTATAGCAACAATAAATTCATTCTTGAAACTTAATCTTATTTTGTTTGTAACTGAGTTGCTCTCAGTATTTAAAAGTTGAGTTAATTTTAGACACACAGAAAATAAAGAATTTAAACAACTTGTTTAACATGTTTGTTTAGTCAATAAGATTATATGGGTGTTTATTTGTGTAGTATGTTATGAATAGCATTGCAGGTTACAATATATGTGTAAAACTTATAAAGGTAAATATTTATGTGTCTAATGTTTGAAATTTTAATATTGAAATATTTTTTCTCTTAATTAATAAATCTTAGAATGATTATTTGAAACGATTTTAAATGATTTATTTCATGACAACAACATCTCACTCCTCTTTGAAAAGTATTTAATTATTGTGCAACCACATATACTTGACGCAACGAGAAACAAAATCCTGCGACCTGGCGGTGTAATACATATTTATTTGCTTTGAGTACATGGTAGTATATTTGTAAAATTATTGTAACGTGGCCTATATATATATATATATATATATATATAATCACGTTTATCCATCATTAGCTAAACATGCAAGTTCTGACCAGAGAAGTTCATCTTTTTGAGACCCCATATATAAAAGTTACAAGTAAGCTTAGACATTTTATTCTTACATATTCGTAATCAGCATAAAAAACCGTAAAAATATATATCCGTTTCAAGATAGTTTGTTGAAAAAAGTTGAATAATAATTACCCTGTTAACTTTATCGTTACAAACGACTCACACGTGTAAAAAAATGCATTACTATTTTATCACGGATATCGGTTTAGCTTTTAGTGATGAAAAATATGCACAGTGTTGCCACAAAATGTATATAAAGTCACGAAGGTCACAACGTTGCCAAGTCTACTGAACGTAAGCAATTCCTGCAATATTAGCAGGTGGTGTGTCTCGGCTGTTTATACAATTACTGCTTCCAGCCGCCTACGTTTAATTCCTGTATACGATCTTAGTTATTTTTAATTTCAGTACCGTAGTAAAAATAATCTTTGAAAGACGTAATCAACTATTTTTCAACGCTGTTATTAAAAAGTGGGTTAATCATTCAATGACAGAAAACATATAAGGTATAAAATGTTGTGATCACTTTATTCACACGTTCTTTTCTTGACACGTAAATAACTATATACTAAATAAAGATATAATAAGTATATCTTCATTGTACATTAGTATAATATGTAGTTAAGAGTACAGTGTACAAATGCAAATGCTAAACCAATAGAAACGTCTAAAAAAACACGTTCTTCTTCTGTGTATCTTCTGTAATTGTTAATTATATTAATTGAGATTTTGGCTACTTATAGAGATTTAATTACTGAACACAATGCAGTTTTCAGAATTGCTGTATATTTATTGGTTTTGAAGTTATCGCAGGTTGAACTGCAAAAATGGATTGAATAAAACTTACTCATGCGGCCGCGTGTTTGACGACGAAGCTAGAGCGAGATAGTTGCTTATTATACCCTTTCTGTCTAGCGTACGGCGCAGCGCACAGTGTCCCTTTCAATACAGTATATTTAATGTATCTTTTAAATGTCAATAAATTTCAATGTAGATAATGTAGAATGTAGAAAATGTAGATAAAGAAAATGATTATGATATTGATTATAATTATAATAATTGGAAGCTTGTTTCAAATATATTATACTACATAGAAATGTTTATACACGCACTCATGCGCGCACGCGTGTGCACGTACGCGCACCCACCCACGCAGGCATATTATATATATATATATATATATATAAAATTTGTGATGTTTTCAATTTGTTTCTTCTGCAAGTAGTATAATTTCGTATATTCTTTTTAACACCTGACGCACGTTTCACTGAAAAATATCAGTATCATCTGAGGTTTCTAAGTAAATTAATAACAATCGAAATAATTCTATTAATATAAAATTAACGAATAATAAAAAATTCCGACTTAATTTTACATCTTGTGCCATTTTGTCAATGTTATATGTGGACAGACTTGCTTACTTTTCTATTAAATGTAGAAATAGATTTTATCATTATTTTTTGCCGCAAACCATTTAATCTTGTTGTTTAATCCTTTTTCTATATGAATAGCTCATTACAATTATTGTTAATATTTCGTGTAAACAGCAGAGAGATGCTAAGTAGGACATTGCCTCAGGTAAGATTGCATGGTAAATCAAGACTCGCGCGTATTTCTTCCACCAGTCGGACGTCACGCGGCAAAAACAGCTGATCGCTAGGTTAGCGCGGGAAGCCGGAATGGCCCCCCCCTGTGTTGTGGCTATTCAGCGCTAACACCACAAGATTTCTCATTCCCGTCAACATGAGTACCTACTCAAGGTCAAATAACATTCTTAATGTTGTAATGACAGACGTGTACGTTTACAAAACACTGTTTTGGCTGACACATATATATACACATCTACGTCTGAACTCGCAACCTCTTATTTATCAGCTGGCCGGTTTTACGTTTCCACCAAACGTGTTCCAGAAAATCATATTAAAATAATATGAATATTTTATAGTAAAAACATAATAAAAATAATAATATACAATTTAAAAAGTTAATACACTACCTCTTGCTTATCCTAAGTTTTGTGCCGTATCACTTTTCCAAGGATTCATAAAATTATCTCGAATGATACATGGATCTTGTAGAGCTCGTAATCCTAATGTTCCTTGCATGATTGATGGAATATGTACACATAATAACCGAGCAACATTTTACGTTAAACTATTGAAAATAACAATGGTTTTCCAAAGTACCGGAGACGAGATGACGGAATTGTTGAACTAAAAGGAATACCGTATATCATTTGATAATCGTGATTCGTTCAATACAATCGCTTCCTAATTCTACAGTACAATGCTCACATCAATATTGAAAACCGATAAATACATGTATAAATAGGCTTACCATACGTCCCGGTTTGACCGGGATTGTCCCGGTTTGACGACCTGATCCCGGGGTCCCGGCCAGTTTGTCAGTTGTCCCGGTTTGAAAATTGACGAGAGTAGTTTCCGTCCGGGCGAAGACGTTGTGCAAGCTAAGCTCCCGATTTTTGGTTAAATCAATAGAAAAGAGAGTTTGAAAGATTAAAAGTAATATTTCATGAATGGAAAATTCAAAAGCTGCAGTAGTCACTTTGCACGAGTATACACATTCAAATGACTTAGGGAGCACAAAAATCCTAATGTGTGCTACACTTGCTTTCCTTCGAAAAGATGTAGAATGTGGCTGGTAGTATATCCATGGTCAAATTCCAGAGGAAGAGAAACTCGATTAATTCTTTAATTGTTTCGTAGAACAATAGCTAGACAATGATTAGTGCCACAGGAGTTACGGAACTGCTACTTCCGACGTCATACAATGAATAATACCGTACAAGCACGCATCAGAAACTAAACAGCCACGTTGGAAGACCACATCCAAGAATAAAAAACATTATCAAATGTTTATAATCTGAGGCAGAGAAATGTATTCAGAACACGATGTAACGATGGAGTGAAATTTTTAAGCTATGAAAAGGACGAAAAGTATACTGAATTGGATAAACTAAAAGATATGAAAAAGATTCTGAAGTTGGGATGTTTCTCAAGATCACGTCGTCCGTTCTACAAGTTGACTAATAAAAATAAATAAAAAATAACCTTCCTTTTTAATTTAGAGAGAGAGAGAGAGAGAGAGAGAGAGAGAGTGAGGGAGCGGCTATGCAAGTGTGTGTGTGTGTGAGTTTTATAAAAATTGTAACTTGGTAAACGTAGTTGGTAACAAAAAATACATTTAACGAATTATAAAAACATAAACACAATACAGGGTGGATGTACATACATCGTTGTTTGTGTGTTCGCAAGTGGGAGGTACTCTCACGTATCAAAAATTAATTACGTGTCTTATCTACTTGAGTGTTCGCAAGTGAAACGAGTTGCAAGTGCCACTGTTCGTAAGTGGGAGCACACCATCGTCGGCCGGATACGAAAAGCAGATTAATTTACCTGGTTTCTTCGAGACAAAAGCATCAACATGAATCAAAAAATTTAACTTGCAACCATTATTTTAGTAAAACGTAGATGATTGTGGGTATCATAGCTTAGGCTTTTAGAGCATAGGCTTGTACATTTATCTAGGATTTACATTATGTAGCTGATGATAGAAGTTCAAATGCGAGTTCCTGGTCCCTAAAAACATGGGTATCTCAGCTGGGAGAGTGAACTCCAAGACAAAATACTGATCCTTCAAATGTGTGCGTGTCGGGTAGGTATAGGCCTACTCTGGGCTCCTTAAAAAAGCTACTGCTAAAATAACAGTGATTTGTTCTAATTTTGTTTGCTACATAATAAGGTGACGCCGTATAACATTAAAATTTGGGTTTGGCAAAGATTATCAGAATTGGCACATTCAACAATTAAAAGTTTTGTACGAATGAGCAGAAAATAATGGTATTTAAAAGGAACTATAAAGACATATCTTATGGTCATAAACAAACCGTAGAAGAAATTACTATTGTAATCAGTATAGTCATATTTGGACAGGTGTAGAAAAATATGGAGAAGCCTGTACAGGTGTGTCGGTGCTGATGGGAACACACATAAAAACGTTTGTATGAGATTAAACGTATGTATCCAAGATAAATACCGTTTTATCTACAACAGGTAGCTTCGAAATATGAATTTGGGGATTTCCCTTTTATTTAGGGGGAATTGTTATAAGGTAAATACAGTACAACCTGTCACATCCGGACGTATCTCCAAACTAATTTGTGCAATTCTGTAATTGTCAATTATATTAATTGAGATTTTGGCTACTTATAGAGATTTAATTACTGAACACAATGCAGTTTTCAGAATTGCTGTATATTTATTGGTTTTGAAGTTATCGCAGGTTGAACTGCAAAAATGGATGGACTAAAATTTACTCATCTGCCGCGTGTTTCACTAACGAAAGTAGAGCGAGATAGTTGCTATTATACCCTCTCTGTCTAGCGTACGGCGCAGCGCACAGCTCCCTTTATGTACATAAATATGTAGGAAAAATAAGGAAAATATGTAGCTAAATATGTAATATTTAAGAAATATGTAGTATTAAAATACTTTCACATCAACAATATAATTTACATTTTACGAGAACATAACAGTGCCCTCTTTGAAAGGTTTTGAAAATAATAGGTGCTTCATTTTAAACTTTTTAAAATCACTTTCAAAACATGCAAATATATTTTGAGCAAAGTCAATGTAATCCATAAAATACTAATCAAGTTCGGGGCTGACACTAATCACCAGTTAGATTACCACTTCTGTTACAGAAAATAAGTTAACCCTCAGAATACACAGTATCTGAAAGTTCAACTCTTTGTTGAAGAGTTTACAATAAGACAGCATGCATAAGAAATGAATTACTTTTCAATTGTTTATTGTACTTTAGAAAATTTATGAAAACATATTTTAGAAAACAGTATTAAAAAAGAAACCTTGATATTATAAAATTAACAACAACAAAGTATTTTACCTATGGATTTCTGTAGTATAGGACATGAGTATAAAGTAAAACATTGAGAATTATTAACTATTTAACAAAGTATTTTACTAGGAGAGTTGAAATTACTATAAAATTAAAGGTAGATTTTTGACTTGAAAATCTATATTGTATATATATATATATATAAAACTCTACTATAACTCTGCATAAGAATAAAGTGTCCATGTAAGTTTTTTTTTCCACTGTTTAGTTGCACAATTAATTATTAAATACTTTTCTATATTGTCTGTTAACATGGACTGTCTTCGGTCTGAGAGTATGTTTTTATATATAGAAAAGGATCTCTCGACATCACATGTCGTCACCGGCGCATGTTTATATAGAGGAATCGTACTTGGAAGAATATTCTCAATCGATTCTACAGTTTCGCCGTTACATATGCGATAAATGGTATGTAAAGTTGAGTAACCAGGGTTTCTATTCAGCACAGCATTTAATTTAGTAGAAACTTTGTCACCGACTTCACCCTGCACAGCATTTAACTTGTTAACTGCTTCTTCAACTATTCCTATGGCCTCTTGGAGAGTCAGACCTGCAGTCTCCAGTTTCTTGATACAACTGAAATGCGTTTTGATGTACGAAACTGAACATATCACCTTAGAGTTGTTGAATGCAGACAAGGATTCGCTCGCTGACACTGCAGAATCGGGAGATAATGTTTCCACCACATACTTCACAGCTTCAAAGTTGTCACTGTAGAAATTTACGGCTTCGATCCAGGTTCCCCATCTTGTAATTACGGGTTCTGGAGGCAGAGGTGTGTCAGGTAGCCTTTGTTTGTAGCACTGGATACGGTAAGGAGCTTTCAAGAACACCTTTTTTGTTGCTGATATTAATGTATTTACTTCGGGGAAAAGGTCTCTGACAGTTTCAGCTACTCGATGCAATCCATGAGCCAGGCATGTAACATGTAGTAGGTTGGGGTAAAACACATTTAGAGAATTACCTGCTTTTAACATGTATGCTGCTGCATCTGTATACAACAGCAGTACCTTCTCTTCTTTAACACCATTTGGCCATAACAAACTTGGCAAAATACAGCTTTATCGTCAGTTGTAAAAGCACTGTCAATCTGTACCCATGATTTTAACTTAGATAACAAAGATGATGCGGTCGGTGCCATGATAAAACAAGGATATTTGTATTTAAAACTCTTAAGAACTTGCGTTGAACAATACCGCACAATATATTATTTAAGACGTCTTTTGTCCAACAACGAGAAACCGCCAAGGCAAGAAACAAGCAAGCGCAGAAGTGTAGGCGAAAGACAAAACACTGACTTGACAATAACTTCAACACACCACACTGCACGCCAGATTGTTATTTACGTGTAGGCTTACACTCCGAGAGCGTCGATAATACTGGCGTCAAAAATCACATTGTGCCCTACAATAGCATAGAGTTATATAGATATTTGTTTGTTTAGGTAGATGGAATCCGTTGCGAGAATTGCAAGATCTGCGAAGAGTATTTATTTACCGCGGACAGCACGTTCTTTCCCCACCGACCCCGCTGAACGTGCGAACAAAACGTAAATGAGTGGGGCCGCGCATACCATTCTCATCTAACATCCCGTGCAAAATGCCTTACTTGTCGCTTGAGCTCGTAAAAAATTTTACTTCTTGAAAGTAGAATCTATGTGTGCAATTGCAACAGATGCAATATTTTGCCTTTTCTTGTAATAAATTTAATTGGACCTGATTCTGATTAATTGCACATTTGCGCATCTGAGTAATGTTGTTATAGGCCTAACTATTTTTTGCCATTTCAATTTTCAAATTGAAGTAAAGTATAGTAAAATATGTAGAAATATGTAAGATGGAGTGAAATATGTAATATGAACAAAATATGTAAAAATATGTAAAATTAAACTCGCGGATAAGACACCTATTGGTATGATTCGCCGATATCTGGCTTTTCCGTGTAAATGTGCACTCAGCATTCAAATATGTAATTACATAAAAATCCGGGCCTTAATCATCACCTACACCTGCATAAATATGAATGTAGGGGCTACTCATTACAGTATTCACTTCCCCTTCCTTTGTATTTTGATTTGACAGCATTACAGGATGTTTACACTACCTTGTAAGCACGTATGTTTCCCCTTCTGTTTTGTCCAATATACAGTAGATTTGATAGAAATTTTAAATGAAGAAGGAAACTGCTACTTGGTAAATTAATATGTATTGTGCTTTTAAAAGGAAAAGAGAGATAGCTACCGTTTTTCTAATTCTATCAGTAGGATAGAAAACAGATATAATATAAAATGTATGAGACCCCATTAATATTAAGTATTTATCTCTAAATCACCAGTCGATTGTCTCAAAATAATGCGAAAAATTGCGAAAGAAACTACCGTGTAGTTATTTTTATCTCGCAAGGGTGTGTACGATGAACTATAGAAAAGAAACTTGTAGATAAATGTTTTTAAACAATGCCGTTTGGTTGCTAATCCCCGACCTTATAACTTTTTTATATACTTGCTTTTGTATAGAAAAGTCTTATGAAGTGAAAACAAATTAGTAAAAGAGAATGGAAAATTCCAGGGTGAGGAAGAATATTTAACGTTACGAATTATAAAACGAAGGAGATATTACAGCTGCAATAAAGAGCAGGCAACGAATTATATCAAGGGCTCAAGAGAGAAGTAACGCAACGGAAGGCTGATTGGAATTCCTCAACTTAAATGTGAAGGAGGTATTGTATAATATTAATACTACCTGTAACTACCGCAGACCTTCCTTTGTCATAAACCGTCTCCTCACCATTCCCGATGGACCTCCTCCCAGAAACCCCCGCCAACGGAGAAATAGAAATAATTAAGTCTCTTCGTCATACTTACTACACCTGGCTTCCTTATTGATAACTTAACATCTTAAATTTTCCTATCTACCTATCCGGTCTTTATCCCTCTCCTTTGTGCCTCCCCGCCTTACCTTGACGCCTCTCTGACACCTCCCTCCAGCTTTGGCGTCCTGCGTTACTCGACTTCGTCTTGGCTGTCGTTTGACTTATACTTTTATTATGGCTCTACCATCACCCATTTGGCTCTGCACACTACGTAAACACACAAATACACATCCATACACTACACTCTATCCTGAATGCCTCCACCTACTTCGCCACCGGTCCGCGCTGCGCTGGCGTGCGACTCCTCTAAATCTCCAATTGGCGGAAGGGTGCTTGCCCCAGATCAGCCTGAGTCTTATCCTCTGAGACAAGTCTCAGACAACGCAAAAAAAGGTATAATATTATAGCCTACTGTCTACTATGACTGTGAGACGCGAATATGACAGCAGATACGCAAGAATGTAGGAGGCTACAGAAGAATAAAGGAACGGTCCAACTTCGGATATTATGGCTTAAGTAATCATATTAGAAAGGATTATTACAATTTATTTTATACACCACACAATATATGTGATAATTTTAATTTTTTATTTATCTATAAATTTTGAAACGAATTAAGACCTGTATTAACATCAACCGTTGTGTATATAATTCTTTTCACTCAGACTTTTCACAAAGTTTAGTGATATATTAAAACCATGTGTAAGATAATCAATTTTTGTGAAACCTATAATATACCCATTAAATAGTGTAGACTAGACAAGTATGATAGTAGCTTAATACAGTCTTTTTTCCGGGATGAAAGGGAAATTATAATATTGTGCGCTTAAGAATGAAACTTTTTTTGTTACTAGACCAACGTTTATGAAAATCTATTTGGCTTCATTTCTCAGATTGTAATAAAATTGGAATCAATTATAGCCTATATCAAATTAAAAATTTTTGCCAAAATTATTTGTTACTAACCAAGTTTACTTTATTTTCTTAACCGATGGATTTTTGCATATCAAATTCCGTTTATTAGACATCGATTTTTCAATATAAAATTGGTCTCTAGATTACTGATTTGCGTTAATGCGTCCAAGAAAAATAGTAGTTTGATAAACCTTATTACTAAGTTTTAATGTTTGTTTACATACGGCGTTTTCAAGAAACTGTAACAGTGTTAGAATAAATAGGCCTACTAAAAAATTTGATTACATACCTGCACCTAGTTTCGTATACAGAAGCAGTGTAAAACGTATTTTGTAAAGCTTTCTTACAAAATTATAACATAACTGAAGCCCAAATGATGTTTAAGATTTTGCACGTTAAGTCATATGAAGTTTACTTAAGAACCTGTTACGTTCAGACTTCTTGAGATACAGTTATTGAGAAGAACAAGAGTAACAGAAAGAAAGAGAGAGAGAGTGAGAGAGAGGTCAAAGTACATGATGTTTACTACAGTTGGCTACTTATAAGGAACTTGAAAATAATTAAACTTATTGTAATGTAGAAAGTTAACGAAACATGAACCAAAAGCGAGGATTATGTGCAGCAGACTCAAGAGTTTTATTAACAGGATCCAAACAGCCTTTGGTGAAACGATTATTACGTTAAATAATTTATTCGCAATTAAGAAGTGGTACATTTTGAAGAAAGGAAAAAACCGAGGATGAGGAACTTATAAGTTGCTATTAAAATATGTAACTTACCTTTTGGATACCTAATTATTTTACAAGCAAGTTACAGAAACTATAAAAAAAATTAATTCTTAATATATAAGCCTTCACGTATTATTTCAAAAAAATTAGATTACTGCTCACTGTGATATACGAAAAGCAAAAATATAATTAATGTAACATTACAACTCTTCAACTCTGTAAGATATAAACTCTTCTGCTTCTGCAGGTTGTTATTTATATTATTGGTACTTGTAGAAATTTTTATTAATCAGAATGGTGAATAAATTTCCAACGGATGGGAGTCAACTTGAAACATGTTGCTTCGGTACTACTGTATACCAACAACTGCATAACTATATTCTTACAAATGATATTCGGTATGAATGAGAATAATTAAAAATTCGTAATTCTCTCTCCCCCGTCTCTCTTCTCCCCCTCACTCTTTCTCTGTCAATTTTCCCCATCTACCTCACTAATAGGGGCAAACCTCACTACTACCTTTAATTAAACATGACTACCTCACTATTAATTTCCTTTTATTTTCATTAAGTTAGCACGGCAGGTCCTTCTGCGACTGCACCCAAAGCGCGCCTCTTTAAGTGTTTGTTGAAATGTTACACTGCTACAAACAGATTACTCAAGTTTGAATGTGTAGTCTGTACAAACACAATGAATGATTACACAAACAGATACAAACAAACAGTGAAGGATTGTGTGTAACACTGAAATTGTTGACAAAAAGAAGAAACTGTACGAGTTGGCGCGCGTGCGTGTGCGCGCGCGAGAGAGAGAGAGTGAGTGAGTGAGTGAGTGAGAGGACTGAGAGAACATGGGCAGAGGTAAAAAAAATCTGTCGCATTAAATTCACGCCAACAACATTCTTAATGTCGTAATGACACAACAGGATGTAATTTCGAAACTGTTAATTTCCTTCAAGTGTGTACTAAAGTAAAGAATGTTACAATTTATAAGTTGGTAATTACACCAGGTAATGCTAACAACCAGTAGCCTACTGATTCGAATGTGTGTGTGAAGAGGGCTTTTGAGTCTGATAATAACGCTATTACCTACTTGACACAGAAATTCCCGTGTCACCTGCATTTTGTATTATGCAAACGTTCGGAGGATGTAAATTTTTCAACAACATTGTTGGAGTGCCAACCTTTAGAATGAACCGTTGTGGCGGAATGCAAGATTGATTTAAAGAATTCAAAAATTCTTGGAGATAGTACACTATATTTTCAATATTAAATACGGTGTTAATAGATTCTTCGGACTTTTTATTATCCCCAGAAAATTTTTCCAAACTTGTATCATTATTTTCCTTCACAGATTCGATTCTTTGGGAATAACCACTTGTAATTTTTATCAAGTAAACACTTGACGTTTTGCACAGAATTTAGCAATTAATACAGTGTTGTACTATTTACTATGTCCCAGTTTTTCGTCAATTTCTGTGAAGCTATCGTCATTAGGAACACTACCGTCACCGAGGTGCAGTAAGTTTGTAGAAAAATCACCATCTCCTCCTCCTCCTAAATGGGCTCTCATATTGCTTTGCAAATTTAGTCTGAATAGCATTCCACATCGCCGAGGACTTTAAACACACTGAGACAATATCAGCGCGGGTTCCTCTTGCAGTTACCGGTAATCTCTAGCGAGAATCCTCTGAAATAACAAATGTTACGCTACCCACTAATTTGTTACAATTTCTTAAGTCTTGGAGAGTTTGATTGACCGTTTCTATACAGTCCACAAATCGCCTTCGTTTTACCGTTCATGATTAGTTTCCGTTTTGATCGCTCTTTCTTTTGTCATGCCTCCTCTTCAATACGAATTGCTTTTTTAATAGGAGTCAGTGAGAATACTTGACTTTTTCTTCTTGGCGCATTTCTATTTTATTTTTGCAGTCGCTTTCGGATAAGGGCGAATTTATTCTGGTGTCAATTGTGATAAGGTATTAGCAGATGTCTCGTTTATTTCCGACGTGGGAGGTCCGGCTACTGTGGTCTCTTGACAATCTTTTGTTGGTGTTAATCTTCCTTCATAATTACTTTTGTCTCCTATCTCTCTGTCAATTACAGGTGAACACAGAAACTCTTCGATACTGAATATATTTTCATTTAATGGCCAAATTCCAGTTGAACTAAAACCTGCTGTCAGTTAGATGGTGTAGCTGCCTTTGAAAGAGCATCTTTTGCTAGCCCAGGTATGTCATGGTTTTACCTGGGTTTATTGTCATCCAGCTCTCAGCGGCTGCACCGAAACAGGCCATATAAACACTTGTCTAATGGCTGAAGTCAGATTGTAACGGGTATGAGGTATAAACTGTTTCATAAATAGTAAAAAAAGAGAGGCTGTAATTTATCTTGATGGATGTGCTACTCCAATACAACCTGCTGGTCCATAAATAATCAAAGTGATATCTACATAACACTCTGTGGATATAACGATAAGTGGTGGTTTCCAGCTGCCATCTATGAAAATACCACTGGTTTCACCCTTTTCCAAAGGGGTAACCCTGCTGACTTGTTTATTTCCCTTCAAACTGACAACTTTGTTAGGACAGTGCACTGTCGTTATGCTGCCTGGTTTCCTTCACATTCCAAATATTGTGACAGTAAAAATGAAGGCGACTTATCACAGAATTCCAATATTGAAGAAAGTTTTATGTTATGTTTATTAAAACTAAATGCTATTGCAAAACTTGTTGCTTCAGCCTCTCTAAAAGACAACCTTGAATGTCGCTGTATGAAGCCAGTAAAACAATCTTTTACCGGCCCAGTTCACCAGAAAATCGACATTATTTGCAAACAAGTATTCGGAGGCTAACATACGAATATTCTTAGGGTACAAACCATAATAACTAACAGAATAGTGCAGATCATAACACAGAAATCTGATTTTTCTTTTTGTTCTTTCCTAAATACAAGTTGTGGAAAACGCCGAGTCTTTGTAGGGTTTGTGAGCTACATCGCCCCAGAAAGTTTTTCACTTGTACGTTTGAACCAAATATGAAAAAAAGAAAACAGAACCAAATGTTTTACTTACATTGTACCAACATACCACTTTCCTTCTGGTGAAATTGAAGGTACACCTTTAATTTTAAAATTAGGAATTGATATTAGAAATAACCACTAATTACCAATAGTAAAGACTGTAAAAGATAAACAAAATGTAATCTAATAATAACCAATAGATATACCAGTACTACATAAAGTCAAATAAATCAAATGTAATACAGAAACACAAAACCGACAATAATCCATTGTTGTATATTATAACTATATGCTTGCCATAGAATGGATGCATGACGAACAAAATTATCTTGTAAACTTATCATAAAAGAGTAGGAACTAAACCAACAACATTGAATGAGGCAGAATACTATTCGAATAAGTAAATTCAAGGATTATAGCCACCCAAATACTAATAATAACCATAATAATAAATAAACCATGTTGACAGCTAGATGCAAGTAATCTTGGTTACTTTAAACCAAAGCAATTTTCAGTATAAATGCAGAATGAACTACTGCACAATAATAACAGTGCTATCAAAACAATGACAAGAGATATTCAAGCAATAACGAGAATAATTTGATAGGATTACAACCCATATAAAAAGGTAACTTCCTAAAGTATAGTAAACTCACTTAACAAACTATAGTTAAGGTAATAAAACCACAAGATGAAGAAAAAGGACACTATCAGAAGTGACAATGACCAATGCATAGGCCATAATAAAATGTTATTAACTATTAATGTTATAATAATATTAAGTATCATGTACATGTTGTGTTTATGTTAGTGTCTATACAGGAAAGTACAGAGCAACTCACCGCAGCTAATAATAGAAGAGTCAACGCAACTTCTTCAGAATCGAACTCATGAAATGGAACAAAAAACATTCTAAACTATTTAAACAAAATTAATGAACGATGTCAAAGAGTAAGTAAACCGATTTATTCATATCGGATTCAATAATAGATTGAATTGGGTAGAATAAATCAATAAACCAAAAATTAATAATAAAAACCAAAATGTTAAGAATAATAATAAAACAGACAATCTCGTCGTGCTAAAATGTTCATACACACTTTTTAAGAGAAAATTACTTAAAACTTCGAATCTAACAAGAAAAATATTGTGTCGAGTATTCATAATGCAAACCCTTAGATATCAAATATGAAATGAAAATATAAGTACCAAGTAAAATGTATATTCTATAGCCGGCAGAATAAGGGAAGGACAAATAAAATAGAGGCAGGATATCAAGAGAATGGAAAACATGGGACTACCTAAACAAGTAATAAGATACAGACCTCAGGGAAGACGAGATATAGGTAGGGCAAGGAAAAGAGATGCCTTCAGTGAAGGCAAAACAGGCTGTAATCCTATACCTTGACATGGAGAAGATTCCTAATACTTAATAGCACACTTAAGAACAAAATATTGGTATGGAGAATCATACACGACTTCCATGTTCTAAGATTTATATTTAAAATCATTTTCGAAATGAAATATTTCCATTGAAACTACTTCTTTCTACTTACTGCTTCAGCCACTTACTGTGGGCACTAACGTATACCACCTCACGTTATCGCACTTGATTTTCACTGATGATGGAAGTCGATGGCACTGGCGAAACGTCTGGTTTTGCAGAAAACATTGGTCTACGGCCAAACAGGCCGGGAAGGAATTTTAAAAACAAACTGCTTCTTTGTTGTCAATAACGTAGTACATATATACAAAAAATTATCAGGTAAACTATTACGTTACAACAAAAAAATGTTTCAGGTAAACTACCCTTTCCCCGTAAACGATCTTCACCAAAATCAATAGGCCTTGAGTCCTCTATAACTCGGGCACATATGTAAAAAAATATCTGATTCTGTTTGAATTTACGGCAGTTATCGTTCGTCATGAAAAAATTTCTCTTGTTACAACATAAAATATTGCAGGTAAACTACCCCTTTATCTTAACCGATCTTCACAAAAAACAATAGGTCTTGAATACTCTACAATTCAGGGCTGTATGCAAAAAATTATTTGATTCTGTTTGAATTTGCGGCTCTTATCGTTTGCCATAAAAAATCTAGATAGACACACAGACACTTTTCGATAAATTACTTTTTTTCATGTTTTGAGGGTAGTATAATCAGTATCTGCAAAAATCTCTAACACGATTTTTTTTGCCATCACCATACTTCCATTTCCTTATGGAACATGAAAGTAAAATCAAAGTAAAATTCTGATGGCAACAAAAATCAAATATTCTATCAAAAATTGGGGATATACATTTTTGGTTGGTATTTGGTAGGCCTACTTGCATTGCACAAGGAATGTGTTATTTTCAATAGGTTATTGATAAAAAAAGACTTACAAGTACATTGATTTTTATTACAAAATTTATACAAAACAGTTTCAATTCTAAGGTATCAATAATTAATAATTATTAAGGATAATGAACAAATTATTTCTTCATAGAAGATACATAAAAACATTGCAAAAATAATACATATCAGACAAATATTATTACAACAAAAATACCACACAGACATTTGGGCTTTGTTACTTTATCAGTAACTATAAGATTACATTCATAAAGTACATAGAATATTTATTTACAACAACATAATTACAAAAAGTGAAAACACCTTTGATGAAATAAACATTTTATTTATTACATCAAACATAACTAAACTCAGATGAAAATATAAATGAACTAAATATAGGTTTTTCTGCGAGGGAGTGTAGGATTGATTAGGGGTTCAATTAGTTGAAATTATTAAAAAAAAAAAAGCATAAACTATAAATAGAAAAACTAGACTGGTATGTTTACAACAAAATGAAAACTTCAAGTTACATTTAAGAGATATTCCGTGTCAAATCAACAAGTGCTACAACCTGACCCTCTTAGATTTATTTGAAATTAAGTATGCATGTAGTATTCATAAATAGTAACACAAATCAATTTTTTCACATTTTTCTGACGAAAGGTTACTGAGTAATGGGTGCTCAAAAATGAAAAAAATAAATAAAATTTTTGACTTGCGCAACAATATTGATTTGTTCACAACTTGTGTTCTAATTAAGCTAGAACAATGACATCGAGTTCATTTGAAAGCTCTTTTAAAGGGCTTTCATATGATATAAAACATAATTAGTTGAAAATATATATATATTTTATAAACACATCATTATTGCATTTACTGAATTTTGAAAAACTGTATTTTTAAAATTCTCAAAAAAATATATGTGAAAGATATTGTTTTCCTCTACATATTCTGAAAGTTTCAACTTGGGATGAGCATGGGATCACTATCAAAAGTAATTTTATGTTTATCACGATTCTGTAAAACGTCATTCAGATCGGTGAATTATTATTATTTTTATTTTCCTACCCGTGACAATTTTTCAGAATCATAGTTGGATTTATTACTTGGCCTACAAAATTGTACTTTTCTTTCATACAAATAACTGTGTTTTAAAGCTTAGCACTAGCTAAATTAATAGCTCAAAATTAATAAATTGACCTACATATCTAAAATATATATCTTAATACAGTGATCCAGGTTTTCCGTGTACAAGCAAAAAAATCTCATTTTAAAGACTATATACAAAATGGTTGGTTGGTGTGACTATCTCCCATCTGTTTAGTATTTTGTCATCGGATAATATTCAGTCAGCTGTTGTCAACTGTTGTTGAAAGTGCATTTTCTTTTGGTGTGACATAGCCTATAAAGTGAAAAAAATGTGATTAATTCTGAAATGTTGTGTTTTGAAATTAGCTTAAAGGTACTTTTGTACAATTCTCACAACAGTGTATAAGTTTATATGCCTACAACCAGTTAATATTGTAACGAGACATATGAGCCCAAATATTTCAGTAACCCAAAATATTAACACATGTCAATAATTGAGTGAAAGAGACAAACCAAGTGTTTCTTCTAAAAGGCCAAGCATGAAACTACATGAGATACTCATCACCAAGGATAAACTCACAACAATAAGAGTTAATAAAACTAATGGTAACTAACAAGTGAAATAACATTATAAGAAAAAGAAGATGCACCGAACAATGGTTGTACCACAGGAACCAACAACCCAATAGTTTTCGGTCAGTAAGGAACCAATGAAGACAAGGAAGAAACATACTACGAGAAAGACACCTAACAACCATGGTATAAAATATAGATTCCAAGAGCCAGTCAACTATAGAACATCTTACCCGTATATGCAATGACTGAACAACTTACAGATTGAAGAGATGGACAAGAACTGACTAACTGAGATGACCAATATTGTAACGCAACAGAAATGCTAGCACTCAAGTTACATAAAAACAAGGTTCACAGAATAATAAACAAGTCAATATTTAACCCCATGATAGAACAAAGAGCTAATAATTATATTTATAATCATAGATACAGGTAAATAAGGATGCAAGGTAATATTAACAAGAATAACCGAACCTGTAAGTTAGACAATAGTTGATGATATATGTTTAATGAAAAACAAACAAAAAATGAAACAATAATTTACTAATAGCAAATAAGAATTTTGAGTTAAGAGGTATTATTTTGTGACAACAAATGTTATGATAAAGTTTATGTTATGTTATACCAAATATGTGTTGAGTTAATGAAAGATAATGAAACAAGATGTATTATTCAATGACTGTTGTAGAATGAAGTGTGAAGCAGCTAATTAACGTTAATAGATTTGAATTTTCTTATATGTGATCCATAGGTCAAGATAAAATTGTTATTAGATATGGAAAAAATAATTGTTTATGTAAATGTTAATAGTTAAGATTTAATTATATGTATGAATTTATGTAAAAGGGGCTATAGATGTGTACCAGTTATAAACACAGGTAGATCTGTTTACAATAAAAGGCCTAACAGCCAAAACCACTATATAACCACTCATAACATAAAGGTTAGGTACATCAATTAATAATAATTAATGAATACGATTTGAAGAGCTAGAAAAAACATTAAATTAATAATGATATATAATAAAATTTATACAAATTATGATAATACCATAATGCCATGATATCGATTAATAACATTTAATATCGAAAGTGGATTAAATATAAAAAAAGGAAAAAAACCGGCTTATATCAAAAAACCAGCAGAATATGTGTAGAAAATAATAAACCAACTATCGGTAAAGTTACATTCCGATAGGATAGCAAATTGATAAGGAATAGACAAAAAATATATGAAATAAACACTATATTCAAAACATGTGGACGGAAGAAGTCGTGTGTTGCTAGGGACGACAGAAGAAGAGGAAGTTGTTAATTTGACAATAATTGCTTTGATGATCTGAATGTGATGAGATTAAAAAACCCAAGAATTATCTATTTAATCGGAATATTTTAAATCATCAGACACGATTATAAAACACAAAATCCTAATGACAATGTTTATGACTATCACCAGTACAGTTTAATCCAAATAACACTACAGTATGAAATCACAATAGAGAATAAATAACTGGATTATACAAGGAAGAACTTGAACTGTCCCATATCCGAAGGGAATTGATGATATATTAAACCAAATAGAAAGAATTAACAGTATCCAATTAATAATATTCACTACACCAGAAGTTATAACCTTTCAAAAACACGGAACAACACTAATTGCTTCAACCAAGAGAAGAACGTATTTGGATCCTGGCGTTGCAGAAGAAGCATCAATCGGGCTGTAAACCAATCCAAGCTGTAATTCCGAAGTGGACAGGAGAAGAATTCCATTCTATTAAATCGAAGAAAGAAAATCGTACGGCATAATTGTCCAGAACAGTAAATTTATCAATCAACCGCCTACACGATTGGCTTCGTTCTAGTCTGGTAAATTATTATTATATTAATCATACTAACTACACAACACTTTAAATTTGTAAATCTTGCATTCTTATCTATGTATTTTTAATCTTCCCCACAGTTACAAGAACCTTCACACCCTGAATTAAATTAATTACAAATTAAAACACACTATATAACTAAATTTAAATAAAGTATCAGAATAATCAACAATCGATTCATACAATCTATAGCTCAAGCGTATGTTAATTAGAACATATATTATTCAATGTTAAAGAAGTAAACAAATAAAGAACCTTTATATATTGGCAAAATCTTGTTATTTGGAGTATGGTTTAATGAGCTAGGAATAAAAAAGTAACTGAATACGTATAGAATAATTGGTTAACATAAACATTGAAATAACCTATAAGTTTCGTTGAGCCGATACTACAGCGCTTATAGCGGAATTATCTGACACCAAAGAGAGAGAGTAAAAATACAAAATTAGACAGAATTCTCTTCAAGGTATAATAGGGTTGAACGGAATTATAAAATAACTCATTAATTATTTAAGTTACAGGTACACAAACACTGATAGTTTTTAGAGAGCTAAGTTAATAATTAATTACTTACATCAATACATCCCACAACTCCAAATATCTCCGAGATTTACATAATTAAAATAATTCAAAACACATTGGCATAGGTGTATGTACAAATTGACAAACACAACAGTGGGGTTTTAAGGAGAGGAAACCCATTCCTGTACAATATACAACAGATAATATTATAAATGTATAGGACAAGATATGTTATAAAAGAATGAAAGTAACTATACTGTTAACTGAATAGAAGCTGTGAATAAAAGCATAGTAACATGCTATGCATAGCACCCATGTAACATAAAGAAGTATTAAAATTGTCTCATAATAATAACAAATATTACTCAAATAGTCAAACAATCATGTAAGATAAGAAAAGGCAATAACTAAAGAGTTATTAGTTATCATTAATAAAACCAAACTTAAGAAAATAAGGTTAAAAGAATGTAAATTTTTATCAACCTAACATACACATTGTTGGTACAAATTTCACCTAAATTCACATCTATCAGTAGGAAAAGCCTACCTAAACCAAAATGTTTTGTGCCTTGAACCAAGAAGAACTGATAAGCTTTCTACAGGTACCAATATAAGATACCCAAAATGGATTTTAAATAAGAATTTAAGTAAATAAAATGAACCAAAACCGACCAAAAGGGGATTCACTAAGTAAAACGTGAACAAAACCACTTTATAATACCAAATAGAAGTAAAAGGTTAATGTCTATACCACAAGTAAGGTGTAATGCCACTATTGTAATAGTATAAGAATATTATAAGAAAGGACATAATGTATTATAATCGTAATTAAGAACACCTGTCATGTGACACCACATTTAAGTAATGTTAGTCAATGATATACACTAAGGGACAGACCAGTGTACAAAAAACACTAAACCAATTATAAAGAGACTACTATGATTAAACTATTGTAACTAAATAATAGTAGAAAGAGATAAAAGAATACCAAATAAGAATGGAAATAAGTGTACACCTCATAGTGCAAAATAGAGGTCAGAGAGAGATAACTATATAAGAATACAGCAGTTCTATAAGGAGAAATTTACCTCCAAACTTATAAATTTTGCACAATCATCTGGCGATATAAGAGCTTCTACAACAATGGACTCTGTAACAAAGAAAGAATTTTAGCTAACAGAGAAAAATAATTATCATTGCCAGTATCAACAAAAGTGCAAATTACTAAATGAAATAATTGCAATTTTATGGGAAATAATGTTATTAAACTAATTATGTACTTTATTAAGAACTTTTGTTTTCCAGCAGCTTCCAAAACTCTTTATATAAAAAATAATATAAACAAACTTATTTAGAGCTTCTAACAATACTTATCTTAAAATTATCATATGATTATACTTTCCAAAGGAAGCCCCTGATTTGAAAGCATTGACACATAATACTACTAATTAAAAATGATTCCAACTACTATGTTACTAAATTTTCTCATTTAAAATGTAAATGGGACTGTTAATAACTTTATATTGTTGTTATTAACAAGACAAAAGAATCATTAATGGCTATTTTATCACAAACTTCAAAATCTCCTATAAAGCTTGCTCAATGAAATAGGACATTCCTGATGCAGAAAATTAACTTTGCCATAACACAAATTAAATAGGCTAACACCCAAACAAAAAAATGCTTTGAAAACAAAACATTAATGAAATATGGTATGAATTAATTGTGCTACATTCAAAGCTGATTTTCTTAATTGATTTAAAGTACCTATACAAGTCTAGTTTGTCAAGTAAAGATAATTTAGGTAAACCTAACACTACATATGAAACAAACATTAAATCAAATATGCTAATGTTACAAAATTCACAAACAGAAAAAAAAATTTTTAATTATCTATAGGCTAAATTGCTTTGATTATATTACCTTCTCCACTTCATATGTTTTCCACATCAATATCAAATGATGTCGATACTACTGATGGTGCAATAATAGTCATTTTTTCCCAGTCAATTCTGGAAAGTTCAGGAGGAACCTGAAAGATCATTACAAAACTCATACATAATTTTTCACTAAGTTAATAATTATAATAATATTAAGCTAATAATTAAGAGAATAATTTATTTTCTTAACCTAGCACAATATTTGTAGGTTAGCACTATGAATTTACAAAAAGTTAATGGATTTTGTGTAAATTTCTAAAAAAAATTAAATTTACAGCATAATCTAGTAGTTATTTTATAGTAATCTATTTTAATTTAAATGAACTCAAGTCACTATTGCTTGGTTACATCCCTGCACTGTAGATTCCTGAAAAAGATTTCTAATATAATCACACAAACTCGAAAAACAAAAACTGTTCAAATGATTAACATTGAATAATATAATCCTGATTATAAAGTTAACTAGAGTTTAAGGGGTGATTTTATACACCGAATATAAGGTAACATGAATAAATTAACACTGAACTTACTACGTTCCCAGTCAAATATGAAAGTAAAGTATGAAAATATAAGTAGACATGCACTATTGGTGTAAGTTCTGGAGCTAAAGATAATTCAACTGTGACACAGAACTTAGTCTATTATACTTAACACCCAGGCCTATAAACTTTTGATCTTTTTCTAAAAGTAATTAATTTTATTTCAGAGTTAGGTTAGGCTTACAGGCTAATCCGCAGTAAGTTTAGCTAAATCAGTTATATTATCATAGGCCAGACTTAATCTAAATAAAATTATTCTGTGTAAAGGTATCAGTAACTTTATATTTATACAGAATAAGCATTTAATACAGAATACATATTTCATTTAACTGGAGTCAGTTCCCTCACAGGGTCTTTTTCAAAAATGGGTTAATTAATTTTATATTTTTAGTTGATTAGAGTTAAGGGGTGCTTTTATACACTGAATATAAATAACAATTAATACTATATGTACCTTTTTTTGCTGTACGTCTCCTAGGCCTACTTTCACAGTCATCTGAAAAGTAAAATATGACATTTTTTAACAATACGAAGAATAAAATATGACAATTGATGTAGACATGCAAGTATCTGGAGCTAGAGACAATTTACTGTGATAAAGAACTTAGCCTATTATACTTAACACCCAAGCCTACATAACACAAACAAATTTTGATTTTTTCCTAAAAGTAATTCATTTTATTTCAGAGTTAGGTTAGGCTTACAGGCTATTCCGCTGTAAGTTAATCGGCTAATGCCCTGCTAGTTTGCTAGTTTTGTTAACATAATTAATCACTAACTAACTAAGTGTGTTTGATATTTATGTAGCATAAGGTGACGCGTATATGACAGGTTTTATTAATGCAGTAAAGGAACAAATCTAATTTAAATAGTCTTTGTATTATTTTGGAATTCAATTTTTTAAAGCAAATGATAATACCTTATGCACCTTTGTAAAGGTTTTTACTTATTGGGGATAAGTGAACTGAATTAAAACATCAAACAAATGATTTTTGTTTCACAGTCAAAACAATACGCCTACTGTATTAAATTTATTATGGCAATTCTATTTACCCTAAAACACTACAATACAAAACTCCAAAATTTTTGTTTTTGTATAAATTGGCCCGCTAATAATGAAAAAATAAAATTGTATTAATTAAATTAGAATGCTAACTTGCTCAATTATTAAATTTTGGGCAGAACACAGTGCTATTAGGCATAGTTGGTTCTATAACAGATACGTGTTCGACAAAGTAATCTAGACATGAAACATAACCTAACGTATTTCTTTTATGAATTTTATGAAAAATGCTGAATTTGAAAGTATATTTAGAGTAATATAGCTGGACTGAAGAATTAAATAAAATTTGTAACTAGTTAAATACGAGCAGAGTTCAAATTAAATATATTATAGTAAGGCGTACCATCTTGTGTTAGGTAGGACCACATTTTACGAATAAAATGATTTACAAATTGGATACATTACACATATATAGGTAGGCTAGAGTAGACAAAATAATTGTCAGACTTACAGGTCTTTATATATCTATAATAAAGAAACTTTATTTAATTAAATTGCTTCAGTGCCTTACAGGGACTTTTTTTAAAAATTAGTTAATTACCCCTTGGGTAATTATGAAGATTCTCATCAATGCTGATATTGCGCTGATATATTTTTATTATATTCTTCTATGTTATAAAAACACGAGAAAAATAATTTTAAACGGCGGTCGAACCTATTTACGGAGACAAAAAATTAAATTTTTACTCCCATAAGAACGCATGGCGTTAGCCTAGGTATATTGTATTAATTAAATTAGAATGCTAATTTGCTCCATTATTAAATTTTGGACAGAACACAGTGATATTATGTATAGTTGGGTCTATAACAACCGGTAGGCCTAGTGTACAACCCAAAGTAAGCGAGACATTCATACATAACCTAACAGCTAATTTCCTACAAACAACGGAGAACATACACTAAATAAATGATCATCTTACCTTTCATTATTATTCCTAGCGCCTCCAACATATTTTTACTTCGACTTGCAATCACAAACACTTCATACGAATTACAAAATTCTGTCCCACACACGTTAGAAAACTCAACGAATTACCGCACTAGACGACTAAACAGAATAAATTATGGCAGGTCCAATATTTCGTTATACCAACTAAACAGAATAAAAACACACTTTCCTCTGTAGTGTCTGTCTTTTTTACACATGTTACAAATTTTATAGAATAATTATGACGAATGCCAATATGGCCGACTAACTACCCATATTTCATTATATACATTTGTATATATCGAACAGGTTGTCTGGCTTCAGCGTACAGCAAAAATACGATGTATAAAAATTTGTATAAGTTTTTCGTACGCTGACACACCATAACTTGGGCAAAATAACTTCTTCACCTAAAGATGTACTTATACAAGTTCCTCAAATTTGTTTTAGATACCCTGGGTAAAAATTGGCGTGTGATGAAGAAATTATGCGGCGCTAAGTCTATATATATATATATATATATATATATATATATATATATATATATATATATAGACTTAGCGCCGCATAATTTCTTTATCATACCTCAATTTTTACCCAGGGTATCTAAAACAAATTTGACGAACTTGTATAAGTACATTTTTAGGTGATGAAGTTATTTTGCCCAAGTTATGGTGTGTCAGGGTACGAAAAACTTATACAAATTTTTATACATCGTATTTTTGCTGTACGCTGAAGCCAGACAACCAGTTCGATATATACAAATGTATATAATGAAATATAGGTAGTTAGTCGGCCATATTGGCATTCGTAATAATTATTCTATAAAATTTGTAACATGTGTGAAAAAGACACACTACAGAGGGAAGTGTGTTTTTATTCTGTTTAGTTGGTATAACGAAATATTGCAACCTGCCATATTTCTGTTTATTCGTCGTTGTGCGGTAATTCGTTTACTTTTGTTAACGTGTGTGGGACAGAATTTTGTAATTCGTATGAAGTGTTTGTGATTGCAAGTCGAAGTAAAAATATGTTGGAGGCGCTAGGAATAATAATGAAAGGTAAGATGATCATTTATTTAGTGTATGTTGTCC
The DNA here is from genome assembly GCA_034769895.1 of Magicicada septendecula. Lineage (NCBI taxonomy): Eukaryota > Metazoa > Arthropoda > Insecta > Hemiptera > Cicadidae > Magicicada > Magicicada septendecula. The sequence goes on along the minus strand of CM068372.1, from coordinate 1,005,267 downwards.
GTTGTTTGTAGGAAATTAGCTGTTAGGTTATGTATGAATGTCTCGATTACTTTGGGTTGTACACTAGGCCTACCGGTTGTTATAGACCCAACTATACATAATATCACTGTGTTCTGTCCAGAATTTAATAATGGAGCAAATTAGCATTCTAATTTAATTAATACAATATACCTAGGCTAACGCCATGCGTTCTTATGGGAGTAAAAATTTAATTTTTTGTCTCCGTAAATAGGTTCGACCGCCGTTTAAAATTATTTTTCTCGTGTTTTTATAACATAGAAGAATATAATAAAAATATATCAGCGCAATATCAGCATTGATGAGAATCTTCATAATTACCCAAGGGGTAATTAACTAATTTTTAAAAAAAGTCCCTGTAAGGCACTGAAGCAATTTAATTAAATAAAGTTTCTTTATTATAGATACTCCTGTAAGTCTGACAATTATTTTGTCTACTCTAGCCTACCTATATATGTGTAATGTATCCAATTTGTAAATCATTTTATTCGTAAAATGTGGTCCTACCTAACACAAGATGGTACGCCTTACTATAATATATTTAATTTGAACTCTGCTCGTATTTAACTAGTTACAAATTTTATTTAATTCTTCAGTCCAGCTATATTACTCTAAATATACTTTCAAATTCAGCATTTTTCAGAGAAACGTAATTACTTAATAAGATATGACTTAGTAAGTTAAGGTTAATTTTAAGACCTAATATAACAAAATTTATAATATAGGCCTATGGCTACTGTATCCTCACTGAAGCAAACTGTTGTAATTTTTTGTACACATAGTTACTTTCATACCATTGAGTCCATTAAATTGTAATATATTTGTCATAAAAATTTTGTTTTAACACAGCTCTGCTTTAAAAATTAAGGGCTAACATTTTTCAGGTAAAAGAAAAAGTGAAAAGAGAATATGAACTGTGACTTCTTTAATTTTTGACTTAAACATGCATTTTAATCTCGATTAAATTTTTTAATAAAATTGTGCTGTTTTTAAATTATATAATATTAACTTGCAGACAGAAAAGGTTTTGCTGGTGACTAAAGAAAGCATCGTTCTTTTATCTTATGTAAAATTTATTATTGCATGCAAGTCTGATTAAAGCTCACTAAACTAAAATTATCACTGCTTACAGCAGCAGGTTCTTAAACCCGATAATTGATGTAGGCCTATAGTGTTATTTTTATTTAATTTCTTATTATCTGTATTTATAATCTGTAACTTAATGTGTAGAATTGTATTTATATTGTTTAACCTCCTAAATGATACTCAACTAATATCACATGAAATTTTAAAAAATTAGTATCTTAATATTCTAAATTTTATGGGGTGTGTTATATTTAATAGTAGATTTAAATGATACGGAGTATGGATGAATTATCCGTAATGTATTTGCTAGTTATAATACCGTTATAATCAGGATTATATTATTCAATGTTAATCATTTGAACAGTTTTTGTTTTTCGAGTTTGTATGATTATATTAGAAATCTTTTTCAGGAATCTTCAGTGCAGGGATGTAACCAAGCAATAGTGACTTGAGTTCATTTAAATTAAAATAGATTACTATAAAATAACTACTAGATTATGCTGTAAATTTAATTTTTTTTAGAAATTTACACAAAATCCATTAACTTTTTGTAAATTCATAGTGCTAACCTACAAATATTGTGCTAGGTTAAGAAAATAAATTATTCTCTTAATTATTAGCTTAATATTATTATAATTATTAACTTAGTGAAAAATTATGTATGAGTTTTGTAATGATATTTCAGGTTCCTCCTGAACTTTCCAGAATTGACTGGGAAAAAATGACTATTATTGCACCATCAGTAGTATCGACATCAGATGATATTGATGTGGAAAACATATGAAGTGGAGAAGGTAATATAATGAAAGCAATTTAGCCTATAGATAATTTAAAATTTTTTTTTTCTGTTTGTGAATTTTGTAACATTAGCATATTTGATTTAATGTTTGTTTCATATGTAGTGTTAGGTTTACCTAAATTATCTTTACTTGACAAACTAGACTTGTATAGGTACTTTAAATCAATTAAGAAAATCAGCTTTGAATGTAGCACAATTAATTCATACCATATTTCATTAATGTTTTGTTTTCAAAGCATTTTTTTGTTTTGGTGTTAGCCTATTTAATTTGTGTTATGGCAAAGTTAATTTTCTGCATCAGGAATGTCCTATTTCATTGAGCAAGCTTTATAGGAGATTTTGAAGTTTGTGATAAAATAGCCATTAATGATTGTTTTGTCTTGTTAATGACAACAATATAAAGTTATTAACAGTCCCATTTACATTTTAAATGAGAAAATTTAGTAACATAGTATAGTTGGAATCATTTTTAATTAGTAGTATTATGTGTCAATGCTTTCAAATCAGGGGCTTCCTTTGGAAAGTATAATCATATGATAATTTTAAGATAAGTATTGTTAGAAGCTCTAAATAAGTTTGTTTATATTATTTTTTATATAAAGAGTTTTGGTAGCTGCTGGAAAACAAAAGTTCTTAATAAAGTACATAATTAGTTTAATAACATTATTTCCCATAAAATTGCAATTATTTCATTTAGTAATTTGCACTTTTGTTGATACTGGCAATGATAATTATTTTTCTCTGTTAGCTAAAATTCTTTCTTTGTTACAGAGTCCATTGTTGTAGAAGCTCTTATATCGCCAGATGATTGTGCAAAATTTATAAGTTTGGAGGTAAATTTCTCCTTATAGAACTGCTGTATTCTTATATAGTTATCTCTCTCTGACCTCTATTTTGCACTATGAGGTGTACACTTATTTCCATTCTTATTTGGTATTCTTTTATCTCTTTCTACTATTATTTAGTTACAATAGTTTAATCATAGTAGTCTCTTTATAATTGGTTTAGTGTTTTTTGTACACTGGTCTGTCCCTTAGTGTATATCATTGACTAACATTACTTAAATGTGGTGTCACATGACAGGTGTTCTTAATTACGATTATAATACATTATGTCCTTTCTTATAATATTCTTATACTATTACAATAGTGGCATTACACCTTACTTGTGGTATAGACATTAACCTTTTACTTCTATTTGGTATTATAAAGTGGTTTTGTTCACGTTTTACTTAGTGAATCCCCTTTTGGTCGGTTTTGGTTCATTTTATTTACTTAAATTCTTATTTAAAATCCATTTTGGGTATCTTATATTGGTACCTGTAGAAAGCTTATCAGTTCTTCTTGGTTCAAGGCACAAAACATTTTGGTTTAGGTAGGCTTTTCCTACTGATAGATGTGAATTTAGGTGAAATTTGTACCAACAATGTGTATGTTAGGTTGATAAAAATTTACATTCTTTTAACCTTATTTTCTTAAGTTTGGTTTTATTAATGATAACTAATAACTCTTTAGTTATTGCCTTTTCTTATCTTACATGATTGTTTGACTATTTGAGTAATATTTGTTATTATTATGAGACAATTTTAATACTTCTTTATGTTACATGGGTGCTATGCATAGCATGTTACTATGCTTTTATTCACAGCTTCTATTCAGTTAACAGTATAGTTACTTTCATTCTTTTATAACATATCTTGTCCTATACATTAATAATATTATCTGTTGTATATTGTACAGGAATGGGTTTCCTCTCCTTAAAACCCCACTGTTGTGTTTGTCAATTTGTACATACACCTATGCCAATGTGTTTTGAATTATTTTAATTATGTAAATCTCGGAGATATTTGGAGTTGTGGGATGTATTGATGTAAGTAATTAATTATTATCTTAGCTCTCTAAAAACTATCAGTGTTTGTGTACCTGTAACTTAAATAATTAATGAGTTATTTTATAATTCCGTTCAACCCTATTATACCTTGAAGAGAATTCTGTCTAATTTTGTATTTTTACGCTCTCTCTTTGGTGTCATATAATTCCGCTATAAGCGCTGTAGTATCGGCTCAACGAAACTTATAGGTTATTTCAATGTTTATGTTAACCAATTATTCTATACTTATTCAGTTACTTTTTTATTCCTAGCTCATTAAACCATACTCCAAATAACAAGATTTTGCCAATATATAAAGGTTCTTTATTTGTTTACTTCTTTAACATTGAATAATATATGTTCTAATTAACATATGCTTGGGCTATAGATTGTATGAATCGATTGTTGATTATTCTGATACTTTATTTAAATTTAGTTATATAGTGTGTTTTAATTTGTAATTAATTTAATTCAGGGTGTGAAGGTTCTTGTAACTGTGGGGAAGATTAAAAATACATAGATAAGAATGCAAGATTTACAAATTTAAAGTGTTGTGTAGTTAGTATGATTAATATAATAATAATTTACCAGACTAGAACGAAGCCAATCGTGTAGGCGGTTGATTGATAAATTTACTGTTCTGGACAATTATGCCGTACGATTTTCTTTCTTCGATTTAATAGAATGGAATTCTTCTCCTGTCCACTTCGGAATTACAGCTTCCTGGATTGGTTTACAGCCCGATTGATGCTTCTTCTGCAACGCCAGGATCCAAATACGTTCTTCTCTTGGTTGAAGCAATTAGTGTTGTTCCGTGTTTTTGAAAGGTTATAACTTCTGGTGTAGTGAATATTATTAATTGTGATACTGTTAATTCTTTCTATTTGGTTTAATATATCATCAATTCCCTTCGGATATGGGACAGTTCAAGTTCTTTCTTGTATAATCCAGTTATTTATTCTCTATTGTGATTTCATACTGTAGTGTTATTTGGATTAAACTGTACTGGTGATAGTCATAAACATTGTCATTAGGATTTTGTGTTTTATAATCGTGTCTGATGATTTAAAATATTCCGATTAAATAGATAATTCTTGGGTTTTTTAATCTCATCACATTCAGATCATCAAAGCAATTATTGTCAAATTAACAACTTCCTCTTCTTCTGTCGTCCCTAGCAACACACGACTTCTTCCGTCCACATGTTTTGAATATAGTGTTTATTTCATATATTTTTTGTCTATTCCTTATCAATTTGCTATCCTATCGGAATGTAACTTTACCGATAGTTGGTTTATTATTTTCTACACATATTCTGCTGGTTTTTTGATATAAGCCGGTTTTTTTCCTTTTTTTATATTTAATCCACTTTCGATATTAAATGTTATTAATCGATATCATGGCATTATGGTATTATCATAATTTGTATAAATTTTATTATATATCATTATTAATTTAATGTTTTTTCTAGCTCTTCAAATCGTATTCATTAATTATTATTAATTGATGTACCTAACCTTTATGTTATGAGTGGTTATATAGTGGTTTTGGCTGTTAGGCCTTTTATTGTAAACAGATCTACCTGTGTTTATAACTGGTACACATCTATAGCCCCTTTTACATAAATTCATACATATAATTAAATCTTAACTATTAACATTTACATAAACAATTATTTTTTCCATATCTAATAACAATTTTATCTTGACCTATGGATCACATATAAGAAAATTCAAATCTATTAACGTTAATTAGCTGCTTCACACTTCATTCTACAACAGTCATTGAATAATACATCTTGTTTCATTATCTTTCATTAACTCAACACATATTTGGTATAACATAACATAAACTTTATCATAACATTTGTTGTCACAAAATAATACCTCTTAACTCAAAATTCTTATTTGCTATTAGTAAATTATTGTTTCATTTTTTGTTTGTTTTTCATTAAACATATATCATCAACTATTGTCTAACTTACAGGTTCGGTTATTCTTGTTAATATTACCTTGCATCCTTATTTACCTGTATCTATGATTATAAATATAATTATTAGCTCTTTGTTCTATCATGGGGTTAAATATTGACTTGTTTATTATTCTGTGAACCTTGTTTTTATGTAACTTGAGTGCTAGCATTTCTGTTGCGTTACAATATTGGTCATCTCAGTTAGTCAGTTCTTGTCCATCTCTTCAATCTGTAAGTTGTTCAGTCATTGCATATACGGATAAGATGTTCTATAGTTGACTGGCTCTTGGAATCTATATTTTATACCATGGTTGTTAGGTGTCTTTCTCGTAGTATGTTTCTTCCTTGTCTTCATTGGTTCCTTACTGACCGAAAACTATTGGGTTGTTGGTTCCTGTGGTACAACCATTGTTCGGTGCATCTTCTTTTTCTTATAATGTTATTTCACTTGTTAGTTACCATTAGTTTTATTAACTCTTATTGTTGTGAGTTTATCCTTGGTGATGAGTAGCCCATGTAGTTTCATGCTTGGACTTTTAGAAGAAACACTTGGTTTGTCTCTTTCACTCAATTATTGACATGTGTTAATATTTTGGGTTACTGAAATATTTGGGCTCATATGTCTCGTTACAATATTAACTGGTTGTAGGCATATAAACTTATACACTGTTGTGAGAATTGTACAAAAGTACCTTTATGCTAATTTCAAAACACAACATTTCAGAATTAATCACATTTTTTTCACTTTATAGGCTATGTCACACCAAAAGAAAATGCACTTTCAACAACAGTTGACAACAGCTGACTGAATATTATCCGATGACAAAATACTAAACAGATGGGAGATAGTCACACCAACCAACCATTTTGTATATAGTCTTTAAAATGAGATTTTTTTTTTGCTTGTACACGAAAAACCTGGATCACTGTATTAAGATATATATTTTAGATATGTAGGTCAATTTATTAATTTTGAGCTATTAATTTAGCTAGTGCTAAGCTTTAAAACACAGTTATTTGTATGAAAGAAAAGTACAATTTTGTAGGCCAAGTAATAAATCCAACTATGATTCTGAAAAATTGTCACGGGTAGGAAAATAAAAATAATAATAATTCACCGATCTGAATGACGTTTTACAGAATCGTGATAAACATAAAATTACTTTTGATAGTGATCCCATGCTCATCCCAAGTTGAAACTTTCAGAATATGTAGAGGAAAACATTATCTTTCACATATATTTTTTTGAGAATTTTAAAAATACAGTTTTTCAAAATTCAGTAAATGCAATAATGATGTGTTTATAAAAAATATATATTTTTTCAACTAATTATGTTTTATATCATATGAAAGCCCTTTAAAAGAGCTTTGAACTCGATGTCATTGTTACAGCTTAATTAGAACACAAGTTGTGAACAAATCAATATTGTTGCGCAAGTCAAAAATTTTATTTATTTTTTTCATTTTTGAGCACCCATTACTCAGTAACCTTTCGTCAGAAAAATGTGAAAAAATTGATTTGTGTTACTATTTATGAATACTACATGCATACTTAATTTCAAATAAATCTAAGAGGGTCAGGTTGTAGCACTTGTTGATTTGACACGGAATATCTCTTAAATGTAACTTGAAGTTTTCATTTTGTTGTAAACATACCAGTCTAGTTTTTCTATTTATAGTTTATGCTATTTTTTTTTTAATAATTTGAACTAATTGAACCCCTAATCAATCCTACACTCCCTCGCAGAAAAACCTATATTTAGTTCATTTATATTGTCATCTGAGTTTAGTTATGTTTGATGTAATAAATAAAATGTTTATTTCATCAAAGGTGTTTTCACTTTGTGTAATTATGTTCTTGTAAATTAAATATTCTATGTACTTTATTAATGTAATCTTATAGTTACTGATAAAGTAACAAAGCCCAAATGTCTGTGTGGTATTTTTGTTGTAATAATATTTGTCTGATATGTATTATTTTTGCAATGTTTTTATGTATCTTCTATGAAGAAATAATTTGTTCATTATCCTTAATATTTATTAATTATTGATACCTTAGAATTGAAACTGTTTTGTATAAATTTTGTAATAAAAATCAATGTACTTGTAAGTCATTTTTTATCAATAACCTATTGAAAATAACACATTCCTTGTGCAATGCAAGTAGGCCTACCAAATACCTACCAAAAATGTATATCCCCAATTTTTGATAGAATATTTGATTTTTGTTGCCATCAGAATTTTACTTTGATTTTACTTTCATGTTCCATAAGGAAATGGAAGTATGGTGATGGCAAAAAAAATCGTGTTAGAGATTTTTGCAGATTCTGATTATACTACCCTCAGAACATGAAAAAAAGTAATTTATCGAAAAGTGTCTGTGTGTCTATCTAGATTTTTTATGGCAAACGATAAGAGCCGCAAATTCAAACAGAATCAAATAATTTTTTGCATACAGCCCTCAATTGTAGAGAATTCAAGACCTATTGTTTTTTGTGAAGATCAGTTAAGATAAAGGGGTAGTTTACCTGCAATATTTTATGTTGTAACAAGAGAAATTTTTCCATGACGAACGATAACTGCCGTAAATTCAAACAGAATCAGATAATTTTTTACATATGTGCCCGAGTTATGGAGGACTCAAGGCCTATTGATTTTGGTGAAGATCGGTTACGGGGAAAGGGTAGTTTACCGGAAACTTTTTTTTGTTGTAACGTAATAGTTTACCTGATAATTTTTTGTATATATGTACTACGTTATTGACAACAAAGAAGCAGTTTGTTTTTAAAATTCCTTCCCGGCCTGTTTGGCCGTAGACCAATGTTTTCTGCAAAACCAGACGTTTCGCCAGTTCCATCGACTTCCATCATCAGTGAAAATCAAGTGCGATAACGTGAGGTGGTATACGTTAGTGCCCACAGTAAGTGGCTGAAGCAGTAAGTAGAAAGAAGTAGTTTTAATGGAAATATTTCATTTCGAAAATGATTTTAAATATAAATCTTAGAACATGGAAGTCGTGTATGATTCTCCATACCAATATTTTGTTCTTAAGTGTGCTATTAAGTATTAGGAATCTTCTCCATGTCAAGGTATAGGATTACAGCCTGTTTTGCCTTCACTGAAGGCATCTCTTTTCCTTGCCCTACCTATATCTCGTCTTCCCTGAGGTCTGTATCTTATTACTTGTTTAGGTAGTCCCATGTTTTCCATTCTCTTGATATCTGCCTCTATTTTATTTGTCCTTCCCTTATTCTGCCGGCTATAGAATATACATTTTACTTGGTTCTTATATTTTCATTTCATATTTGATATCTAAGGGTTTGCATTATGAATACTCGACAATATTTTTCTTTTTAGATTCGAAGTTTTAAGTAATTTTCTCTTAAAAAGTGTGTATGAACATTTTAGCACGACGAGATTGTCTGTTTTATTATTATTCTTAACGTTTTGGTTTTTATTATTAATTTTTGGTTTATTGATTTATTCTACCCAATTCAATCTATTATTGAATCCGATATGAATAAATCGGTTTACTTACTCTTTGACATCGTTTATTAACTTTGTTTAAATAGTTTAGAATGTTTTTTGTTCCATTTCATGAGTTCGATTCTGAAGAAGTTGCGTTGACTCTTCTATTATTAGCTGCGGTGAGTTGCTCTGTACTTTCCTGTATAGACACTAACATAAACACAACATGTACATGATACTTAATATTATTATAACATTAATAGTTAATAACATTTTATTATCGCCTATGCATACTGCATTGGTCATTGTCACTTCTGATAGTGTCCTTTTTCTTCATCTTGTGGTTTTATTACCTTAACTACAGTTTGTTAAGTGAGTTTACTATACTTTAGGAAGTTACCTTTTTATATGGGTTGTAATCCTATCAAATTATTCTCGTTATTGCTTGAATATCTCTTATCATTGTTTTGATAGCACTGTTATTATTGTGCAGTAGTTCATTCTGCATTTATACTGAAAATTGCTTTGGTTTAAAGTAACCAAGATTACTTGCATCTAGCTGTCAACATGGTTTATTTATTATTATTGTTATTATTAGTATTTGGGTGGCTATAATCCTTGAATTTACTTATTCGAATAGTATTCTGCCTCATTCAATGTTGTTGGTTTAGTTCCTACTCTTTTATGATAAGTTTACAAGATAATTTTGTTCATCATGCATCCATTCTATGGCAAGCATATAGTTATAATATACAACAATGGATTATTGTCGGTTTTGTGTTTCTGTATTACATTTGATTTATTTGACTTTATGTAGTACTGGTATATCTATTGGTTATTATCAGATTACATTTTGTTTATCTTTTACAGTCTTTACTATTGGTAATTAGTGGTTATTTCTAATATCAATTCCACTTTACAATTGGTCATTGGTGTTTTGGACATAGCCCGCTTTTCATGTCTACACATAATTTAGCTAAGAACTTATTATTATTCATTCTCTTTCTTACTTTTTATGTTCAATAATTCATTCTTATTGATTATTGTTTGTATTACATTGTCAAGGAAGGTATTCACTTAATAAGTTTTGGTCAGTGTCAATTTGTTTTGCAGCTTAGGGGTTTAAATCATGTTGTTTATTCCATTTATTTTTTCTTCTTTTATAATAATTCTTTTATTGCCATATGTTAGTTCATTATAATTCATGTTATCTCCCTTTTTTGTGTTTGATCTGGATATTTTCTTCTTCTTTTCACCGATTCCTTCCTCCCTCTTAATAAGTTTCTTCTTGGCGTTGTTTTCACTGGTTTCCTTCTCACGGTTAATAGGTTTCTTCTTGATTTTGTCTTTAATGGGTTTCCTTCTCACTGTTTGATCTATTGGGTAATTATGTACGTCGTCTCGTCGTTAGTCTTGCTTTATCTTCTTTAGTTGCACATTTACTGGTAATTCCTTCTTCATTTTAATTCACTTGGTTTTGGCTTATGATACTTCCTTTTTATCCATGATCGTATGCTTGACCTTGTAGGTACTCTTAATTGTAGTGGCTTTCAACTTATTTGTGGTACGCTGGTGTTGGTAGTGTTATATGTACCATTACAACATACAAAAATTTGACAGATATTTTTGTCACAAAAAACTTTTATGATATATTGTGTATAAATACACATATAAAGGTATTTTTGCCACAAAAAAGTTTATGATATATTGTGTATAAATACACATATAAAGGTATACAATACATTTGATTTGTTGAACGGTCGTTATAAGACAGTATTACCATATAGGGGAGAGCAGAGAGACATAAGTTGATACTTTGTACTTCTTCAAGTGTCCCTTAGTCGCAGCACCTCTGCAACTGTATAACGTTTTTGTTATAGCTTGTAGTACATGCTCCTCCAGTCTGATTATAGCAGTGTACAGTAAAATGAGTCTTTGTTCCCTTTTGTATTTTAGAACGTGTAAAGCAACCTTTTTGTCACTAATTTGCTATGGGTGTTTACAGCTACGTACTTTGTTGGATCCATGGTAAGTGTACAATTGATTCACACTAATACAAAAGCAATGTGGCAACATGAGGGCAAGTTATGTTTCTCTATAACTTTTAAAAGAAAATTAATTCATAACCTAACAGATCTCAGAATTAATTATGTGTCAGTTACTTGTGATCCTATAATGAAGATTACGTGTTTATTAAATCCTAAAAAACTAAAATTTTTAAAATGATAATAGTAATAATGGCTCCTTTTTATGCCGCCTAGGAAATTTAGGAGGTAGAATAGGTTGCCTAAAGTGAGTGTTCGACACACGCACTAAAGGTAGAGTGGCCAGCAGCACTACACTTCAGCTACTAATTTTAAAATTAAAGGTGTACCTTCAATTTCACCAGAAGGAAAGTGGTATGTTGGTACAATGTAAGTAAAACATTTTGTTCTGTTTTCTTTTTTTCATATTTGGTTCAAACGTACAAGTGAAAAACTTTCTGGGGCGATGTAGCTCACAAACCCTACAAAGACCCAGCGTTTTCCACAACTTGTATTTAGGAAAGAACAAAAAGAAAAATCAGATTTCTGTGTTATGATCTGCACTATTCTGTTAGTTATTATGGTTTGTACCCTAAGAATATTCGTATGTTAGCCTCCGAATACGTGTTTGCAAATAATGTCGATTTTATGGTGAACTGGGCCGGTAAAAGATTGTTTTACTGGCTTCATGCAGCGACATTCAAGATTGTCTTTTAGAGAGACTGAAGCAACAAGTTTTGCAATAGCATTTAGTTTTAATAAACATAACATAAAACTTTCTTCAATATTGGAATTCTGTGATAAGTCGCCTTCATTTTTACTGTCACAATATTTGGAATGTGAAGGAAACCAGGCAGCATAACGACAGTGCACTGTCCTAACAAAGTTGTCAGTTTGAAGGGAAATAAACAAGTCAGCAGGGTTACCCCTTTGGAAAAGGGTGAAACCAGTGGTATTTTCATAGATGGCAGCTGGAAACCACCACTTATCGTTATATCCACAGAGTGTTATGTAGATATCACTTTGATTATTTATGGACCAGCAGGTTGTATTGGAGTAGCACATCCATCAAGATAAATTACAGCCTCTCTTTTTTTACTATTTATGAAACAGTTTATACCTCATACCCGTTACAATCTGACTTCAGCCATTAGACAAGTGTTTATATGGCCTGTTTCGGTGCAGCCGCTGAGAGCTGGATGACAATAAACCCAGGTAAAACCATGACATACCTGGGCTAGCAAAAGATACTCTTTCAAAGGCAGCTACACCATCTAACTGACAGCAGGTTTTAGTTCAACTGGAATTTGGCCATTAAATGAAAATATATTCAGTATCGAAGAGTTTCTGTGTTCACCTGTAATTGACAGAGAGATAGGAGACAAAAGTAATTATGAAGGAAGATTAACACCAACAAAAGATTGTCAAGAAACCACAGTAGCCGGACCTCCCACGTCGGAAATAAACGAGACATCTGCTAATACCTTATCACAATTGACACCAGAATAAATTCGCCCTTATCCGAAAGCGACTGCAAAAATAAAATAAAAATGCGCCAAGAAGAAAAAGTCAAGTATTCTCACTGACTCCTATTAAAAAAGCAATTCGTATTGAAGAGGAGGCATGACAAAAGAAAGAGCGATCAAAACGGAAACTAATCATGAACGGTAAAACGAAGGCGATTTGTGGACTGTATAGAAACGGTCAATCAAACTCTCCAAGACTTAAGAAATTGTAACAAATTAGTGGGTAGCGTAACATTTGTTATTTCAGAGGATTCTCGCTAGAGATTACCGGTAACTGCAAGAGGAACCCGCGCTGATATTGTCTCAGTGTGTTTAAAGTCCTCGGCGATGTGGAATGCTATTCAGACTAAATTTGCAAAGCAATATGAGAGCCCATTTAGGAGGAGGAGGAGATGGTGATTTTTCTACAAACTTACTGCACCTCGGTGACGGTAGTGTTCCTAATGACGATAGCTTCACAGAAATTGACGAAAAACTGGGACATAGTAAATAGTACAACACTGTATTAATTGCTAAATTCTGTGCAAAACGTCAAGTGTTTACTTGATAAAAATTACAAGTGGTTATTCCCAAAGAATCGAATCTGTGAAGGAAAATAATGATACAAGTTTGGAAAAATTTTCTGGGGATAATAAAAAGTCGGAAGAATCTATTAACACCGTATTTAATATTGAAAATATAGTGTACTATCTGCAAGAATTTTTGAATTCTTTAAATCAATCTTGCATTCCGCCACAACGGTTCATTCTAAAGGTTGGCACTCCAACAATGTTGTTGAAAAATTTCCATCCTCCGAACGTTTGCATAATACAAAATGCAGGTGACACGGGAATTTCTGTGTCAAGTAGGTAATAGCGTTATTATCGACTCAAAAGCCCTCTTCACACACACATTCGAATCAGTAGGCTACTGGTTGTTAGCATTACCTGGTGTAATTACCAACTTATAAATTGTAACATTCTTTACTTTAATACACACTTGAAGGAAATTAACAGTTTCGAAATTACATCCGTTCCATTTACATAATTTTCATTAAACCTACTTAATATGTAGTAGTGGACGATAAGCTTTTCCAGGTTTTACTAGTACTTGACCTACAACGGTCTGATCTCCTACACTCAGTGCCTCTGTCTTTAATGATCACTGCTTTTTTTTACATAATAATTTTCACATTCCTGCATAGAATTTACCCGCTAGTACAGAAGGCAACAGAATTTAGTGAATCCAAGCTGCAATCGAAGTACAACTACGTTACTTTCACATCTCCGTAGGTATGCCACGAATATCCGTCATACTGAATTCTGCTCAATAAAAGTTTCATACTATCACATGACTCCGACATGTAAGCAGTAAGTTATAAACTGAAGGGATTGGTGAATTATTAAAAATGGAGTAAAATCAATAGGTTAAAAAAAGTTCGTAGAAGTCTTGAGTGGAGGGAACGTTAGAAAACTGTTTATGTTATGAATGCTTAAGCCTACAAATCGTGATAGTTGTTATTATTATTATTATATTATCACTATAAAACAACATTTGTATTATTTTAATACAGACAGGAGTGAATACAGCCTTCGAATGAATTAGTAGTACGAACGCGTCAGCCTGCCAACACACATTAGATCTGTATATTTGTGTCGTGACAACGGTAGTAATTTTTGTAAACAAAGACTGTTGTGTCATTACGACATTAAGAATGTTGTTGGCGTGAATTTAATGCGACAGATTTACCTCTGCCCATGTTTCTCTCTTTCAGTCCTCTCACTCACTCACTCACTCACTCTCTCTCTCTCGCGCGCGCACACCTACATGCTCGCCAACTCGTACAGTTTCTTCTTTTTCTTGTCAACAATTTCAGTGTTACACACAATCCTTCACTGTTTGTTTGTGCGTGTTTGTTTAATCATTCATTGTGTTCGTACAGACTACACATTCAAACTTGAGTAATCTGTTTGTAGCAGTGTAACATTTCAACAAACACTGAAAGAGGCGTGCTTTGGGTGCAGTCGCAGAAGGACCTGCCGTGCTAACTTAATGAAAATAAAAGGAAATTAATAGTGAGGTAGTCATGTTTAATTAAAGGTAGTAGTGAGGTTTGTCCCTATTAGTGAGGTAGATGGGAAAAATTGACAGAGAAAGAGTGAGGGGGAGAAGAGAGACGGGGGAGAGAGAATTACGAATTTTTAATTATTCTCATTCATACCGAATATCATTTGTAAGAATATAGTTATGCAGTTATTGGTATACAGTAGTACCGAAGCAACATGTTTCAAGTTGACTCCCATCCGTTGGAAATTTATTCACCATTCTGATTAATAAAAATTTCTACAAGTACCAATAATATAAATAACAACCTGCAGAAGCAGAAGAGTTTATATCTTACAGAGTTGAAGAGTTGTAATGTTACATTAATTATATTTTTGCTTTTCGTATATCACAGTGAGCAGTAATCTAATTTTTTTGAAATTATACGTGAAGGCTTATATATTAAGAATTAATTTTTTTTTATAGTTTCCGTAACTTGCTTGTAAAATAATTAGGTATCTAAAAGGTAAGTTACATATTTTAATAGCAACTTATAAGTTCCTCATCCTCGGTTTTTTCCTTTCTTCAAAATGTACCACTTCTTAATTGCGAATAAATTATTTAACGTAATAATCGTTTCACCAAAGGCTGTTTGGATCCTGTTAATAAAACTCTTGAGTCTGCTGCACATAATCCTCGCTTTTGGTTCATGTTTCGTTAACTTTCTACATTACAATAAGTTTAATTATTTTCAAGTTCCTTATAAGTAGCCAACTGTAGTAAACATCATGTACTTTGACCTCTCTCTCACTCTCTCTCTCTTTCTTTCTGTTACTCTTGTTCTTCTCAATAACTGTATCTCAGGAAGTCTGAACGTAACAGGTTCTTAAGTAAACTTCATATGACTTAACGTGCAAAATCTTAAACATCATTTGGGCTTCAGTTACGTTATAATTTTGTAAGAAAGCTTTACAAAATACTTTTTACACTGCTTCTGTATACGAAACTAGGTGCAGGTATGTAATCAAATTTTTAAGTAGGCCTATTTATTCTAACACTGTTACAGTTTCTTGAAAACGCCGTATGTAAACAAACATTAAAACTTAGTAATAAGGTTTATCAAACTACTATTTTTCTTGGACGCATTAACGCAAATCAGTAATCTAGAGACCAATTTTATATTGAAAAATCGATGTCTAATAAACGGAATTTGATATGCAAAAATCCATCGGTTAAGAAAATAAAGTAAACTTGGTTAGTAACAAATAATTTTGGCAAAAATTTTTAATTTGATATAGGCTATAATTGATTCCAATTTTATTACAATCTGAGAAATGAAGCCAAATAGATTTTCATAAACGTTGGTCTAGTAACAAAAAAAGTTTCATTCTTAAGCGCACAATATTATAATTTCCCTTTCATCCCGGAAAAAAGACTGTATTAAGCTACTATCATACTTGTCTAGTCTACACTATTTAATGGGTATATTATAGGTTTCACAAAAATTGATTATCTTACACATGGTTTTAATATATCACTAAACTTTGTGAAAAGTCTGAGTGAAAAGAATTATATACACAACGGTTGATGTTAATACAGGTCTTAATTCGTTTCAAAATTTATAGATAAATAAAAAATTAAAATTATCACATATATTGTGTGGTGTATAAAATAAATTGTAATAATCCTTTCTAATATGATTACTTAAGCCATAATATCCGAAGTTGGACCGTTCCTTTATTCTTCTGTAGCCTCCTACATTCTTGCATATCTGCTGTCATATTCGCGTCTCACAGTCATAGTAGACAGTAGGCTATAATATTATACCTTTTTTTGCGTTGTCTGAGACTTGTCTCAGAGGATAAGACTCAGGCTGATCTGGGGCAAGCACCCTTCCGCCGATTGGAGATTTAGAGGAGTCGCACGCCAGCGCAGCGCGGACCGGTGGCGAAGTAGGTGGAGGCATTCAGGATAGAGTGTAGTGTATGGATGTGTATTTGTGTGTTTACGTAGTGTGCAGAGCCAAATGGGTGATGGAAGAGCCATAATAAAAGTATAAGTCAAACGACAGCCAAGACGAGGTCGAGTAACGCAGGACGCCAAAGCTGGAGGGAGGTGTCAGAGAGGCGTCAAGGTAAGGCGGGGAGGCACAAAGGAGAGGGATAAAGACCGGATAGGTAGATAGGAAAATTTAAGATGTTAAGTTATCAAGAAGGAAGCCAGGTGTAGTAAGTATGACGAAGAGACTTAATTATTTCTATTTCTCCGTTGGCGGGGGTTTCTGGGAGGAGGTCCATCGGGAATGGTGAGGAGACGGTTTATGACAAAGGAAGGTCTGCGGGAGTTACAGGTAGTATTAATATTATACAATACCTCCTTCACATTTAAGTTGAGGAATTCCAATCAGCCTTCCGTTGCGTTACTTCTCTCTTGAGCCCTTGATATAATTCGTTGCCTGCTCTTTATTGCAGCTGTAATATCTCCTTCGTTTTATAATTCGTAACGTTAAATATTCTTCCTCACCCTGGAATTTTCCATTCTCTTTTACTAATTTCTTTTCACTTCATAAGACTTTTCTATACAAAAGCAAGTATATAAAAAAGTTATAAGGTCGGGGATTAGCAACCAAACGGCATTGTTTAAAAACATTTATCTACAAGTTTCTTTTCTATAGTTCATCGTACACACCCTTGCGAGATAAAAATAACTACACGGTAGTTTCTTTCGCAATTTTTCGCATTATTTTGAGACAATCGACTGGTGATTTAAAGATAAATACTTAATATTAATGGGGTCTCATATATTTTATATTATATCTGTTTTCTATCCTACTGATAGAATTAGAAAAACGGTAGCTATCTCTCTTTTCCTTTTAAAAGCACAATACATATTAATTTACCAAGTAGCAGTTTCCTTCTTCATTTAAAATTTCTATCAAATCTACTGTATATTGGACAAAACAGAAGGGGAAACATACGTGCTTACAAGGTAGTGTAAACATCCTGTAATGCTGTCAAATCAAAATACAAAGGAAGGGGAAGTGAATACTGGAATGAGTAGCCCCTACATTCATATTTATGCAGGTGTAGGTGATGATTAAGGCCTGGATATTTATGTAATTACATATTTGAATGCTGAGTGCACATTTACACGGAAAAGCCAGATATCGGCGAATCATACCAATAGGTGTCTTATCCGCGAGTTTAATTTTACATATTTTTACATATTTTGTTCATATTACATATTTCACTCCATCTTACATATTTCTACATATTTCAGCTATTTTACTATACTTTACTTCAATTTGAAAATTGAAATGGCAAAAAATAGTTAGGCCTATAACAACATTACTCAGATGCGCAAATGTGGAATTAATCAGAATCAGGTCCAATTAAATTTATTACAAGAAAAGGCAAAATATTGCATCTGTTGCAATTGCACACATAGATTCTACTTTCAAGAAGTAAAATTTTTTACGAGCTCAAGCGACAAGTAAGGCATTTTGCACGGGATGTTAGATGTGAATGGTATGCGCGGCCCCACTCATTTACGTTTTGTTCGCACGTTCAGCAGGCTCGGTGGGGAAAGAACGTGCTGTCCGCGGTAAATAAATACTCTTCGCAGATCTTGCAATTCTCGCAACGGATTCCATCTACCTAAACAAACAAATATCTATATAACTCTATGCTATTGTAGGGCACAATGTGATTTTTGACGCCAGTATTATCGACGCTCTCGGAGTGTAAGCCTACACGTAAATAACAATCTGGTGTGCAGTGTGGTGTGTTGAAGTTATTGTCAAGTCAGTGTTTTGTCTTTCGCCTACACTTCTGCGCTTGCTTGTTTCTTGCCTTGGCGGATTCTCGTTGTTGGACAAAAGACGTCTTAAATAATATATTGTGCGGTATTGTTCAACGCAAGTTCTTAAGAGTTTTAAATACAAATATCCTTGTTTTATCATGGCACCGACCGCATCATCTTTGTCATCTAAGTTAAAATCATGGGTACAGATTGACAGTGCTTTTACAACTGACGATAAAGCTGTATTTTGTCAAGTTTGTTATGGCCAAATGGTGTTAAAGAAGAGAAGGTACTGCTGTTGTATACAGATGCAGCAGCATACATGTTAAAAGCAGGTAATTCTCTAAATGTGTTTTACCCCAACCTACTACATGTTACATGCCTGGCTCATGGATTGCATCGAGTAGCTGAAACTGTCAGAGACCTTTCCCCGAAGTAAATACATTAATATCAGCAACAAAAAAGGTGTTCTTGAAAGCTCCTTACCGTATCCAGTGCTACAAACAAAGGCTACCTGACACACCTCTGCCTCCAGAACCCGTAATTACAAGATGGGGATCCTGGATCGAAGCCGTAAATTTCTACAGTGACAACTTTGAAGCTGTGAAGTATGTGGTGGAAACATTATCTCCCGATTCTGCAGTGTCAGCGAGCGAATCCTTGTCTGCATTCAACAACTCTTAGGTGATATGTTCAGTTTCGTCCATCAAAACGCATTTCAGTTGTATCAAGAAACTGGAGACTGCAGGTCTGACTCTCCAAGAGGCCATAGGAATAGTTGAAGCAGTTAACAAGTTAAATGCTGTGCAGGGTGAAGTCGGTGACAAAGTTTCTACTAAATTAAATGCTGTGCTGAATAGAAACCCTGGTTACTCAACTTTACATACCACTTATCGCATATGTAACGGCGAAACTGTAGAATCGATTGAGAATATTCTTCCAAGTACGATTCCTCTATATAAACATGCGCCGGTGACGACATGTGATGTCGAGAGATCCTTTTCTATATATAAAAACATACTCTCAGACCGAAGACAGTCCATGTCAACAGACAATATAGAAAAGTATTTAATAATTAATTGTGCAAATAAACAGTGGAAAAAAAAACTTACATGGACACTTTATTCTTATGCAGAGTTATAGTAGAGTTATATATATATATATACAATATAGATTTTCAAGTCAAAAATCTACCTTTAATTTTATAGTAATTTCAACTCTCCTAGTAAAATACTTTGTTAAATAGTTAATAATTCTCAATTTTTTACTTTATACTCATGTCCTATACTACAGAAATCCATAGGTAAAATACTTTTTTGTTGTTAATTTTATAATATCAAGGTTTCTTTTTTAATACTTTTTTCTAAAATATGTTTTCATAAATGTTCTAAAGTACAATAAACAATTGAAAAGTAATTCATTTCTTATGCATGCTGTCTTATTGTAAACTCTTCAACAAAGAGTTGAACTTTCAGATACTGTGTATTCTGAGGTTTAACTTATTTTCTGTAACAGAAGTGGTAATCTAACTGGTGATTAGTGTCAGCCCCGAACTTGATTAGTATTTTATGGATTACATTGACTTTGCTCAAAATATATTTGCATGTTTTGAAAGTGATTTTAAAAAGTTTAAAATGAAGCACCTATTATTTTCAAAACCTTTCAAAGAGGGCACTGTTATGTTCTCGTAAAATGTAAATTATATTGTTGATGTGAAAGTATTTTAATACTACATATTTCTAAAATATTACATATTTAGCTACATATTTTCCTTATTTTTCCTACATATTTATGTACATAAAGGGAGACTGTGCGCTGCGCCGTACGCTAGACAGAAAGGGTATAATAAGCAACTATCTCACTCTAATTTCGTCAGTCAAACTCGCGGACGGATGAGTAAATTTTTGTTCAATTCATTTTTGCAGTTCAACCTGCGATAACTTCAAAACCAATAAATATACAGCAATTCTGAAAACTGCATTGTGTTCAGTAATTAAATCTCTATAAGTAGCCAAAATCTCAATTAATATAATTAACAATTACAGAAGATACACAGAAGAAGAACGTGTTTTTTTAGACGTTTCTATTGGTTCAGCATTTGCATTTGTACACTGTACTCTTTAAAATACAAAAAGTAAAATTGGTTAAAAAGTTTTACTTACAGTACGCCTACATCAGTTTTTGAAAAAGTTTGTGATTCGGCTGCTTCATACAAAGCACACGTTTCTGGAAGCCATGAAGCCAAAGTGAGTCGACCTAACGCCGCTGCCCCAGACTCAGTTGCCCCAAATAAAGTATTTCAATTGTAAAAACTTAAATATTCAAAAATAGTGAACAATATCGCAGAATGACGTAAGTGTAGTGAAGAAAAAGTCGTGATCAGCCAAAACATCAAGAGTAGTATCTTTACATCCCTAACCATTCGCTAACCAAAATTGCAAAAATTAGTTTGGAGATACGTCCGGATATGGGAGGTTCCGGATATCACAGGTCCGGATGTGACAGGTTGTACTGTATTTACCTTATAACAATTCCCCCTAAATAAAAGGGAAATCCCCAAATTCATATTTCGAAGCCACCTGTTGTAGATAAAACGGTATTTATCTTGGATACATACGTTTAATCTCATACAAACGTTTTTATGTGTGTTCCCATCAGCACCGACACACCTGTACAGGCTTCTCCATATTTTTCTACACCTGTCCAAATATGACTATACTGATTACAATAGTAATTTCTTCTACGGTTTGTTTATGACCATAAGATATGTCTTTATAGTTCCTTTTAAATACCATTATTTTCTGCTCATTCGTACAAAACTTTTAATTGTTGAATGTGCCAATTCTGATAATCTTTGCCAAACCCAAATTTTAATGTTATACGGCGTCACCTTATTATGTAGCAAACAAAATTAGAACAAATCACTGTTATTTTAGCAGTAGCTTTTTTAAGGAGCCCAGAGTAGGCCTATACCTACCCGACACGCACACATTTGAAGGATCAGTATTTTGTCTTGGAGTTCACTCTCCCAGCTGAGATACCCATGTTTTTAGGGACCAGGAACTCGCATTTGAACTTCTATCATCAGCTACATAATGTAAATCCTAGATAAATGTACAAGCCTATGCTCTAAAAGCCTAAGCTATGATACCCACAATCATCTACGTTTTACTAAAATAATGGTTGCAAGTTAAATTTTTTGATTCATGTTGATGCTTTTGTCTCGAAGAAACCAGGTAAATTAATCTGCTTTTCGTATCCGGCCGACGATGGTGTGCTCCCACTTACGAACAGTGGCACTTGCAACTCGTTTCACTTGCGAACACTCAAGTAGATAAGACACGTAATTAATTTTTGATACGTGAGAGTACCTCCCACTTGCGAACACACAAACAACGATGTATGTACATTCACCCTGTATTGTGTTTATGTTTTTATAATTCGCTAAATGTATTTTTTGTTACCAACTACGTTTACCAAGTTACAATTTTTATAAAACGCACACACACACACACACACTTGCATAGCCGCTCCCTCACTCTCTCTCTCTCTCTCTCTCTCTCTAAATTAAAAAGGAAGGTTATTTTTTATTTATTTTTATTAGTCAACTTGCAGAACGGACGACGTGATCTTGAGAAACATCCCAACTTCAGAATCTTTTTCATATCTTTTAGTTTATCCAATTCAGTATACTTTTTCGTCATTTTCGTAGCTTAAAAATTTCACTCCATCGTTACATCGTGTTCTGAATACATTTCTCTGCCTCAGATTATAAACATTTGATAATGTTTTTTATTCTTGGATGTGGTCTTCCAACGTGGCTGTTTAGTTTCTGATGCGTGCTTGTACGGTATTATTCATTGTATGACGTCGGAAGTAGCAGTTCCGTAACTCCTGTGGCACTAATCATTGTCTAGCTATTGTTCTACGAAACAATTAAAGAATTAATCGAGTTTCTCTTCCTCTGGAACTTGACCATGGATATACTGCCAGCCACATTCTACATCTTTTCGAAGGAAAGCAAGTACAGCACACATTAGGATTTTGTGCTCCCTAAGTCATTTGAATGTGTATACTCGTGCAAAGTGACTACTGCAGCTTTTGAATTTTCCATTCATGAAAAATTACTTTTAATCTTTCAAACTCTCTTTTCTATTGATTTAACCAAAAATCGGGAGCTTAGCTTGCACAACGTCTTCGCCCGGACGGAAACTACTCTCGTCAATTTTCAAACCGGGACAATTGACAAACTGGCCGGGACCCCGGGATCAGGTCGTCAAACCGGGACAATCCCGGTCAAACCGGGACGTATGGTAAGCCTATTTATACATGTATTTATCGGTTTTCAATATTGATGTGAGCATTGTACTGTAGAATTAGGAAGCGATTGTATTGAACGAATCACGATTATCAAATGATATACGGTATTCCTTTTAGTTCAACAATTCCGTCATCTCGTCTCGGGTACTTTGGAAAACCATTGTTATTTTCAATAGTTTAACGTAAAATGTTGCTCGGTTATTATGTGTACATATTCCATCAATCATGCAAGGAACATTAGGATTACGAGCTCTACAAGATCCATGATACATAATACACTTGATTAGTATTTTATGGATTACATTGACTTTGCTCAAAATATATTTGCATGTTTTGAAAGTGATTTTAAAAAGTTTAAAATGAAGCACCTATTATTTTCAAAACCTTTCAAAGAGGGCACTGTTATGTTCTCGTAAAATGTAAATTATATTGTTGATGTGAAAGTATTTTAATACTACATATTTCTAAAATATTACATATTTAGCTACATATTTTCTTTATTTTTCCTACATATTTATGTACATAAAGGGAGACTGTGCGCTGCGCCGTACGCTAGACAGAAAGGGTATAATAAGCAACTATCTCACTCTAATTTCGTCAGTCAAACTCGCGGACGGATGAGTAAATTTTTGTTCAATTCATTTTTGCAGTTCAACCTGCGATAACTTCAAAACCAATAAATATACAGCAATTCTAAAAACTGCATTGTGTTCAGTAATTAAATCTCTATAAGTAGCCAAAATTAATATAATTAACAATTACAGAAGATACACAGAAGAAGAACGTGTTTTTTTAGACGTTTCTATTGGTTTAGCATTTGCATTTGTACACTGTACTCTTTAAAATACAAAAAGTAAAATTGGTTAAAAAGTTTTACTTACAGTACGCCTACATCAGTTTTTGAAAAAGTTTGTGATTCGGCTGCTTCATACAAAGCACACGTTTTTTGGAAGCCATGAAGCCAAAGTGAGTCGACCTAACGCCGCTACCCCAGACTCAGTTGCCCCAAATAAAGTATTTCAATTGTAAAAACTTAATTATTCAAAAATAGTGAACCATATCGCAGAATGACGTAAGTGTAGTGAAGAAAAAGTCGTGATCAGCCAAAACATCAAGAGTAGTATCTTTACATCCCTAACCATTCGCTAACCAAAATTGCAAAAATTAGTTTGGAGATACGTCCGGATATGGGAGGTTCCGGATATCACAGGTCCGGATGTGACAGGTTGTACTGTACTTTTTAACTACATATTATACTAATGTACAATGAAGATATACTTATTATATCTTTATTTAGTATATAGTTATTTACGTGTCAAGAAAAGAACGTGTGCATAAAGTGATCACAACATTTTATACCTTATATGTTTTCTGTCATTGAATGATTAACCCACTTTTTAATAACAGCGTTGAAAAATAGTTGATTACGTCTTTCAAAGATTATTTTTACTACGGTACTGAAATTAAAAATAACTAAGATCGTATACAGGAATTAAACGTAGGCGACTGGAAGCAGTAATTGTATAAACAGCCGAGACACACCACCTGCTAATATTGCAGGAATTGCTTACGTTCAGTAGACTTGGCAACGTTGTGACCTTCGTGACTTTATATACATTTTGTGGCAACACTGTGCATATTTTTCATCACTAAAAGCTAAACTGATATCCGTGATAAAATAGTAATGCATTTTTTTAAACGTGTGAGTCGTTTGTAACGATTAAGTTAACAGGATAATTATTATTCACCTTTTTTCAACAAACTATCTTGAAACGGATATATATTTTTACGGTTTTTTATGCTGATTACGAATATGTAAGAATAAAATGTCTAAGCTTACTCGTAACTTTTATATATGGGGTCTCAAAAAGATCAACTTCTCTGGTCAGAACTTGCATGTTTAGCTAATGATGGATAAACGTGATTATATATATATACTTCAAGAAGCGAACTGTAGCAAAAAGTGTTTGAAACAAAAAAAATATATATATATATTGTAATAAAACCAATTACAAATAACAGATAAATAAATAATAATGTATTACTTGTTGTATTGATAAGAACAAATTTTGTTGTTATTATAGAAAATTTTTTTTGTTTAATTAATTAATTAATTAATTAAATAATTAATTAAGTGTATATTTTTTAATTACTTTCGATTAAATAAATGAGATTTTGTGTTTCTGAAAATATTTGGTTCTATAGATAATCTATTTATGTAGTTGGAGCTATTATTCTCTCTTCTAACTTTGCTCTTCTTCTTCTTCCTTCTGGTATATTTCTTTAATGACTCTAAATTATTTTTAGAAGAAATAATAAACTAGTATTTACTATACAAATAATTATAAACGCTTGTAACTGAGTAATCATGATGTTTATTTCTTAACATTTGAAATTATGCTCCACTCTTATGCACGTGGACCAGGCCTTGATTGAGATTCGCTCAGGTCGATAGTGAACAAAATGACAAAATATATGTTTACAAAATTAATTAATCCGGATTCTTTTAACTGTCGAAATGGTCAGAGAAGGCAAGGAACAAGATACAATACTTAAAACTATCTTAGAATAAATTAAGATTTGCTGAAAAACAACAGGATTACGAAAATTGTCAATTATTTAAATAAAATCGAACCATTCGTAGAATGACGTCACCGACTCGAAGAGGCCGTGCTCCACGCTGGCTAGCAAATTGCAAATAACCGTCGCTAACTTCGTCGACTTTCTGCTACTCACCGCTGACGCTATTTTTCTCCCTCAGAAATAAATAAGAATTCCTTCCTCGGCGAAGTTGTAGTATCCCTGGAAAATTGTGTGAAGTGTTTGTTCTTCCCTCTTCGGCGATGTCGTTCTGTGGTAGTTTACTGGTGCAGTGTTCTGTGTTCAATTCTGTTAAGTTCGTGTCCAGTTGATATATGTTGGATTTTGCTCAAAATAGCGGTTGATTTCTGGTGCTCGTGCTAGATATTATTATTGCTGTTGTTCTGGATTAGTCTGGTGTTAGTTATTGTATATTGATTTTATATTTCATTTGGTAATCTCTGTTACACTTCTTGAGGTTGCACACAATGTTTTTTCACTATTTTATATTTTTAGCTCTTCCGTAATTTCTGATCTGTTCACATTCACGATTAACAATAGACTGATGACTGAAAGTCGTCGTTTTTGGTAATTTATAAAATGTCTTTTTCCTCTTCCCATTGTTTTTTACAAATTTACATGTCTTGGATTTGATTTCAACTCATAAACATACATAAGAAGTTTTCCTATTTATTGCTGTAACTTAATTATTTATTAATTTTACGAAAATCTAACTATTCAGCAATATTCTTAAGCTAATTTTACCTAATTTGATATATAACTGGGTCTGTTTTAAGTTCAGTTAAGCCTAAAATTTACAATTTTTGATATCTATTGTAGGCCTGGTATTTTTTACAAATTTAGTATTTAAATGGTTTACAAGTGTTTTTATGTTAATATTTCCATTAAATAATATTACTCACTCCATGATTGTTGCTTGTTGTTAATAATTTGTTGTTATATTACTCCAATATTGATTAATTTACTTTTTATCTGAGTTGAGTACCCTTTAGGCCTAGTATTAGTTATTTCCAAATAAAGTTAATTTTCTACTTTTGTCATTTCATTTGTTATTATTATTATCTGTACTGATTACATCTTCGTATCTTTGTGTTGTATGGACTAGTTTCTATTCATTATATACAGTTTGATTGGATTTATTTATTTGAGTTTGATTCTATGATAGGTGATTTTGGTTTACAATACTGGTTTGTTTTTCTATTGTGGTGTGTTTGTTAGTTTGCCTTATACTTTTTATATGGTTTACAGTTTAATAATAAATACAACATTCTTATTACCTACTTGCCTTCTCTGCCTTAACAAACTTGGAAATTATTTAACATTATTTTGAATACAATAGAACATTTTATTATCTACTAATTTTTATATTACCTAAACATAACAAACATATCTTAAGCTTATTCTTTTTCATTGATATCATTTAATTATAGTTATTCTAAAACATCCTATTACTAATAATGCTGTCAGCTATTGAACTGTCTTTTTTGCATTTATTATATATAAATTGGTTGAACTAAAAAACATCTTAATTCTAATAACAATTTTCAGTTATTACACTGTCTGTTGTATTTAGGTTGCTTTTTTGTAACACTCACTCTGACGACTTAATTGTAAATTAAACAAAAAAATTAATAATAAAAATATAAAACGGGAAGTTAGTGAAAAACATTAAATCGCACTATTAAACCAAATACCCCTGAACTAACCCATAATAGTAAAGAGAATTAATTAAGAAAATCTAAATAAATTAATTAATTAAAACTGTGAAAGTAAAAGTTAAAAATAATACTGTTAACCCTTTAGTAAATTTATCATGCTATGACCTGTGTATTCCGGATCCAACTTGCATACCGACCCGGCATTAAATAAAGAAATACCTGTAAACCATAATGTAAATAATTAATAATTTGAAGTCACAAGTAGTAGTTGTAATAATTACTGTAGGCAAGATAAGTCTCGATAGTTTATTTTGTCAAACTGTAAGACTGTATTACTAATGAAGAGTTGGAACTATATTATGGCGGAGTATTCACTCCGCGTCGTTGCAACTTTCCTGTTGTAACAATGCAGGACTTATGATGCGGCTTTCAAACTGTAAACAGCTCCAAGCGAGGGCTCTTCACAAAATGTTTATTTCTTATTTTTTAATTGAGTGTTAGCTTCCACTAAAAGCGTGGAGAGTTAGTTAGAAATAACTAAGATGTAGTGAGTAATTTTGTTAAACAAAGATGTGAAAAAGGAAAACTAGTGATAAGGTGACGTCTCCTGTTAATTAAAACTAACGATCAAATATGGTTCAAGTAAAGTAATTCCAACATAACGTGAAAATGAGATGTAAACTCCAATACTACGGTGCCATTAAATATGTGATGTGCATAACTGTGAATAGTGACGACTAAGACCTAAACAACATTTACCATTACCGCCGAGGATCAGGACGACTTCACGCTACATAACATCCATCTCCTCATTAATTCACTCCGAGGACATCCCCTGGAAACACTACCCCGATGACAACCCTCGACTAAGAGAGTACAGAAGATTCACGCCCCAGGACATGGACAGATAACACTTATCTAAGAGGTGACGCGGAAGCTCGTCTTCCGAGAATTATGTATATTTAAAATATAAGTATTTATAAATGACAAAGACTTTTAAAAGACAATCTCTAAGCTTTAAGTTTTAGAATGATGTAACAAGTAATTTCTGAAATCATACGTTGTAACATTACGCTTGAGATAGAACTTTGAATTGCCTAACTAAATAAAACCATTCTTCAAATGGTATTTAAGTAACAATGTAATCATATAAACAAGTAAAGTAGATTTGAAACTTCTTAACTAGATTAAAAGAGACTCGGATTAGAGGTAAAATACATGATCTCTGTGATCATTTGTTTTAACAGAAAACCCCTTTACAATTTCTGTATGAGTAAATTATTATATGTAATGTGTTACATATCATATGTTAATAAAGAGATGTCATCTTGTTACATACTAAAGTTAATGCATAAATCAGCTATATTCTCTCCCCTTGTTTCCTGTAATTAGAATAATTATAATTATTCTTAATGTTGTGTTTGATTCTTCAGTTTGTTACAACGTAGGCAGCCTGTATATTTGGCTAGAGTCAATTATCACGGGTTCCCTGGATTATAACGTAGCCGACACGTTATAAAATGCGCCACTCTGCTTTGTAAAAAAAAAGGTTAATCGTGTACAGAGTGTCACATATAAAATGCGCCACTTTGTTTCTCGTATAATATGTTAGTGTACGTAGTTTCTCATAAAAGATGCGCCACTCGGCAGATCTATGCACACAGTTAATGTATTGTATGTAAAACAAAAAGGCTAAGTATCACAAAGGAATAGTGACAATATGAATTTACCATTGTAAATTTTGTGTGAGATTACGCACAATCTCGTATATCTCATTTATTTAATATACGTGAAAATAATTGCTTTAATTATTATTGTATGATAATTGTATTACACCAATTCAAGTACCTACATGAATTGTAGTACTTGTCAATATGTTCAGTCTCTAACACCTCTCTTTAGCGACAATTCAAGACCTGTAGTTTTCATGCATATGCCTGCATAAAAATGTAAATTGTATTTCTATTGCCACGGTGAGTTATATAAACGATTGACAAAAGCAAACAAGCTCAATCACGTTTAAATAAATTGTAAGTGAAATTCTTCTCCTCTCTAGCAGCAGAATTAGATAAATTAAAATTAGTACGTAAAACTGAATAATAACTAAATCTCAGCTTAATTACGGGCTGTAACTTGTTTAAAACGTATATCATTGCGCTTCGCACACGCCACCCTCGTTGAGGCCAGCCGATACAAGTCTGTAAAGGAAGCAGTCAGCTGTTGTTGAATAGAACAATAACATTCTCTCACCCCAAGTGTGATTCTCCCCTTCTTACACATACTACTATGCCATTGTTTAAAAGAAAACTAGTTTGACCCACATTCCAGCGTAACAGCTGATCGTTGAAAGTAAAGTTGACGTCTGTGTGAATTTTTTCTCTTTCTCTGAGATGATAAGTAATTCTCTTACAACCAATGCAAATGTTTTAACCATGAATTAATTTGTGTATGCAATAATTGTATAGTGTAGTAAAATAAGTTTTAGTGTGTTTCATATAAGGTAAACATGGGCCTATTTAATCCAGATTTACTATTATAGGACGAACTGTCTTATGAAGCTCTTTTACGTGATTTACCCCATGCGAATGTAACAGTCGCGGAATTGCGCAAGTCTATACGCGAAAGTGGATTTAATACTCCCGCAGAGTTAAGTAACCTACGCGGACTCGATTATGAGAGCGAGAGAGAAACTTGTTATGCCAAGTATAGTGAGTTGACTTTATTGTCCCAAACCCTTCAAGACGAGAAATCTCCTGCGGTAATATTGCGGACAACTCAAAGGATAGAACATTTAACCCGGCGAATGAAAAATTTGTTAAACTGGCCTAACCTCACGGAAATCCCTCCCGAAGTCCAAAATTTTGCGGATGAGGCTTTACGCCAATTACCCACTATTATCAATGAATTACGAAGAAAGTCCGACTCGTTCAGAATGGATGAAATTGAAAAATCCTTGAAGAAACTATACATCTCCCCAATTCAATCCCCTACGTTAGAACAACCTCCACACAACACGGATCGGGACTCACCCACCGTATCGCAAATACAACCGACTCGAGAGCGAAACCCAAATAGAGATTTAAATACCCAGACTATATCTGAAGCCCCACCTCCCAGTGATTCGCATAATCACTCCGGAATGTACGAAATGACAACCCCTAATGCATCATCTGGTCCTCCTAAAGCTATGCCACGCGTAAATTATAATGCTGACCTCTACGGAAAAATCACTCACCCCGTAGAAAAACTCTTATCTGAAATTCCATACACAGATGGTTTGAATGTTACTAAACTACTAAATTTCATCAAATATCTCCTGCAGATTAAGGATTTACAGCAGCTGAATGACTGGCAAATTTTGCAAGTCCTCCTACCTAAATGTAAACCACCGTTAAAGAATCGTGTGCTAGAATCATTAAGCTCTACCCTTCCAGTAGAAGAACTGCATACTACAATCATAAAATATTTTATTTCCACCGGAATTTATGAGGAACTTAAAAGAAAGACCGTACTGCGAGTACAAGGAAATCATGAGAGACTGGCCCATTACATCTCAGACATCAGGGAGTCTTCTCGACTACTGCAAGTAGATTGGAATGAGAGACAGATGGTCGACACCATTTTAGTAGGATTGTCTCCAGAAGAAAGATCTCGTTTAGCGTTAATAAATAGTCCCAACACCTTTGCGGATCTCGAACAGCGCACTATTCACTCTTCGAATGTATGGTACTCAGATCAAAACAGACATGCTGTCAAATTAACCGAGCAGAGAAGAAATGAAATGCAAGCCCTAGTGCCCGATGTGCAAACCCAGCGTGGAAGGCGATTATTTAATAGACCGAACAATTTGCACAGCCCTTGTAAATCTAATGACACGCAACCTAAAACGGAAGCAAGCAATACTCCTCGTAATAAAAATGTGTGTTATAAAAGCGGTAAGTATGGACACATAAGTAGAAACTGTAATCGGAAGCAGTACGAACGCAAACGCCCTAATCCAAAAAACATGTAAGGCAGGGAGACCCGAAATCCTGTGTCTTCCGCAGCATCTGGAGAACCGGTAAACCCTAAGAAATCTCCGAGAATAAAAAAAAAAGAAAAGAACACTAGAAAAATAGATCCCTATGTTAGAAGGTTTATTGAGAAATGTAATGCGATAACTAAAAGTGATTGGACTAAAAGTCTATTGCCCTTAATACAAGTTGACCTAGGTGTTACATGCACCCTGGAATTAATCGATTCTGGATCGACTAGAACCTTAATCAGTCAGAGGTTAGCAGATAAATTATTCGAACACCACCTAGTGAAACGCAGTCAAGCTGTGAATATAAAATGTGCTACTGCCAATAAACAAAATATAAAACTCAGCATCACCATTAAGGTAAGAATTAAGAATATAACGTGGTTTTCTTTCAATTTTAGTATGTAACGATTTAGGACCCGACTTAATATTGGGAGCGGACTTCATAAGTAAAACGGGAATTATTCTTGACATCCACGAGAAGAAATATTATTTTATATTCGACCGTACATGGAAGCATAATTTTGATTATGAAACTGAAGAACAAGAAAGTACTGGATCATCTACTGCACATATAGTACACCATGAGTCTGAATTATCTCATTTAGGAAGTAGAGATAGGCTGAGAATGCAGAAACTAATAGTTTTCAACTGTTCTTACCCCTAAGCTAGGAATAACTAACCTAAGAGAATACAAGATCAATCTGAACGATCACAAAGTAATACGCCTACCCCCATACAAGTTATCGCCGCCCAAAATGGAAGTAATGAGGAACCATATCAACAAGTTGTTAGAACAAGGAGTCATCTAACCCTCTACATCTCCGTATTCATCACCCTCCTTTTTAGTACCAAAAGGTCACGATAAACATAGACTAGTTGTGGACTACCGGCAATTAAATAAACGAATAAAATTTGAATCTATCCCTCTTCCCGTCATCCACAGTTCTTTTCATTATTTCACCAAAGCGAAAGCCTTTACTATAATGAATCTAAATCAAGCATTTCACCAAATACCCCTTTCGGAAGAATCCAAACGTCTAACCGCTTTTGCTGTTCCCTTCAACCTGTACAAATTTACGAGAGTACCCTTTGGAATATCACAAGGAAGTTCCGTATGTAGTAGACTACTAGAAAGATTTTTCATGATATTGAATTTAGATATGTGTATCACTACCTGGATGACATTGTAATCTACAGTGAATCGATGGAACAACATCTTAAAAATCTACGTGAAGTGTTATCTCGATTACAGAAAGCCGGATTAACAGTAAATCCCAAAAAGGTAAATTTTGCAGTCCCACAATTTTCATTTTTAGGTCACATCGTGAAGGCCAACGGAAAGGTAAGCATAGACCCCGAACGAACCCGTGCAATCAGAGAATTTTTACCCCCGCGGGATGCAAAAGGAATAGCCCGATTTTTGGGAATGGTGAATTATTTCCACAAGTATATTCCCCATCTAGCCGAAATAGCAGCACCTCTGAATGCCTTAAGAAAGAAGGGAGCGAAATTTGAATGGACTCCACAACACCAAACGGCGTTCGAAAAACTAAAAGAAAGCATCATATCACCCCCAGTATTACAACTAGCAGACTTTACGAAACCTTTCGTAGTTCAGACCGACAGTTCAAGCGTAGCCTTAGGTGCAGTAATCTATCAGGAAATAGAGAACTGTAGACTACCGATTAGTTATGCTTCACGCACATTGACTGACCAAGAAAAGAAATATTCCTCATATGAATTAGAATGTTTAGCTATTGTATTTGCTTTTGAGAAGTTTAAACCCTTTTTAGAACATAAAGAGTTCCTTTTGGAAACTGATAATCAAGCATTATCTTGGTTACTGAATCACCCTAAACAGTTAGGACGTATTGGAAGATGGGTATTGAGGTTAAACTGTAACAACTTCAAAGTACAACATATTAAAGGTACACAAAATGTAGTCGCGGATACCCTGTCCCGTATGTTCCAGTCGTCCACTAATACTCCCGAAAACAAGGAGAGTCTGGAAACACCCATTGTTAACACAGTAATTACTGAATTCCCCCTTGCGTTTACCAACATCGCTCAATATCAACAACAAGATCCTCTTCTGAAGCCAATTATAGAACAACTCGAGGAATGAATCAAATCAGATAAATACGTATTGAGTAAAAGAATACTATGCCACAGAATAGGAAATGGAAAGGAATTAAGGATAATCGCCCCTGATGTAATTAAGCCCATACTGATGGAATACTTCTATTCATCCACCATTGGAGCCCATATGGGAATAAATAAAACAATACATCGCATTCGTAAGGAATATCATTGGAACAATATGAACAGCGAAATTGCTAATTTCGTGAAAAAGTGTAAGTTATGCGCGCTCAGCAAACCGGCAAGAAACAGTCAAGTAAGCCAATTAATTTCAGAAATCCCTACTACCCCTTTCTCTAAACTTTATTTAGACTTTTCAGGTCCCTACCCTCGATCCAAATCAGGTAATACGATGCTACTCATATGTGTAGATTCGTTCACCAAATTTGTTTGGATGTATCCCATGCGGCGAGCGTTAGCGTCGACCACTGTAAATATATTACAGGAGAGATTATTTAAAGATTATGGTACACCAGTACATCTAGTGTCAGATAACTGACCCCATTTTAAGGCGAAGGAATTTAAGAATATGTGTTTCAAGTTAGGGATAGACCATATTACCACGACGGAGTATCGTCCGCAAGGCAATATTGCTGAAAGGTATCTGCGAAACCTCAAATCTGCTTCAATCGCCTACCATGCGAACGACCATACGTCTTGGGACCAGAACCTATCCTGGATACAATACGCCTTTAATTCAGCTTATCAGGAAGGACATAAGTCTACCCCGTTTGATTTACTGTATAAATACAAACCAAACCACCCCTTGTCCACAAAATGGAAAATACATGACTTGCTACCCCCGCAAATTAAGGATAAGCATATTAAACAAATCTTAAATAAAGCTTGCGCAAATTTAAGAGCGAACTTAGAGAAATCCCGAAAATACCACGAGAAAAGTAATAATAACAATTTAGTTAGGTACCAAGTCCGTGACTTAGTAATGTACAAGACACACCCGACTAGTAGTGCAATTGATAAGACCACCTCTAAACTATCATACCGATGGTGTGGTCCTTACCAAATCCAGAAGTACTTAACCCCAGTTACCGTAGCCCTGTACGAACCTGCGACTCGAGAATATGTACGAAGAACACATATTTCGCAGATAAAATTGTATAATAAAATAAAAAAAAAGGAAATACTAAAGCCAAAACTAGAAAAAGGTAATACTAGGTAGACAAGTTATCTTGTACCTGAGTAACCACGCTAAGTGCTAATCGTAGAATTAGGAATGAGGCCTGATCAAACTTAGATCCTATTCAGCGAAAGATAAGCAAAATGAGTAGTCAGCTGACCACCACCTGACCACTACCTGACCACTAAATAGGAAATTATTTAGAGAGTAACTCTCTGAAGAGAGTAACCAAAACACAAAGAAAGAAAAAACCGGTAGTAGATTTAAGTAATAGAAATAAGAAGAAGTTTATGTGTTTTAAAATGTAGTTATTAAGTGTGAATTTTACGTAATTTAAGAATTAGTTTGTAAGGATATATATATATATATGTATATTGTTTAATACTCAGGAGAAATAAGTGTGTATAACTGATGCAAATAACGAAGTGAAAGAAAAAGGGAGAAGAAAGAGAGAAATTCCACACAGTGACGACAAGCACACCCCCAGTATTTACTTTCGAATTCTCCTTATTAAAATTCCCCCCATATCTATTTTAAGCGGCGGAGTATGTGGCGATTTAAATTCTAAATTAAAAAAAAATTAATAATAAAAATATAAAACGGGAAGTTAGTGAAAAACATTCAATCGCACTATTAAACCAAATACCCCTGAACTAACTCATAATAGCAATGAGAATTAATTAAGAAAATCTAAATAAAATAATTAACTAAAACTGTGAAAGTAAAAGTTAAAAATAATAATGTTAACCCTTTAGTAAATTTATCATGCTATGACCTGTGTATTCCGGATCCAACTTGCATACCGACCCGGCATTAAATAAAGAAATACCTGTAAACCATAATGTAAATAATTAATCATTTGAAGTCACAAGTAGTAGTTGTAATAATTCCTGTAGGCAAGATAAGTCTCGATAGTTTATTTTGTCAAACTGTAAGATTGTATTACTAATGAAGAGTTGGAACTATATTATGGCGGAGTATTCACTCCGCGTCGTTGCAACTTTCCTGTTGTAACAATGCAGGACTTATGATGCGGCTTTCAAACTGTAAACAGCTCCAAGCGAGGGCTCTTCACAAAATGTTTATTTTTAATTTTTAATTGAGTGTTAGCTTCCAATAAAAGCGTGGAGAGCTAGTTATAAATAACTAAGATGTAGTGAGTAATTTTGTTAAACAAAGATGTGAAAAAGGAAAACTAGTGATAAGGTGACGTCTCCTGTTAATTAAAACTAACGATCAAATATGGTTCAAGTAAAGTAATTCCAACATAATGTGAAAAGGAGATGTAAACTACAATACTACGGTGCCATTAAATATGTGATGTGCATAACTGTGAATAGTGACGACTAAGACCTAAACAACATTTACAATTACCGCCGAGGATCATGGCGACTTTACGCTACATAACATCCATCTCCTCGTTAATTCACTCCGAGGACATCCACTGAAAACACTACCCCGATGACAACCCTCGACTAAGAGAGTACAGAAGATTCACGCCCCAGGACATGGACAGATAACACTTATCTAAGAGGTGACGCGGAAGCTCGTCTTCCGTGAATTATGTATATTTAAAATATAAGTATTTATAAATGACAAAGACTTTTAAAAGACAATCTCTAAGCATTAAGTTTTAGAATGATGTAACCAGTAATTTCTGAAATCATACGTTGTAACATTACTCTTGAGATAGAACTTTGAATTGCTTAACTAAATAAAACCATTCTTCAAATGGTATTTAAGTAACAATGTAATCATATAAACAAGTAAAGTAGATTTGAAACTTCTTAACTAGATTAAAAGAGACTTGGATCCGAGGTAAAATACATGATCTGTGTGATCATTTGTTTTGACAGAAAACCCCTTTACAATTTCTGTATGAGTAAATTTTTATATGTAATGTGTTACATATCATATATTAATAAAGAGATGTCATTTTGCTACATACTAAAGTGAGTGCATAAATCAGCTAAATTCCCTCCCCTTGTTTCCTGTAATTAGAATAATTATAATTATTCTTAGTGTTGTGTTTGATTTTTCAGTTTGTTACAACGTAGGCAGCCTGTATAATTGGCTAGAGTCAATTATCACGGGTTCCCTGGATTATAACGTAGCCGACACGTTATATCACCTATAATAAATCATCTTATATCTATGATTTCTTCATTGTATCTAATTTTTAAAACATTCTTATCACTAATAATATTCTCAGTTAGTAAACTGTCTTTTGTTCTTATGTTAATTTTATCTGGTATCTCTCTACACTAATGGTAGTCTTTTTTAAATAATTTTATTGTCTTCCATTGTTTATTTCTTATAGTGTGTCATTGTTATTCTTAAGCTAGGCTCACAAACTAGTTTACAGCTTTATTTTTCACTGTATTGTATCCTGTAACTTGTTATTTGGTCTGACATTTATCATCGGGTTTAAATGTATAAGAATTGGGTATATTCCTTCCTCATAAGCTTTTAGTGGATATCCCTTCTTGTTGCTATATTCTTTTTATGAACCTTGATATATTTGTCTCTTCCTTCTCATTATATAGTATTCCCTTATCTTGTGGTTTTATGTCCTTTTCTTTTTTACAGCTCCTTATTAATATGTTATTGGTCTCGTGTCTTGGCGTTTCTCTGGTTCTTAATTTAATGTATTTCCCCTTCTTAATATTTTGTTTACCTTTTTACCTTTTGTCTTTTCTTTTTACTGCTCCCTAACCTACTGGGTATACTGCTGTTTTATAGGGGTTCTATATAGTTGGTTATTTGTATATGGACCAAAAGTACTATTGACATTTTCTTCTTTATTCATGTTGTATTATGTTAAAATTTTAAGGTGATAATTCTGTTATGCTACAATATATAGCAACGTTACAAGTACCGTGTATTATAATTTAAAATTACACAAATACAATAACATGTACTCAACGCAACTACGAAGTGTCTCACAGCGACCAGGTCGCAGGATTTTTTTTATTCTTGTTGCGTCAAGTATGTGTAGTTATACAATAATAAAATAATTTCCAAAGAGGAGTGAGATGTTGATGACATGATATAATTAATTAAAACTGTTTCAAAATAATCATTCTAAGATGATACAGTTCTATTAATCGCAAATACAAAAATATTAAAATTTCGAATTATAAAAATAAACAAAATTTTCTCTTTTATAAGTTTACAAAAAATACAATATAACCTTCTATGCTGCTCCTGACATATAAAAATAAACAACCATATAATCTTACTAGCTAAACAGACATGTTAAACAAATGATCTAAACACGTTTTATTTCAGTGTGTCTGACTTTGACTCAAATTTTAAATAATAATAGCAACTCATTTACAAACAAAAATAATATTAAATCTCAAGAATAAAACTTATTGTTGCTATAAACAAAATAAAAGTAAATAAGATTTACTTCCAACCTAAACACACTTGTAGCATACGCGATATCATTGTTTTCGTAATGTTTTTCTGTTCACGCACATATAATACACATGTTAATTACTCTTTAAGTACACCCGTAATTAACATTAATTAGTTAGCGTCTTTAATATTGCAAATTTCTGAAATATTTTTATATCACTGCATTAGTTAAAAATTCCTCAATGCAATGGACTTTTATAATTGCAGTACGTCTTTGTTTACAGGTTTAAAACAAATAATTAGTTTATTATAATCATGTTAAGACCTGGTAACACATCACCCCATCTTTTCGTTCAATGCCTGTCGGAACTGGGTCACACACACAAACACACGAACGCTATAACTTTCGCTGGCGAAGCAGGTGTCCTCTCGACAGGACAGATTTTGTCAATTCCTGCATTTTCACGCACAAAACTGTATGAAACTGTTCCCAATTCTATTTATAATAATTACAATATAAAACATACCGCCCTGGGCAAATATGCAAATATATGTATTGTTGCAATATATATATGTATATATATATGTAGAGAGAGAGAGAGAGAGAGAGAGAGAGAGAGAGAGAGAGAGAGAGAGAGAGAGAGAGAGAGAGAGAGAGAGAGAGAGAGAGAGAGAGAGAGTGAGAGAGAGAGCTATGGGTGGAATTTACATATATTTTAGTAAGTTAACTCTAACCTTATGATGGCACGTTGCAATGAAAATTTGTCTAAGTAAGGATTGGAGGCTCAGACACTGTATAATAGACAATAAGATATACGACATGTTTGTTGGTTTCAATTAATTTTTGACAGTAAAAAAAAATATTTAATGTTATGAAATTGTGCGAAAATATGCGTAGGCGCATGTGCGGGGTGCATGTTACGGGATAATTATAAGAAAACAAAATTAAATAACTTTCGTGAAAATAAAATTTCTGATATGAGACTTACACCAGAAAGGAATGCCTATCAATTAAATATATCGATAAATTAAAGGACTAAATATATGAATTTTTTATTTTAAAAAAGTTGTATGAACCTGAAGAAAAGTAATAAAGTTAAAGTAATTTCTTTTTGCGAGCTTAACTTTGTCCTTAGACAATATTTTGCAGGAAGAACTTTACGTCTACTGAAGATGCAGAGAAAGGGAATTTTTCAGCCAATGAACGCTCAAGATTTGGCTGAAATCTCATTGTGAATTTGTTTTTCATAGCGTATAACTGAGTCTTGATCTTAGCTCAATAATGCGTGGTCGTTGCTACTAGTCTAGACGATGAGTCTACAATAGCGCGCTAGCACAAGTTAGAAAGTTCGCGAGTCTATTAAATATCTAGTGCTAACACGGTATAGTACAAGATTGTCCGCATAGGCGGTTATAAGAACACTTCAAGTCTACTGAAGTATTCTGTAGTCTTAATACACATAATAAATCACTATTAAAAATTTATTCACTACAAGTTGTAGTTGTACCCAACCCGAGAACGGCCCTGAACGCCGGACAACAGGAGGAGATGGCAACAATATCGTCAACATCTATGCAGAAAGAGTAACTGTACCCGCTTATCACCACCGGAACATCGTCATCACATCGTCCGTCGTAAAGAAAAGTGAAATTATTTTTATAAACTTATTGAAAAACACTTATAAACGTAAAGACAATAGAAATCGCATAAATTATATCATTATGTAAAAATTAGAATATAAGAGAAATTTTATTTTATAAAAGTCAGAAACAGTTAATTAATTTTATTTTGTTATCAGAAACAATATTAAATAATTAGTGCAATTAAAAAAAAACATTCAGAAGCATTCTAACATTCAATATAACTGACTACTTATTCTATGCGATCCTTGTACATCGCAATATATGTATGTGTGCGTCTTTCTTTCATAAACTCTTTTCTCGCCTTTTAGCAAAATACATTGTTAAAAATAAACCTTAAATTATTGGCTAATTAATTCTTTTAAAATCCTATTGCAACGGAGTTAATACCTGCTGACATATAAGCATACAAAAGGGTTAATTAAAAATAGCTCAACAGAGTTAAAAAATAACAATGGAATAACACACAATGCACATTCATTCTTAATAAAATTACGCTGTTTGCTGCTAACAAAGCAAACAAAACAATGAAGTAAAACTTTATGAAATTTATTGGATTTTCTATCGTCATTGTTATAAACAAAGAGTTTAATTCTAATTGCTCGAGAAAAGTTGTAGGAAAGTTTCTTTCTTAATTTAGAAGTTTCCTTTATTTACGTTGAGCCTTTTTACAGATAATTGATTCACTCTGATAATCTGACAAATAGCTGCTAGATGCGGTGCTGAAGAGGACTAAGCTGGACGGCAAAATCATATGAGAACATTCATACCGCCAAGAGTGCCCTGAACAATTGTATATCTAAATTAGAGAATAATGTCAGAACGTAGTACGGATACATAATACGAATTCCAGAAAAAAAGAATCTTTACATTATGTACCATTAACGATAAGGAAGAGAGGAACTGCGTATAAAGTTTGGGCACTCCTATAATTTTGTTCGGCATAGAGGGTGTGGCAATGTACAACCATGTTATGTGTTTATAAATTGCTAAGAGACTTTTCTGTGATCGAAAGCAGGTTTATCACAGGTTACTAGGGGTTTACTTTATACGGGAGGCTCGGGCTCGAAGCCTAAGTGACAATCTTACATTTCGATGAAAGAATACTTTAGGGGACATCAAAACGAAGAAACCAGTACCTGTCCCGTGTTTCTAGGGCGACCCATAGCTTTTTATGCTCGAAATCATTTTTATCACCGAATTTTCGATGTCCATTTTGTGGGCCTCCGGTTAATAGCACATGCGATAATCCTAACTATGACGATTGAATATTGTAGGGTACACCAAAACATAGACCACCTACCTGTCCCGTGGTTTTGTAAATAGTTAGTAGCGCCCGATCTGTATGGTGAGGATCCAATCCGAGGAGTGATAATTGTAGAGAACGTCGAGGGGAATCAAATGACGCCTGCCCAGTGGTACAAGGGCGACGGGAAGTCGATTTATTGGCGGTTAAAAATTTAAACCGAACTATAAGACCTGGATCTATACGACTTCTGGTTCATAGCACATCAGTCAAACCTAGCTTTTGACCACTAAATCTTGTAGAGGACGACGGGGCGAAGAGAACAGTAGTTTTTCGTGGTTCTAGATTTACCCGCACACGTTCTATACTCGAAAGCGCGTTCATCACCGGATAATTGAGGAAAATATTATAATACTGCCACTAGTTTAAAACCAATGGATCAAGTCTAACTTTTGACCATTGAATCTTATAGACGACGACGAGACGTAGATAATAGTATTTTTTCGTGTTTCTAGGTGTAACTGTAGACGTTCTATGCTCGAAAGCAGGTTCAGAACAGCATTTTTATTGTCTATTTTATACGAGAGCCTCTTGTTAATAGTACATCGCTCAATCCTAAACTTTAACTATTACCTCTTATGGAAGACGACCAGGCAAAGAGAACAGTAGCTTTTATGTGGTTCTAAGTCTACCAGTAGACGTTCCGTGCTCGAAAGCGCGTTCATCACCTGATAAATGTGCATCATATTATAATGGTGCCTCTGGCTCATAGCACATCGGTCAATCCTATCTTTTGACCAGTAATCTTTTACATGACGACCAGGCGAAGTAAACAGTAGTTTCTCGTGGTTCTAGGCCTACCCGTACACGTTCCATGCTCAAAAGCGCGTTAATCCCCAGATAATTAATCATAATTTTATACTAGGGAGTCTGGTTTATTGACCCTGGTTCAATCCTAACTTTTGACCATGAAATCTTGTAGAAGACAACAAGGCGAAGAGAACAGTGGGTATTTCGTGGTTCTAGGTCTACCCGTAGCCGTACTACAAGTATGTTCGAAAGCAGGTTCAGAACAGCGTTTCCTTTGTCTATTTTATACGACAGCTTCTAGTTACTACCACATCGTTCAATCCTAACTTTTGACTATTAAATCTTGTAGAGGTCGATCAGGCGAATGGAACAGTAGTTTTTCTTGGTTTTAGAGCTACCCGTAGACGTTTTGTGCTCAAAAGTAGGTTCATAACCGGATTTTAAATGTCTATTTTATACGAGGGCCTCTGGTCAATAACATATCGGTCAATTCTAACTTCTGACCATTTAATCTTGTAGAGTATGACAAGGCGAAGAGAACAGTCGCTTTCTCGTGGACTCTAGGTATACCCGTAGACGTTCTGTGCTCGAAAGTGCGTTCATCACCGGATAATTGACATCATTTCGTAGTAGGACCTAAGCGTCATAGCCCATGGATCAATCCTGACTTTTGACCATTGAATCTTGTTGACGATAACGAAGCGAAGAGAACAGTAGCTTTTCGTGGTTCTAGGTCTACCCGTGGACGTTCTATGCTCGATAGCAGGTTCAGAACCGAATTTCCTTTAACCATTGTATATGAAATCGTATGGTTACTAGCACATCGGTCAATCCTAAATTTCACCATTAACTCCTATAGAGGACGATCAGGCGAAAAGAACAGTAGTTTTTCTTAGTTTTAGGTCTATCCCGTAGACGTTTTGTGCTCGAAAGTAGGTTCATAAACGGATTTTCATTGTCTATATTATACGAGGGTTCCGGTTTATAATCCATCGGTAATCGTAACTTCTGACCATTTAACCCTGTAGAGTATGACAAGGCCAAGAGAATAGTAGCTTTCACGTGGATCTAGATCTACCCGTAGACTTTCTG
Source organism: Magicicada septendecula (assembly GCA_034769895.1). Classification (NCBI taxonomy): domain Eukaryota; kingdom Metazoa; phylum Arthropoda; class Insecta; order Hemiptera; family Cicadidae; genus Magicicada; species Magicicada septendecula. Next base: position 962,651 of record CM068372.1, on the reverse strand, counting down.
TGGTCGAAAGCGCGTTCATCACCGGATAATTGAGCGTTATTTTTTTCTAAGGCCTCTGGTTTATAGTCCATGGGTCAATCCTAACATTTGACCATTCAATCTCTAGAAGACAATAAGGCGAAGAGATCAGTAGCTTTTTTTGGTTCTAGGTCTATCCGTACATGTCCCATGCTGAAAAGCGTTTCCGTCACCAGATAACTGAACATAATTTTTTACTAGGGAGTCTGATTCATTGCCCCTGGATCAATCCAAATTTTTTGTCCATCGAATCTTGTAGAAGACAAGTCGAAGAGAACAGTGGGGTTTTCGTGGTTCTAGGTCTACCCGTAGCCATACTATGTTCGAAAGCACTTTCAGAACGGCATTTTCTTTGTCTACTTTATACGAAAGCCTCTGGCTAATAGCACGTTGGTCAATAGTATCTTTTAACCATTAAATTTTGTTGAGGAATATCAGTCGAAGAGAACAGTATTTCTTCTTGGTTTTAGGTCTACCCGTAGACTTTTTGTGTAGATTTGAATGAAAGATTAAAAGGTTATAAACAACAGTGGAAAGAACACTTAGAAAGAATTCCCGATTTACGACTGGCCAAACAAGTCTGGAAACATCAGTCTAAAGAACACACATGCATGTGTGTAGCCCAGGAAGTGATGGCTGGAGGGTCTTTGAAGGCTGAACAGGCAGCACCTTTGCCTATGCTTTGATGTGAAGACGATTATGATGATGATGATTTTTCCACTAGGTTTTGTTTCTGTTGTGAACTTTATGAACCTAACTGCAGTACTAAGTGAAGCATTACTATAATTACAACATATTTTCTGGAGATAAACATGAACATGAAAAATCTAGACCAGTGGTTCCCAAACTTTTTAGTTCGCGGACCCCCCCCCTCAATTAAAGATTTCACCGACCTCGTGTGAGTTTCAAATGTGATACAAACTCTTATATGTTAATTAAAATGTATTAAAATAAAAATTCTCTTAACCTGCAAAGTTATAATATTAATGACATAGTTTAATGTGAGCAATGAGCACTGCAATATTAGGTTTAATGTCTGATAATTTCAATATCAAGTTACTCTCGACGTCAAGTTTACTTCTTATCTTTGTCTGCCTCGGCTCTATCTTTCCAGCCACACGTGTCGAAGTCCAGCTACTTAGACGTCAAACCAGCTACACGGAAAAAAGTTTTGCTGATAGATACAGTGGCTTATACGCGAGATATAGTCCATATACGTGGACTAAAACAACACGATCAGTTCTACGTTAATGTGGCGCTCTACGTAGTCAATTCGCCTGACAAACAGATCTGCTACACGACATGATTTAAAGATATTATTAAAGACAGTAGTTTGAAATTACTTTTACAATCACTAAAAAAAAAATACTGGAATCTTCTACTAATTGTTTCAAGATTCCAAAATATAGATTTTAGACTATACACAATCGGAGACAATTACGGTATATTCTAATTTTTCTTAAGTGTTCGCGGACCTCCGCGGAACCCACTTTGGGAACCACTGATCTAGACCATGGCTTAACAGCCTCAAAAATATAAACACAGGCTTTGAAAGCTGACAGTGATTTAACAACATTGATCGTCTGGAATATCTAGCATTTAATACTACTGCGATCTTCAATTGTTACTTTACTATACAAAAATAGTAGGTTAATTAGTACATTTTCAAAATTTGTCTGATAATTGAAACATTATCAAATATCAAAATTTATCAAACAACAAATGTACTTCCTTAAAAATAGCGAGCGAGTTGTGCATATTACTTTATATTTCCTTACCAGATCGTCAATGTAAATGTTAAAAGAGTAGGTGATATATTGCACCCTTGTCTAGCACCTTGATTGACAGACATTTGTTGAAATATCTTACAATTATTTTTAACAGCTCTTATTGTTCCATTATATAAGTGTTATATAATTCTTATAAGCAATGTGGGTCTCCCTTTCTTCTAATATTTGCCACAGCAAATTTCTATCTACTCTATCAAAGGTCTTCTCAATGTCAGCAAAAGCTACATGCTTTTCTTTATTGAACTCATGATGCTTCTTAATGATTTTGTGTAATAATAAAAGGGTGATTTACATCTTCCAAGGGGTTCTTCAAGGTCATCCATTGTCATTAAAACTCCCTCTTAAGTAACAGAGATGTTGGTTTCCATTTTATTATTTTCGGCTTTCATATTATCATTAGACCTTTATAACGATCTATCCATTTATGTTCGGAAATGATGTTTAAATTTGCTGTATCATTTTCATTTTTATTCATTCCTTTTAGCATGTTATAGGCTACAAGTTATCTTCTATTTACATCATGTTAAATGCTCCCTATAAACTGATTCCATTATTCATCATGTGCCTGTTTCACTAAGCCTAAAGCTTTTTCCTTTTTTCCTTCATAAATGCCTCTAGCTTAATCATTAATTTAGTTGTAGATACATTTGTATGCCCTTTTGTGAGCATTTGTAGTTACATGTGTCTTATTTGTATGTGTCTGTATTCTAAGTTTACTCGTAATTCTTCGTCAAATAAGTATAAAGATTTAGGGTGCGAACGGATTACAGTTTTGTTAGAACTATCAAAGTTTCGCTCATAAGAAATCTCCGTACAATTCACAAATACGCCAGGTTTTGCATGAACGTCAGAAACTATATGCCTGTGCCCTCTAGCGGTGAAAATTAACACTATGCAACTGAGAGAACTAAACGTAGTACTGTTTTATCCCATTACATTCCTTCTTTACTTCTCTTAATTATTTTGGTTGTTAAATTATCATTATAATCGTAATAAAGTTCGTTAAATACCTAGATGTGGGGAAGAGAGTGAGAGAGAGAGAGAGAGAGAGAGAAGTTGTAAATTGGTTTTACTTATCTTTGTTTCAGTATATATTATTTATAACTTTACCGATTTATTTAATTACTTTATCTGTGTTCGTTAATTTGTGTGTCAAAGTTCTATAGTTATTTCTAATTATTCGTCAATCTAGTATAACTTATTTACAGTGCGAAAGCATTGTAGTTCTCAGAACTGGATGGTTATGACTATAAAGGCTCGACCTTTACATATTTTCATGTAATTAACAAGAAATAACTAGAAAATTTATAAATATACTATGTGTTCTATATGCAATAGATACTGTATGCCTGTACTATCTAGAGACAAAATCGAATACTACTTAATTGAGAAAAATTAACGTAGTACTATTATTATTATTACTATAAGATAATAATAATATTATTAAGGCTTTGTCACTATCACTATCATCAGGCATACTATCAAAGATAAATCATGGTCATTATCATATCTTCTTCTTCCTTGTCCTCGTCTACCTTCTGTCTGTCTATCAATTAATAATTTATGTAGACAATTCCTTTTCAAAATGTGATCAGCCCAGGTTGCAGTTTTCTTTCTTATGGCTCATATAAAACTTCTCTCTTCATTTGTTATCCTAATCACCTGTTCATTTGTTAACTTATCTTTCCTGCTAATCTTTTACATTTTTCACGACAACCACATTTCAAAGTTTTCCAGATACTTGTTTTCTCTGTTTCTAATCATCCATGTCTCCAAAGCATACACTACAATGCTCCATACAAAACACTTTGTAAATCTTTTCTCTAACTTCACATCAGTTCCTTTTGTAACCAGTAGGTTTCTTACTCTATGGGCGTAGAGTTATAGCCTCCAAAATAATTAAAGTGTATGACTTTTTTAATATTTTCTTCATTTATTTGTAGTTCTGTGCCTAGGTACAGTTGATGACTAAAACCTTATGTAAAGTTGCTCCATAAGTCTTGTGTGTGTGTGTGTGTGTGTGTGTGTGTGTGTGTGTGTGTGTGTGTGTGTGTGTGTGTGTGTGTGTGTGTGTGTGTGTGTGTGTGTGTGTGTGTGTGTGTGTGTGTGTGTGTGGTAAAGATGTCCTATCGGCAGACCAGCAGCGTGACTTTGTGTGAAGATATCTTGAGTCTGAGACCGCCCCAAAATTGCTGGTGGTATTTATTTTGGACGGCGATCTGACACGTCCAGGACTGTTTTCGACCTGTTAGAAATTCTCACTTCGTACAAAGCGTACTTTTAATTACAAATCACTTTTTGTTTCATTTTCGCAATTTCGTAAACATACTCGTAGCACGAGCGATATCATATTTTGTGTAATTTCTTTCTGGTCACTCACATATAACACACTTATTAATTACTATTTAATTACACTAGTCATTAACATTAAATTACCTAGCGTCTTTATTATTGCATATTCCTGCAATAATTTAAATCACCTAATTCGTTAAAATTTCCTTAATATAATTGTGGTTTTATAATTTGTGGTAAGTCTTTGTTCACAGGTTTAAACCTAATAATTAGTTTACTTTTATCCGGTTAAAACCTGATTACAGACGTACGCATAATTCGTACGCATCACCCCATCGTAGACCTTGCCTGTCATAGCTTCCATTCACACACACAAACAAACGAGCGCTGTATTCACTCACGGGGCAGGTGTACGCTTTCTGACAATTCTTAGCCTGCATAATATTGTTAAAAACTGTTCATCAAATATTTTCTATGCTAAATATTTGAAAAACGACATATTTGCATATATATATATTGCAACGTTAGAACAATTATACACAATTTATTACCATGTACTCAACCCAACTATAATATGTATTACACCGGCCAGGTCGCAGGATTTGTTATCTTGTTGCGTCAAGTATATGTAGTTGCACAATAATTAAATAATTTTTAATGAGGAGTGAGATGTTGTTGACATGAAATAATCATTTAAAACCATTTCAAAATAATCATTCTAAGATTTATTATATGATAGAAAAATATTTAAATATTCAAAAATTCAAGCATTAGATAGATCAAATATCCACTTTTATAAGTGTCACACATATTAGGCTGTTCATAACATCTAATAACTAAACAATCATATACTTTTATTTACTAAACAGACAAGTTAAATCTGTCATATAAATTTTTTCATTTTTTTTTTTTTGTGTCTGACTTTGATTCAATCTTCAAATGCTAATAGCAACTCATTTAAAAAAAAATAAAAATAATATTAAAAATAAGCTTAAAATTACTAGTTGCTATAGACAAAATAAACTAATTACATTTACTTTCAAAATATTATTTAACTCTGTTGACACACCCAAATTGTTAACATATAACAAAAGATTTAGTAACTTCCATATTTTCTTATAAAACTTAATTATTGACTTTAACTATTATTTAGATTTAAAATTTTTAAGTCTTACTGTTCATGTAAAATTGTCTTTCTGAAAGTTCTGTTCACAACAAAATTATAAGTATTTAGTCATCACCTGCATACTGCTGCCGTGACCGTTGTGTGTGTGTGTGTGTGTGTGAGTGTGTGTGTGTGCGTCTTGAATCCTGAGAATTTGATGATGATTATGATACTGTGTTCTATGTCTCTATGGGTTGTTGTTGTTGTTGTTGCTCCTGAGTTCCTCCGTATGTCTTGTGTGTGTGGTAAAAGTGTGTTCAGTCGATCGGCAGACCAGCAGCGTGACGTCCTTTGGAAACAGCTTATCAAACGGACATAGTGTCTTCGTGTAGAGATTCCTTGAGTCTGAGAATGCCCCAAAATTGTCGGTCGTATATATACTGGACTCAATCTGACATGTCCAGGATTGCTCTTGACATGTTAGAAATTGTAACTTCTATGCAAAGCGTCCTTTTAATTACGAATCACTTTTTTGTTCATTTTAGCGATTTCGTAAACACACTTGTAGCATGCGCGATATCATTCTTTTCGTAATTCTTTTCTGTTCACGCACATATAATAAACATTTTAATTACTCTTTAATTACACCCGTAATTAACATTAATTACTTAGCGTCTTTAATATTGCAAATTTCTGAAATATTTTTATATCACTGCATTAGTTAAAAATTCCTCAATGCAATGGACTTTTATAATTGCAGTACGTCTTTGTTTACAGGTTTAAAACAAATAATTAGTTTATTATAATCATGTTAAGACCTGGTAACACATCACCCCATCTTTTCGTTCAATGCCTGTCGGAACTGGGTCACACACACAAACACACGAACGCTATAACTTTCGCTGGCGAAGCAGGTGTCCTCTCGACAGGACAGATTTTGTCAATTCCTGCATTTTCACGCACAAGACTGTATGAAACTGTTCCGTATTCTATTTATACTAATTACAATATAAAACATACCTCCCTGGGCAAATATGCAAATATATGTATTGTTGCAATATATATATGTATATATATATGTAGAGAGAGAGAGAGAGAGAGAGAGAGAGAGAGAGAGCTATGGGTGGAATTTACATATATTGTAGTAAGTTAACTCTAACCTTATGATGGCATGTTGCAATGAAAATTTGTCTAAGTAAGGATTGGAGGCTCAGACACTGTATAATAGACAATAAGATATACGACATGTTTGTTGGTTTCAATTAATTTTTGACAGTAAAAAAAAATATTTAATGTTGTGAAATTGTGCGAAAATATGCGTAGGCATATACCGTTTGCGCATGTGCGGGGTGCATGTTACGGGATAATTATAAGAAAACATATTAAATTAAATAACTTTCGTGAAAACAAAAATTCTGATATGAGACACACCAGAATGGAATGCCTATCGAATGGTAATATTCGTCCATAAATTAAAGGACTAAATATATGAATTTTATATTTTAAAAAAGTTTTATGACCCTGAAGAAAAGTAATAAAATTAAACTAATTTCTGTTTGCGAGCTTAACTTTGTCCTTAGACAATATTTTGCAGGAAGAACTTTACGTCTACTGAAGATGCAGAGAAAGGGAATTTTTCAGCCAATGAACGCTCAAAATTTGACTGAAATCTCATTGTGAATTTGTTTTTCATAGCGTATAATTCAGTCATGTTTTTAATATATTTTCATGTAATTAACAAGAAATAGCTAGAAAATTTATAAATATACTATGTGTTCTATATGCAATAGATACTGTATGCCTGTACTATCTAGAGACAAAATCGGATACTACTTAATTGAGAAAAATTAACGTAGTACTGTGCCGGTTCGAAGCCGGCGATTGCAAAATATGAATTCTAGAAGGTTTTCATGGTTGTAATATGCGTGAGTGAGGCGCGGAGCCTGCTTTTACAACATATTCTAAAATGGTAACTTAACGTGATACACTCGCGGACTTTGGTCGATGGTATGAGGGGAGCGGTGCGGTGTGCGGTTGCGCGCGCAGCTCGGCCAGTGAGGTGGAAATTGTTCTCTGCCGGATTCAGTCAACGCTCGTCCTTGCTCACCGTGTTCTTCCCCCTTCGTCTCTGCTCTTCGATTCGTTTCTGCGCAGTTTGGTATCTTCTACATGATTGAGTAGAGAATATACGACACCCCGGTAAGATTTAATTATTTTATTAGTTGTGTGGATATTTAATAACAAGATTTACGCTATCTTGTGAAGTACGTATTTATGTGTGTGTGCGACCTGGCAAAAAATATGTAAGACAATTTTTTTTCTGTTGTACGCTACGCCCTTTGTATTGCCATGCCTTAGTATTTTCTGTTATAATGCGAGAAGTTTCAAGAGTCATTCTCATGGTAAAAGTGCTTTACATAAAGAAAAATTTAATTACAAAACTTGGTGTGCAGTCAAGTAGTGAACTGTGTGGTGCATGTAGCATACTGTCCCCGTCTTTGTTAATTATGTTCACAAATAGAGAATGAAGTGTGAGAGCTTCTGTGTATGAAACTTAATTGAAGGTAAAACATTCTCAAAGCTGTGAGTGACTTGCTGTTAAAATTTTTCTGACTAAATTATGATTACTGCTCGGCACGTGGCCGGTTTAACCTGCAAAAGTTTGTCGAAGCATGTTGACTGAGTACAGTTCACTTTATATTATGCCACAATTTAATAAGTTCTGTTCATAATGCAAATTCACTTATTCCATAGCTGAATGTAGACTATTTAAGCAGGTTGTAAAAAACTTTAATTAATTATTTTTGTGCCTTTGGTGAGAGTTAGCTGGCGGCCCGTTAAGAGGTTAATTACCTTAACTCGGGTGTACATTCTTATAGACTGTTCTCTAATTTACTTGATTCCTTAGGGTTCTCGCCCTAAGTCGGGTTCCTGGCTGGCTTTGAGCCGATCACCTGTTCAAGCTGTGAACCATATCAAGACCGCCTACGAAGAGGGAGATGGAGACGGGAGCACCACGTTGCACTCACCAGCACTTATGAGGTGACATTTATGCTTTTCTTTTTTTGGGGGCCGAACCGGCAGTGTGCCTGTTTTATGAGAATAACTTAGATGCCCGGGGACCACGTGTCCAGACTCTATTTGGGAAGTGAACTGTGATCATGACTCTGAGCACTTTAACTTAAAATTTCATATACCTTTTATAACTCAGTTAAGTAACACTTAATGCTATGTCTGTAAGTGCGTGCTGCACTGCGAGAGCGCGCCATAGAGAGATTTTAATCTTGTACCATTTTTATTATTGCATCTGATTTACTCTTTCAAAATTTATTTTTGCTCTGTAGTTCTGTTCCGGCTGGAACAGCTGCGTATAAATTTTTAATTTGACTAGGGATTTCATATTTAAGGGCTGGGGACTTTCCGGGGGTTTTTCTTGGGGACTTTTCTGGGTTTACAATATGGGACTTAGTTTTCTGACACGCTGGTACAACTTCAGACAGGTTGATTGCCTGTCAACTTTTGTCCACTACATGTGGGCGCGCTCCCACAGATGCCAGAGCACAACCACCTTATTGTACTCTTTTTCTAATTATTTTATACAGTTACCTGAGGCTAATCGAAATGATTTATTAATGTTCTTGAAATATTTTAGCCAATTTTGCCCCTTGCACAAGGGCTAAGCTGATTGTTTTCTTAACTGGCAAACACATACTTGGGTTGACTTCACACGTAGAGAAGTTGCTGTTTAATTTTGAATATAAAACTGGTTTTCATCCTTTTCCTTTTGGGTAAATTAAATAGATATACATATTGTCCAAATCTTCTGATATTGTAAAGCCTCAATCAATTAATTTCTGTTATTAATGTACATAAGGATTTAATTCCTTTTTGAGATTTTGTGAAGTCAATACTGTTTAGAATTTTATAAACACTGTCTGGAAGTAGGTGAGGAGTTTGTTAACATTACCTGGTGCTGTGAACGGAACAAAGGTTCACACACTCATCATGGGTCATTAATAAACGGAATGCTAGACAAATGGGTGGTCCAGTTTCATTTATGCTTCATGAATTATTCGTCTTTAAAGGGGTTGGAGTTTGGGTTGTCCTACTGAACGGGTCACTGACGGGCGTATATTTTATCACTGCCGGGGCATAAGATGATAGTTGCTTTACCCAGTGGGTGGGTGCGTTACAGGGGCATGCGTGTTGAAAGTAAATGACTGTGAGTTGTGTACCTTGTGTTCTGTGTGTGTGTTGTATGTGTCTAGCTAGCCACACGAAGGGGAGAATTTTACATGTGTTTGTGCATTTTATATATTTATTTAGGTATGTACATTTAACTTATATGCTGTTATATACACTTGTTCTGATGTAATTCTATTCAATTATATACACTTGTTCTTAGGTAAACTGGAATTATATAAGCTAGTGGTGATTCAAATTTTTCTATTATATATATGTATACACATTTACTTTGTGCACACTTATGTTGATGTACACTTAATTTATACATGCTTGCCATGATGTACCTTTTGGTAGTTTTATATAGATACATATTTATTTTGTACACGTGTATGAATTCCAGAGATATAATAAATCTGCTATTGTTATATTATGGCTGAGTTCATTGCAAGTCCCGTCATACTGGACCCAGCATAATTTTGCTTCTCTAGGCTCCTGCCTAGTTCTAAATAACTTGTAACCTCTCTTTGAAAGCCAACAAGCAAGGAGATAGAAATTTAACAGGAAATAAAATAAATACTTAAAGCCAAGGAGAGGTTACAGTACTATTATTTTTATTACTATAAGATAATAATAATAATTATTAAGGCTTTGTTACTATCACTATCATCAGTGATACTATCAAAGATAAAACATGGTCATTATCATATCTTCTTGTTCCTTGCCCTCGTCTACCTTCTGTCTGTCTATCAATTAATAATTTATGTAGACAATTCCTTTTCAAAATGAGATCAGCCCAGGTTGCAGTTTTCTTTCTTATGGCTCATATAAAACTTCTCTCTTCATTTGTTATCCTAATCACCTGTTCATTTGTTAACTTATCTGTCCAGCCAATCTTTTACATTTTTCACGACAACCACATTTCAAAGTTTTCCAGATACTTGTTTTCTCTGTTTCTAATCATCCATGTCTCCAAAGCATACACTACAATGTTCCATACAAAACACTTTGTAAATCTTTTCTCTAACTTCACATCAGTTCCTTTTGTAACCAGTAGGTTTCTTACTCTATGGGCGTAGTGTTATAGCCTCCAAAATATTTAAAGTGTATGACTTTTTTAATATTTTCTTCATTTATTTGTAGTTCTGCGTCTGGGTACAGTTGATGACTAAAAACTACGAATTTTTGTTTTTTTAACATTTATGCTTAATTCCGTCTGCTGTCTCACAGTTTCAAAGGTGTTGAGTACCTTGAATGTTGTAGTACATTTTCTGTAGTTCATAGCACATGTTACAAAACTAATTTTTAATAATAGATTATTGTAGGGGACGTTGAAACGAAGATAACGGTACGTTTTCTGTGGTTCTATGTATATTCGTAGACGTTTTATGCTCGAAACAATTTTATCACCGGATTCTCTAGTTTCGTTTTATACGGGGGCCCCTATTTTATAGCATATGTTGGAAAACTAAGTTTTGACGGTCGAATATTGTAGAGGAGGTCGAAACGTCCAGAACAGTACATTTTATGTGGTTCTAGTTCTATCCGTAGACGTTTTATGTTCAAAAGCATTTTTGTCACGGAATTTTCTATGTAAAATTATTACTTGGTCTTCTAGTTTGTTGTGCATAGATCAAACCTAATTTTTGACGATTGAATATTGCAGGAGAGTTAGAAACAAAGAGAACAGTACATTTCCTATGATTCTAGAGCTACCCGTAGATTTTTATACGTAGATCACCTATCTGTCCCGTGGTTCTAGGAATACCCGTAGGCTTTTAATGCTCGAAAGCATTTTAACACCGGAATTTCTAACCCATTTTATACAAGGGCCTGTGGCACATAGCATATCAAACAATCTTTACATTTAACTATTGAATGTTGTAGTGGTCGCTAAAACGTTGAGGACCGTAGCTGTCCTGTGGTTCTAGGACTACCCGTTAGCTTTTCATGATCAAAAGCAGCTTTATCACCTGTTAATTTTTGTCCATTGTGTTGAAGGACCCCTAGTTCATAGCACATGGGTCAATCCTAACGTCTGATGATTGAAACTTTAGAGGACGTCGAAACGTAGTGAACAGTACTGGTTTGTGGCTCTAGGGCTACACGAAGGTTTTATGCTCGAAAGAAACTTTATCACCTGTTAATCGAGGTTTATTATATATAAGATGCTTTGGTTCATAGCAACGTATGGGCCTAAGGTCAGTCCTAACATTTGACAATTGAATTTTGTACGGGACGTGGAGACGTAGACAACAATATCGGTTCCGTGGTTATAGGGCTACGTGTAGCCGTTTTTTGCTCAAAAACTTATTTTATCACCGTATAATCGAGATTCATTGTATATGAAGCCTCTTGTTCATAGCAGCGTACGTTCATTGCATCTGGTCAATTCTAACGTTTGACGATTGAATGTTTTAAGGAACGTCGAAACGTACAGAGCAGTACCGGTTGTGTGGTTCTAGGGCTATCCGTTGGTTTTTAAGCTCGAAATCACTTTTACCTATAATAACATCGATTAAAGAGAATCGCTAGCCATCTACAGGAAATTGCGCGCGTCTGTTAGCTCATTGTCGTATCTGAAAGGTGAAAATTATAGGCGACGTCCAGACGGATCGAATGGTAGCTGTCCGGTAGTTCTACGGTGACGGGAAAGTCCATTTATTGGCGCCAAGATAGTAATACCGATAATATCCAGTAACGCGCGATCTATCCATTCTTAGTCGATTGCGACGGGTGCATATTTCAGGGGACATCGAGGCGAATCAAATGGTGGCTGTCCGATGGCTTTAGGATAACGAAAAAGCCTATTTATCTTCGTTAATTGAATAACATCGATTATACTGAATCCCGAGCGATCTACAGAGATTCTGGTGTGATTTATATGGGGTCCTGGTCGATTCTGAAGTTTGAAAATTGTGGGGGACTGAGAATGGTGTCTGTCCGATAGGTTTAGGAACACGAATAAGTCGATTTATCTGCGTATATGAAATAACGCAGATTATATCTATTATAGAGAATCCCGCGCGGTGTACAGAGAATCGCGCGCAACCTGTAGGGTCATTGTCAAATCTGAAGTGTGCAATTTGGAGGGGTCGTCGAATGGTGGTTGTCCAATGTTTTCACGTAGACAGGTAAGTCGATTTTTCTGCGTATATCACGGGTTACAGGCCATGCTATTGAGGTTATAACCATCAAGGTTCCACTGCACATACTGTACTTTTATATTTATTGAGAAGAATTCGCAGTACAATTATTCAAGCCGGATTTTGTATGTGCGTCTGTAATTGAATGCCTATGACATCTAGCGGCAAAAAGCAATACTAATTAATTTGAAAAACTAAACATAGTACCGTTTTTTCAATTACATAAGTTTTTTATTTTCTTCTATTATGAGGCGTTAAATTGTAATCATTATAAACTTTTTAAAGTTATAAATTGGTTTTATTTTTTCCTGTTTCAGGATATTTCTGACTTTACCGATTTACTTAATTACATTATTCTGTCTTCGTTAATTGTGTCTGTCAATGTTTTGTGTTTATTTTTAATTGGTCGTCAATTTAGTATAGTTTATTCAGAGAGCGAAATCATTATACACCGTAGTACTGGACAGTTATGACCATTAAGGTTCGACTGTACTCTTGATAAAAAAATAAATATTTATACTTATAAAGCATTATAAACATATATTTTCATGTTAATCAGAAGAAATAGTTATAAAATTCAAAATATGCAACCAGGTTTTCTGTATACAACAAAAACTGAATGCCTATGCTATCTAACGGCAAAATTGAATATAACTGAAACGAGAAAACTAAATATAGTATCATTGTTATTACTATATTATTACTTTTATAATTAGTATTGTTTTATTATTATTATTATTATGTTTTTGTCTCTACTACTACAATATATTAATAAAAATGCTATTAAAAGTTATGTGTTTAATTCGTATCAATTAAATGATATAAACACACATATACGAATAATCCTACTTGCAGTCTATTTATTTGAAGATATTGCATATTTACGAATGAAATAATTAAACAATGCATTACTAAAAACAATTTAAATTTTAATTTGAGACACTTTTATACTCATAGTCAGCAATTTTCTTATAAATTAATATGCAGCAATATGATCACCTTTTAAGACACAAAAGACTTATTTTTTATAATAAATTATAAATTCGTAAAAAAGCATAATTGTATAACAACAGTTACAGCATTGTATATTGTTGTTAGCATATTTTTATATACCTACTAGACAGTATATTTTCATTGGTTCTAGGGCTACCCGTAGGCTTTCTATGCTTAAAATCATTTTTTTTATACAGGATTTTCGACGTCAAATTTATGCGAGGGCCTGTGGCTCATAGCACAGTTACGAAACTAATTTTTGAATATTGAATGATGTTGGGGACGTTGAAACGAAGAGAACAGTCCATTTTCTGTGGTTCTAGGTCTATCCATAGATTTTTATGCTCGAAATTAGTTTTTCACCGGAATTTCGATGTCCAAGTTATACGGGGGCCCCTAGTTCATAGCACATGGGTCAAACCTAAGTTTTAATGTTTGAATATTATAGAGGAGTTTAAATAGTAAAGGAGAATAGATTTTCTGTGGTTCATAGCACATGTTAAAAAACTGATGTTGAATGATTGAATATTGTAGGGGACTTTGAAACGAAGAGAAGAGTACGTTTTCTGTGGTTCTATGTATATCCGTAGGCTTTTAGGCTCGAAACAATTTTATCACCGGATTTTCGAGTTTCGTTTTATACGGGGCCCCTTTATAGCATATGTTAGAAAACAAAGTTTTGACGGTTGAATATTGTAGGGGAGGTCGAAACGTACAGAACAGTACATTTTATGTGGTTCTAGGTCTATCCGTAGACGTTTTATGATCAAAAGCATTTTTGTAACGGAATTTTCGATGTAAAATTAATACTTGATCCTCTAGTTCGTGGTACATGGAACGAACCTAATTTTTGATGATTGAATTTTGTAGGGGAATTAGAAACAAAGAGAACAGTACATTTCCTATGATTCTAGGGCTAACCGTAGGCTTTTTATTCTTGAAAATTTTTATCACCGGATTTTCCAAATAATACGGGGGCCCTGGTTCATGGCACATGGTACAAACTTATTTTATGTAGATTGAAAATTGTAGAGGACGACGGGACAAAGACAAAAGTATTTTTACCGTGGTTCTAGGGTTACCCATTGGCTTTATATGCTTGAAAACAATTTTTGCACCGGTTTTTCGCTGTTCTATTTATACGAGAGTTTCTGGTTAATAGTAGATCGTACAAATCTAATTTGTAACGATAGAATATTGTCAGAGAAGTCGAAACAAAGATAACAATACGTTTTGAGTGGTTCTAGGTTTATCCGTAGACATTATATCCTTGAAAACAATTTTATCACCGGATTTTCGATGCCCAATTTATATGAGTGTCTCTTGTTCATAGCACGTGTTACTAAAAAAATTTTTAACGATAGAATATTGTAGGGGACGTCAAAACGAAAGGAACAGTACTTCATCTGTGGTTCTATGTACATCCGTAGACACTTTAGACCCGAAAAAAATTTTATCACAGGATTTTCGTGTTCCGTTTTATACGAGGGCCTCAGGTTCATAACATTTGTTAAAAAACTAATTTCTGACTGTTGAATATTGTATGGGAGGTCGAATCGTACAGCACAGTACATTTTATGTGTTTTTCTATGTCTATTCGTAGACGTTTTAAGATTGAAAGCAATTTCGTCATTGGATTTTCGATTTTTATTTACTACGTGGACCTCTAGTTAATGGCACATGGAACAAACATAACTTTTAATGATTGAATATAATAGGAGAGTTAGAAACGAAGAGAGCTGTACATTTTCTGTGGTTGTAGGTATATTCGTAAACGCTTTATGCTTGAAAACAATTTTATCACCAGATTTTCGAGGTCCCATATATACGAGAGCCTCTGGTTCAAATCACATGGCACAAACCTAATTCATGACGATAGAATATTGTAGAGGAGTTCGAATGATAGAGAACAACAAGTTTCCAGTGGTTCTAGGTCTATCCGTAGACGTTTTGTTCTCGAAAGCATGTTTCTCATCGGATATTCGATGTTCATTTTATTCGGGGCCCCTGGTTCATAACACGTGGGTCTAACCTAATTTTAACAATTGAATATTGCAGTGGATGACAAGGTGAAGAGAACAGTACATTTTCTGTGATTCTGGTTATATTCGTAGACGTTTCGTACTGGAAAGCATTATTATCACGGATTTTCGACGTCCAGTATATACGATGGCCTCTGGTCCATAACACATGTTACATCACAAATTTTAGACGATTTAATAGCATAGGGGACGTCAAAATGAATAGAACATTACGTTTCCTGTGGTTCTATTTATATCCGTAGACGTCTTATGCTTGCAAAAAGTTTGATCACCTGATTTTTACTGTCCAAATTATACGGTGGCCCCTGGTTCATGGCACATAGATGAATCCTTATTTTTTACAATTGAATACTGTAGGGGAGGTCGAAACGAAGTCAACAGTATCTTCCTATGTTTCCAGTGTTATCCGTATGCTTTTTATGCTTGACAATTTTTATCACCGGATTTTTCGATGTCCAAATAATACGGCGGCCCTGGTTCATGGGATATGGGGCAAACTTAATTTTGAGGATTGAATATTGTAGAGTACGACGGGACAAAGGGACAACCTTTCCTGTCGTTTTTATGGCTACTCGCAGGCTTTCTATTTCCGAAAGAATTTTTATCACCGCATTTTCGATGTCCATTTCACACTAGGGCTATGGTACATAGCACATGTTACAAAACTAATTTTTGATGATTGAATATTGTAGGGGGCGTTGAAACGAAGAGAACAGTATATTCTTGGTGGTTTTATGTCTATCCGTTGACTTTTATGCTAGAAAGTAGGTTTTTGACCTGAATTTCGATGTCCAAGTTAGACGGGGGCCCCCTGATTCTCATGCCATGGGATAAACCTAATTTTCGACTGAATATCGTAGGAGAGCTAAAAACGAAGAGAACACTACATGTTCTGTTGTTTTAGGTACATCCGTAGATGTTTTTTGCATGAAACAGTTTTATCACCGGATTTTCGATGTCCCATTCATAGGTGGGCTTCTGGTTCATATCACATGAGTCAAACATGATTTGTAACGATCAAATATTTTAGAGGATTACAAGGCGAAGAGAACAGTACATTGTCTGTGGGTCCAGTTATTACCGTAGCCGTTTTTGGGTCGAAAACAATTTTTATCATCGTAGTTTCGAGTTTCATTTTATACGGGGGCCTCTGGTTCATAGCACATGGGATTGTAACGATATAGCACATGGCATAATTTTTAACGATTGTATGTTGTAATGGAGGTTGATACGAAGAAAACAACACGTTTTCTGTAGTTTAAGTCTATGTGTAGAGTCTTCTAGTTTCTAGGTGTATCCGTAGACGTTTTAGGCACAAAACCAATTTTATCATCGGTTTTTTGAGTTTCATTATATACGGGGGCCTCTGGTTCACACGTTAGGTAGCACAGGTAGCACCACGTTACAAAACTAATTTTTGGTGGTTGGTTGAAAATTGTAGGGGAGGTCGAATCATAGAGAACAGTACTTTTCTGTGTTGTTCTAGTTACATCCGTTGACGTTTTTATGGTCGAAAGCATTTTTGTCTGGAATTTCGATGCAAAATTAATACGGGGTCTTGTTGTTCATGGCATATGGGTTTAACCTAATTTTTTACGATTGAATATAGTAGGACAGTTAAAAGCGAAGAGAACAGTATTTTTTCTGTTTATAATTTGTGTACAGTAAAGCTTTAAAAGTCTTTCGTGTGTTCAGTTCTGTGATTATTTATTAGAAAATAAAAATCTTTTGATGGCAATCGGTTCATTTCGTAAATACCAATGGCACCACAAAGAGACAATTGAACATTTAGTCTGTGAATCTGATTCAGACTGATTAGTATTAAATTAATTATTGTTATGATTAAAAATAAATATAGCAAATAATCTTTTCCTATTTAACTTCTGCCTCTAACTAATAGTTTTTAGTTTTTCTTTGTGAGCAATTCCTTGTTATATCACAAAAATTAAATTGTACATTGTATAAACTCTGTAAAAATGCTTAACTTAATCATGAATACTTACTTATCCATAATGTATAATGCTTTTACTGTCAAATTGGTTTGGGATCCATTAAGTAATGATGATGCTGTTAAATTTTCAGGTTGTCTTCTTTCTTTACCTAGGTCATATGGTAACCCTACTTTATATCACTCACTATAGTGTCTCTTCATGAACTCCTAGGACTCTTAGGCCATCTTCGAATTTGCACTCCACCTTCAAAAACGCTTGCACAGTTTTTTGACTGTCCTGCTGTCTCCCATTATCGTCAAGACATGACTAAGCCACTTCATTCTTTAGAATAATATTTTGATGAAGGGAGCAATTCTGAGATCATCAGACGCTGCATACAATTCCCTATTTTTTCTCTACCACCATTTCCCATTTTCATGTGTTGGGCTTGTAATCCACCTATATAATTTTGTTTCGAATGTGTCTAGCAGCTCCATTACCAACCTATTAAATTTTAAAGTTTCATATACCATGACTAGACTAATTAAGCTTTTATACAACCTGAACTATGTTGATTGGCTTACTGACATTTTCTTCAAGATTTTATTCAAGACAAAGTATGCTATTATGAGTATACTCGACAGGATCGCCCAGTAGCAGCTGATTTGGTGGTAACATCTTTGCCAAATGGATGCCTGCCGCATCCCCAAACAACTCTGGAACTATAAGCCGAGGGTGTGGGACAACCGACGAAGCGCTGGAGTAACCAGCTCTAATCTTTGCCTATTTGAGACCGGAACAAACCATCCTCGGTTTAATCCGTGAAGATGATGATTACAAAGTATACTCTGTCCCTGGCTGTAAATTACTTCTTATTTTGTTACGGCTGGTTTTTTTGTTACATCAATTAATTCTAATTTGTTATTCTAGTAGTTTTAGTGACTATTGTGACGTAAGGTTAAAGTCTCTTGTTTTATCTCTGTTAAAGTGAGTCCCACAATATCAATGTCTGAATGTTTATATTAAGATAAGAGCAATTATCGCATTCCAAATAACACACGGGGTGGGTCTCAACGCTATTGGCAACTTATAGTAGGTCCAATATTCAGTTGTGTTTATTTATCTTTTAATAAAGAGAAAGAGAGAGAGATAAGAAAAATTTGTTTTTAAAATAGATTGAACACTACTCATTTAACAAATCAATGAATTGAACACAGAATTAAGAAATACCTGAACACTTAACACACAAAAATACCATCAAACAATTTTTAAGGTTATACACGCTTCGATCAGTTCAACATTAATACAATTATTTAGTGACTACATTAAACACACTTTATTTTCGGAATATAATTACTTCAAAATTTTATTTGATTTTAAGACTCTACTGCATAAATTTTCATTGCATTCTAAATGTAATAGAGAAATCTGCCACAAAACTGATGGTAAACTGACAAATCATGTGGTAAAAATCATAATAAATCATAATAATGGCGAATCAGGGTATTATGAAAATGTTAAAATTCCCAGTCAGTGTGGTTTGACCCTCTTCGGAACTATTTGTCTCTATCGCTAACACTCGGGATTAGCAACTGTTGAATGTAACTTTGCGTAAACTGATTTCCCCTCCAAACCTGTCTACACAGTCCAGGAGGTGCTGAGAGGTGTTTTACACCTCCAAGCAATAGTAGCGGGCAATTCGCGAATCCATTACTGTTCAGTCAACAAGATTAATCTCGCAAATCTTGTTACTTAAGTAAGAAACCATTATCTCAACAAATCCTTAAATACATTGTAGCATAACAGAATTATCACCTTACAACTTAACTTAATACAACATTAAATAAGAAAAAAAGAAGAAACTATCAGTAGTGAGTGAAAAATAAATGGTTAAAAATAAATTAAATAAGCTGATATTTATAGTCAATAAAATGTTAAAAAATAAACTCAATAACAAAGAAAACTCTTGGTCCAAATAAAAGAAACCATCTATATAAAACCCCAGTACATCATCTGTATACCCAGTAGGATAAAGAGCGGTAAATGAAAAAGGAAATGACAAAATAATCATATATAATTTGTTCACTTAGTGACATCAGAAGATCCCAAATATAAAAATATTCACCTACTCATAAGGAGCAGTAAAATACAAAACCGATAACATACTGATAAGGAGCAGTAAATGAAAAAGTAAATGAAAAAATAATCAGGTACAACTCATTGAATTGATGACATGAGGACCTAAAAATACAAAAATAAGAATATACTCACAGAATAAGAAATAAGAAACAAACTCTTTCAAGTTTCATACAAGGAATGCAGAATAAAGAAAGGCTATTCCCAAAATATTAAGAAGAACATATACCAATTAAACAGAATGACTAACGTTAAACCCAGTAACCCAAGTTACAGGATACATTACCGTTGAACTAAATTGTAAAATAAATATAAGGATAATTTAAGAATAAAACATAATAAGAGTGAAAGACTACCATAGTGTAGAAACGAATAAAAGACTACCATTAGTGTAGAGAATAGAAGGTGAAATACCCTAATAAAACATAATAAGTGTTAGAGACCGCCATGAGTGTAGAGAATAACAAAGTGACATACCATAATCAAATATAATGAGATAGAAAAAGACTACCATTAATGTAGAAAATAACAGTGTTTTACAATAAGAAACCTAAAAAATAAAAGACAGATAATGACTGAAAATATTATTAGTAATAAGAGTGTTTAAAAATAATATATAAGGGAATGATAGATATAAGATGTTTTTATTATAATTAAATTATATATAGAAAATGATAGGTGTTTTTGTTATAATTAAATAATATAGTTAAAAATGATAGGTATAAGATGTTTTTGTTATCATTAAATGATATATAAAAAATAATAAATATAAGATGTTATGTTATACTTAAATAATGTTCACTAATTTCAAAGTTTGTTAAGGCAGGGAAGGCAAGTAAATAATATTGATATCTGTTGAATTGTAAACCATACAAATAATAATATAACAAAATAGTTAAAAACCCCAATAGCTAAGCAAAACCATATTTTGGACCAAAATCAACTATTAACATAGATTCAAATCCAGAAGGATAAACTCAATGAAACTGTATATAATTAGGTCTACCCGTAGATGTTCTATGATCGAAAACGCGTTCATCACCTGATAATTGAGCATTATTTCCTTCTAAGAACTCATGTTCATACTCCATGAATCTATCCTTACTTCTGACCATTGAATTTTGCAGAGGACGATACGACGAAGAAAACTGAATCATTTTCATTTGTTTTATGTCTACCCGTAGGCGTTCTATCCTCGGAAACGCGTTCATCACCAAATAATTGAGCATTATTTATTTCTGGGGCCTCAGGTTCATGGCACATGGTTTCATCCTAACTTCTGACCATCGAAGTTTGTAGAGGCCGATATGACGAAGAACACTGAATCATTTTATTCGTTTCATGTATACCCGTAGACGAACTATGTTCAAAAACACGCTCGTCACCGGATAATTGAGCATTATTTCCCTCTAGGGCCTCAGGTTCATAGCCCATGGGTCTAACGTAACTTCTGACCATTGAGTAGTGTAGAGAACAACAAGATTAAGCGAACGGTACCTTTTTTTGTGGTTTTAGGCCTACTCGTAGGCATTCTATGCTCGAAACGCGTTCATCACCAGATAACTGAGCATAATTTTTTCTCGGGCCGCAGGTTTATGGCCCAAGGGGCCATACAATCTTTTGACTAATGAATATTGTGGAAGACGATACAGCAAAGAGAACGGTACTATTTCTGTGGATCAAGGTCTACCCGTAGACGTTCTATTCTTGAAATCGCCTTCATATCCGGATAATTGAGCATTATTTCCTTGTAGGGACTCAGGTTCATAGCCAGCACATGGGTCTATCATAACTACTGACCATTGAATCGTGTAAAGAACGATACAGCAAAGCAAACGGTACACTTTGTTGTGGTTCTAGGTGAACACGTAGACGTTCTATGATCAACAACGCGTTCATCACCGGATAATAGAGTATAATTTCCTTCTAGGGCCTCAGGTTCATAGCCCATGGGCCTATCCTAAATTCTGATGATTGAATCTTTTAGCGGACAACGAGATGAAGCAAAAGATACCTTATTTTTTGTTTTAGGACAACCCGTAGGTTTTCTATGCTTGAAAACGCATTCGTCAATGGATAATTGAGCATTATTTTCTTCTAGGGCCTCAGGTTCATAGCCCATGGGCCTATCCTAACTTTTTACCATTGAGTCATATATAGTAGAAGTAAGCGAAGCGATCGGTACATTTTATGTGGTTTAAGGTCTATGCTCGAAAACGCGTTCATCACCAGATAATGGAGCATTATTTTCTTCTGAGGCCACATGTACAGTACATGGCATATGGTTTCATCATAACTTCAGACCATTGAGTTTTGTAGAGGACGATACGGCGAAGCAAACGGTATCATTGTTTTCGTTTTATATCTACCCGTAGACGTTCTATGCTCGGAAACGAGTTCATCACTGCATAATTGAGCACTGTTTCGATTCTAGGATCTCAGGTTCATTGCCCATTGGTCTATCCTAACATCTGACCATTGCGTCTTATAGACATCAACGAGATAAAACAAAGGGTAACTTTTCTCTTCTTTTGGGAGTACCCGTAGGCGTTCTATGCTCGAAAACGCGTTCATCACCGAATAATTGAGAATTATTTGTTTCTAGGGACTCAGGTTCATAGCCCATGGGTTAAACCTAACTTCTGACCATTCCATCTTGTAGAGAACGTTATACCGAAGCGAACGGTATCATTTTTGTGGTTTTAGGTCTATTCGTAGACATTCTGTGCTCCTAAACGCGGTCGTCACCGGATAATAGTGGATTATTCTTTTCTGAGGCCTCAGGTTCATTACCAGTGGGTCTATACTAACATATGACCGTTGCGTCCTGTAGAGGACAACGAGATGGAGCAAACGGTACCTTTTTGTGGTTTTAGGTCTATTCGTAGACATTCTATGCTCTTAAACGCGGTCATCACCGGATAACATTGCATTATTTTTTTCTGAGGCCTCAGGTTCATTACCAGTGGGTCTATCCTAACATATGACCATTGCTTCCTGTAGAGGACAACGAGATGGAGCAAACGGTACCTTTTTGAGGTTTTGGTCTACCCGTAGGCGTTCTATGGTCGAAAACGCGGTCATCACCGGATAATAGTGCATTATTTTTTCTTGAGGCCTCAGGTTCATTACCAGTGGGTCTATCCTAACATATGACCATTGCGTCCTGTAGAAGACAACGAGATGGAGCAAACGGTACCTTTTTGCGGTTTTGGTCTCGTAGGCGTTCTATGGTCGAAATCGCGGTCAAGCCGGATAATTGTGCATTATACATTTCTGGGGCCTCAGGTTCATAGTTCATGGTCTATCCTAACTTCTGTAACTTCTGACCATTGAGTCTTGTAGAGGACGATATAGCGGATCGAATGGTATCATTTTTGTTGTGTTAGGTCTACCCGTAGGCGTTCTATGGTCGAAAAAGCAGTCATCACCGGATATTTGGGCAATATTTTACCTACCGCATGGAGCGTCGCGTCTTTTTTAGTTCACAATAGATGCATTGGTTCGTCAGAGTTCGACGGTAGCAAGTCGTGGTCGTTTCTAGAAGCAATTTCGTGCATGCACACAAGAGAGCAGACAAGAAGTACTATTATCGTAAACAAATTATACTAGGAATGTCACTGACACAAATGGGCGAAGCATTTGATATTCGTAATAATTTTTTTATTAATATTTTTGCAATCATGTTTGCTGCATCAACACTCGAGAACGATTTACACATTCATAGAATTCTAGATATTGTAAATTATCTTCAAATTTATTCTGAAGTTTCCTATATCCTGTGTTGTTTTGATCATGTAACACATGATTGATGTTATGGTCTGCAGGGCCTTCAACAGTTGCTGCAGCAACATTTTGTCGCTGTCTCAACCGTCTTTGATTTGTAGTTAAACCACCAGTATTAGGACCTCTTCTCCGTCGAGGCATACTGTAAATAATACGTATATATAAATTGATGAATGTATAGAATATGCGTATAACAGAAAAATGTACTTAAATAAAAAGTACAAAATTGAATAAGAAGTATAAGAATAATAATTTTAATAGAATTTGGAAAATTGAATAAATAAGTATAAGTATAAATAATTTAAATATAATTTGTATTAAAATTTACCTGAACTGTGATTCGTTGCAATATGTAATGGAAAGTTGCAGTTGCATCAGCGACTACATATTTTCTCGTCTAAAAATTGACAGTTGTTCAACACTTCAGTCCAATTCGTACATCTGGCTACACCATAGAACAATGCTCTACTACAGTTTGAATTAAACACATATGAGACAAAGTGTATACAGCAAAATCTTATCTTCTCGAGGGACAGCCAGCTGGGCCACGATATCTCTATCTCACTTCCTCTCACACGTTTAAGCTAAGATTCTTAAAAAATCGTAATATCTTTTGAACCAAATAATACAGAGAAATAAAAATTACATACGTGCACTCTACAATATAGTCCGGATATGTATGCAAAACTTTATAACATTTGATTGAGTAGTTTCGGAGGAGTTAGCGGTCTAAATTGTGCACCGAGTCGTGGATAGAGGGCTATGCCTGATATCGCTACGCTCATCAGGCTCCGTACAATAAGAAAGATTTCACCTATATACGAAATCTCTTTTATTATTTACAAAAACCAATACAAAAGGGACGGATGAAGTAATAAAAAAAATGTTATCAGTTTCTGAAATAGCAGTCAGATTTTTCATGTTACTATAAGCTTCATACGAATCAGCAGTTTCTAAGATGTAGTTCCCTGTGTCTAACCTACATCATTTTGCTATCACTAACAGATACTACTGGTGCCCTTGTCGAGTGAATTGAGAAAATAAAGAAGACGTATTAACATAATATAGTTTTAAAGCCTTCCTACTCCAACTATTACCACTAGTACTGCAGCTGCTGCTGCTAATAAACTTCATTTTTATACTAATTATTATTGCACTCAAATTATCTAACGCTTTTCAAAATATACAGTATAATAATCAAACCTGTGTTATTGTGTTTTGTTTTAATATTTCTTTCTGAACATTTGTTACCTACGTTACAAACGTTTCCTACTTATATTGTATTATTTCGTTCGTCGCGATTAGTAAAAAGCAACTCAAACTCAATGAGAAATGCCGCCGAAATACAAAACATAGGCAAAACAAATCCAAAGCGTCACGTATCACATTCTCTATTACAGGATTGTAAGGCATCATTTAACAAAAAGTAAATGGAAACATCACATAAACGAAAAGAGAAAGCAGTTACATTTGAGAATTACCGCTGTTAGACAAAACTGTTGTATGTAAAGACAATAAACTACTTATCTACATAACTCACTATAAACGCTTATGGACAGGTAGAATTCTCACCGTGTTACTAAATCTAATATTTCTGTCATTTAGAGATGGCAAAAAACTCCTAAAAGTTATTGTAGATGCGGAATTTCATACACCATAAACTATTGTAGCCATTTACAAATGAGGCACCAGACAAGATTTGCCAACATCCTGTTTACTTCCACAACCTGTATTTAAGAGATCATTATGAATACTCTGACTAAGCGATCTTGAAGGATCACGAGATTATATTGGTAAACAAAACATCTCTTTTTATTACATAGTTTCCATTAATTTAGTTTTTACGATAATCTACACATGCTGTTCTCATCCATTCTGGACAAGTTTTTGTCTTATTGTGCGTTATATATCTCCACTTTTTCTTCTTGAACTGTTTTCGTATGGTTACAATATCTACTCTATGCGCTTTTGTATACACCCACTCACTAAATCTTATTAGGAATTTTATCTCAGATATTTGAGTGTTCGTTCCTTTATCTGTTTAGGTATCAGTGTTTCACTCTCGTACGGTACCACAGCAAGAACCAAAGTATTCTACAAGCGACCTAATCTATTGTGTCTAACCTAGCTTTGTTTCTAAACGTATTTGCTACTTATTCTCTACGGCTTTATACTTACTAATTTTGTTGACGTGATCTCTATCGTGTGCAAACGTGATAATACCGCTAAGATACTAAAGTGAGAAATATGCTCCAGGGGCGTGTTTCATAGACGTATTTTGATTCGAACCACCTATTTCTCCCAATTAGTCATTGCCTTTTGTTTTCTCTACTGACATCTTTCCTCAATTTTCTGTTTATAAACTTTTTCTAAGTAGAAAATGTACTACTGGAGACCGCTTTCAGATAGTGGAACCATATCATCTTTAATTAGCAGAGTGTTCAAAAGTAGTTGTCTATTTGTTTCGACCCATCATGTGGGTAGGCGTTACCATTCTATTATGAATTGAATAATAGTATATTAATTATACTATTATATGAAACGTATTATTACTATTATTATTACACCAAATCAGTATTTTTATAATTTTTGTGAGGTTAATATAACAATCGTTGATGTAATTGAGTGGTTATAGAAAGAAAAGAAACTATGGACAGAAATTTTTGCATGTGGTCCAAGTTTTTGATAACTGATGTAGCTCTTCGGACACTTACTTCAATATTATACAGTTATTGAAAGTTATGTTAAGGAAAACTTGCTTTTAGTTTAAAACTTTATTTCAGATAAGTTTCGCACTTAACGTATTAGTAACAGTCATTTTCGTTTCATCTTTTATGTTCTTCATTATAAATGTCCATTAATTCCACATAAAAACCGCTTTTATTGTATTTCGGTTACTACTCGTAATAATAGGGATACGTTAATTTAAATATTCTAAACACACACACACACACACACACACACATTTACACAATACACAAGACGCAGAAACACGTACACGTGAAATAATTGTTCAACTGGCAATAATTAATACCTCCGTACGCACGCACACACGCCCGAGTGTGTATTGTTGGAATGTTTTAAACAACTAAAGTATACGTAGTTACGTAGTCTTCAAAGTAGTTACACTACTTAGTACAACCATTCAACGCAATGACTGTTGAAGAGAAATTACTTCAAATAATCTTATATTCTACGTTAGGTGCCACGGAGTTGACGTAATGCTTGTACGTGTGCTGAACTCGCTTTAAGGGCGTTATTTCAGCCGTATTAACTACTAACTATGCACTGGTTATACGTATTGCAGGAACATTTTATGGTTTCAGAGGGTAATCGTTTTCACTATGAGCACGCGGATGGTGATTATCCTCTTGTAAATTTTTGTCAATTAAAATAATTTTAAAATAATGTTGGGATTACATCTGTCATTTTCGTAACTTCTGTAAAATATATAAAACGTAGATTACAGACCTAATATATAAATGAAGATAATGTAATTCAGACTGAATCACTTAATGTTTCAAATGATTGGCCTGGATCTGACACAGAACAAGTTACGTTTACTTACTTTCGGCTGCAACTGGCGGTCCAATGAATGAAAGGTTTAGACAATCCCGCAACTGATTTGTCTTTCAATAAATTGACAATGTCGAATTCCTGTTTCAGACAATCATTACGTTGCTCAAACTGAATACAATGGCATTAAAATGTAAGTAGAACATACACAGACTACTGGCGACATTCAGGGAAATATAGTATTTGAGTTGATAGGTACAGAAAAAAATATATAAACAACGTAATGGTGTTATATTTGAAGTCTTGATGACCAACAATGCAATGCTTAAAAGAATCACACTTAATATTTTTGAGACCAATCATTGTTCCCAGTCTCCTATACAAGTTAGAAGTCTAGGGCCCAATAAAGTAACACCTTTGCAGACTTTAGGCTGCAGACACCCTGATGTTTTTAGCCCTACTTATGGGTATTCAAGAGCCCTGCCGCAGTTATATGCTTATCTATCGGGTGCTTGTGCTGTCCGTTTATAAATTTTCCAAATTAATTCTGAGCTTGAGGTATCCCATAAAATCCCTGGTTTTGAAGAAAACCTTCCACGGATGGTAAAGGTAAGGAGGCACTGCACTACTCTTGAAGGACAGAGGTTTTTAACGGTGTCAGTCAGTACGTCTGCGATATCAAAGTATTTCACCGTTGAAAGGAAAGATGGGGACTTTACAAAAGTGTGAATCCTTTTTAATTCAAAAATTGATAACCGCTTGTGCTGGATCGCGTGTCATGGACATGGGGTAAGCGACTAGTGGTCTGTAGCTCGAGACCCTTAACAACCAGCACGGAGCAATATTCCTTACTACAAAGATAGTTGATGTATTAACGTTGAGGTAAGTAAGACCACTAAAAACACCACATACGGAGTGGGAGAGTGTCGTGACTTACTCAGCTGCTGTGAGAAAAAAATTTCTACCGAGTTCACATCACAAAACATCATAGCAAATTGAAGACTAACGGTGCACTTTGAGGGACAGACATTTCCGTCTGCTTACCAGGTGTTAAACTTTATAAGACAACAGTGCCTAAAGAAATAGGAGCAAGAATCCTTCGGTTGAGCGTGAGATCATTTATTCTTTACCTCATGCATTGTTTTCATTGTTGATATTTTGCACACTGCATCCGAATGTGCCCGAAATACGACTTCTTTCTGTGGAAAGTTAGGTAATAACGATGTCCTTTGTGCCGAACCGATAAAGTGCATTAACTGTGACGGCAAACACTCTTGCAGGTCAAGGAAATGTCTTAAACATAAACAGAAGTAAAGATACAAAAAGTAAGATCATTCAAGGATAGTCAGCTCCCTCAAAGCAAAGAAAGTTGTTTGCCCGGCCAATTAGGTCAAAGTTAGCTTAAACCACCAGTCACGTCGACACGAATCATGTAAAAGCTAATGCCGGTAATTACGGAATTCCTCAACCAATTCTTCGCAGAATTAGACACAGACATAGCATCCTTTAGAAAAAAACAGCAAGTATGGAAGACACTCAATCTACTGGTCAAGAAAGGAGAAAGAAAATATTGTGGCTGTTACTGCAGCCACCTACACTGTGGACGAAATAGAGAGAAAATACTGCCGTCCTTTGATCTGTCCTCCAATATACACCAAGGAGGACTTTGGATGCTAAGGACGGGAACAACAAATGCCCCAAGTGACTAGGACACTAGCTACGGATGGAAGTTCAGCTCCACTGCCGGTGCCAGTGATTTCAATGGTCAAGATCACGTGGTGGATCTAGACAGTAAAAAATATAAGTAGAAGATAAAAGGCTAACCAAAAGGAAAAACATGGAAGTAAACACCTAGCATGAAGAGCATCCTTCAGAGGAATCCTCTAGATGTGTACCTTCAACTGCCGGATGTATCTGTTCGTACACTACTCGCTTTTTATATTACCATCTAGACTAAATAAACAAAGAAGCAATTTTTACTATGACTCTGAAAGCCGAAAAGATCACCTTAAAAAAGCTAACCATTGTCCAATAGCGTATACGTGCTGTTTAAAATAATTATTTGATTGGATGTTTAACAACCGGCTCACCTGATGTTTTTTTACAAACACGGCCTACTGACCGCACACCTGTGTGGGTACAGCAAAGTACATTCTACTGCAGATAAACTGGTATATACAAAACGCAGTTCAAAACAAAATTACACATGATTACAGTATTCTTCGATTTGAATGGAGAAATTATTTGATGTAACATCGAGATACGATATCATACTACATGATAAACGGATACATGAATGTTGGCTCAGACATAACTTCCCCAAATTTATCACCAGTGTTTTCAATGCAAGAACTTATTATATTCGGGTGGGGCAATCACCTGCAGCCGTCAAAGGAGCTGACAATGTAGTACCACAATTATTTCCGTTGAGTAATACTCTTTTTGCTGTAACCATCAACAGGATTTTTGAGGGTGTTGAACCATGTGTTGGTAGTACTACTATGTTGACAAATGGCTAAAGATGTTCTGCTCGGCTAAAGAAATGGAAATGATCAACGGTAAAATGTTATACGTATTAGAGACGCTGGTTTAAAATGTTTCTTCCTCAGGAACAAACACTTCTGTGGAAGGCGAGGAAGGCAACCGGACCCGAACCTCACCATAAACGGTGTTTGGCTGCACTATAAAGGTAATATTAGATTTTCGGCTTAACGTTCGTCAGACATTTAACTTAGAATACGCATGTGGACGAAATGTACAAGTCCTTAAATTTAAGTGCAACTCCCGTATGGCGTAAGGGGTTGACAGGAAAATATTATGGATTCTGTACACCGCAATAGTGATATCCTCAATGGATTATAAATGCACGGTGCATTCTTCAGGTAGGACAAAGCTAGATTCTGTAAACAATGTTGTGGTGCGCTGTAGCACAGAGACATTCCACACTACCTCAGCACAAAATTTATACTGTGAAGCAGGAATGACGTCGTTATCTCAGACGTCAATTACTGTTGCAGAGATATCTGGCTAAAATTTTAGCACCATGAGCTAAAAAAAGCACAGGTACCTTCTGTTGATTAAGGAAAACGACTTGCGATAATTATATACAGTGGCTGTTGAACGTTTACACGTATGTCGGCAAGAATGTGTTCAAAATATCGCGGCGTTACAACACTGGGGCCCAATGGTGGAAGTGCACGTTCCATGTAAGCTGTTTTCCTGTCTGCTTTGCAAACAAATTGCTGCCTGGATGTTGCCAATAGAAGCAATAAATTGTGCCAGTTAACAAAACTGAAACGTCTTTATAACCAGGAATACGTTACCATTGTTAAATACACTGATGATCTGAAGACGGACAGCGGAATGGGCAGTGCGTTTGTCGTGGAGAATAATTCCCACTCATTGACATCGTGAGTGTATGTACTGTACGTACCTTAGAAGTATATGCGGTGGCCAAACTCTTAGATTCTTTGCTCCTCCATGGTTGCGGCAAAGACTTCAGCTTTGCCGGCCGCGGAGTACACAATGCCGTCCGGTGATCTGAGGGGATGGCGGGTCCTTTTGTCGCCATTAAGTCGACTCGCAGCCTGCCAGACAGACTCGGGCCGGACTTCAAGAGACTCGAGGTACGAGTCCCAACGATGTGCAGTGGCATCAAGCAGAAGCTGCTTGACAAGGTCAGATTGGGCGTTGAGCCTGCGTTTGATAGCAGGATCCCGGGTTTGTTGCCATCTCCGGCGGAGTTGGCGCCGAGTTTGGATGGCGAGGAGCACCTCTTCAGGTAATTGAGACCGGCGATTTGTCTCTGGGACAAGATAGGTGTGTGTGTCCATAGCGGACGTAACGACTTCTTGAAGATAGTCGGCCATACGGTCCGCATCAGCCGTAGAGGCGATGGGGGCCGGGGGGTTAGATGGCACTGTTCGTTGGAGTTCGTCATGATAGGAGCGCCAGTTGACTCTCCGTGGACGAGAGGGGGGTTTGAGAGGTGTGTCCAACAGGGGACGAACAGTGATAAGTACCGGGTCGTGGTCGGACGAGAGGTCCGATACAGCACTGACAGTGATAGGAATGGCCAGGTCCTTGACAATGACAATGTCAAGGACATCCGGAAGGCCCCTAGTGGGCACGTGGGTCGGTGAGTCAGGACCAATAACTGAGACCTGCAGATGACGCTGAACGTAGCTGTAGAGCGAGCGGCCACGCGGGTTCGTGACACGGCTGTTCCAAGAGGGATGCTTGGAGTTGAAGTCTCCGGCAGCTATAGTAGGTAGTTCGTGGTCGAGGAGGGCGTCCCACTCCTCAGGCGGCGGAGGCCCTCCGGGCCCGGGAGGAAGGTACGCCGAAATTAGGCGAACCTCCCGATCCCCGATCCAGAGGGCCACCGCCGTCGTCTCCAAATACCTAGTATCTGGAGGGGGTAAGAGACGATGGGCAATGCGCCTGTGGACGAGAATAGCAGTACCCCCGCTGGGACGAGCGGGGGGTTGTAGCCGGGGCCTATCCGTGCGATATGTAGTGTACGCCGGAAGCTGAAAGGAAGCAGCAGGGGTAAGGAAAGTTTCGGAGAGGAGGATGACATCGAGGTCATATTCAGTGGCAAAGTTAGCCAATTCGGCTCGGCGAGACGGAACACCACACGCGTTCCATGCCACCAGCCGAAGAGGCCTAGACATTGAGAGGCAGGAGAGTCATGAGGGAGGTAAGAATGGTGACTAGCAGAGACTGGACGTCCTTGGCAGCCAAGATTTGAGGGATGAGGGTCTCAACCCAGACACGCAAACGATCGGCAAAGGTCGGATCCGAGGACCCTTCCTCCGTCGATGGCGCCTGCGGCGTGGGCGGGGGCACTCGATACATGATACCATTATCGGGCCGAGGTGTAGTTGTAGGCTGCCGAGGCTCTTGGGGAGCTGGGGCAGATGCTGACTTAGTTGCAGCGGGCTTGTGCTGCGTGAGGATGGTGGTCGATGACTTTTTCTTCTTTGGCGCGGGTTGCTTTCGCGACGAGGCCAAAGGAGGGAAAGATGCATCGGAGGCGGCGGCTGCCGCGTAACTGAGCGCTCCGGCAGGCGCTGGGCAGGTCGGGGGGACTACAGCGGCTGCAGGCGCAGACGAGGTAGCCGGAACTGGGGCCGCCGGGGCGGCAGATGCAGGGGCTGAGGGTTTTTTGGGGGCAGGTGGGATAGGCTTTTGGGCCTTGGTGATGCGCTTTAGGGCGTCATGATAGTGCTTGCACTGGCGAGAGCTTGCCGGGTGTGGTTCACGACAGTTTGCACACGTGGCAGTGGCGGTGCGTTCACGAGGACAATCGCCCTTGTGATGACCTTCACCACAACGAATGCAGCGTGTCGGGTAGTGGCAATAGATACTGCTGTGTCCGTACCTCTGGCAGTTGTAGCACTGCTTGGGTCCGGGACGGGACTCGAAAGCTGAAACTTTTACCCGGAGGTAAAAGAGAGAGTCTACTTGATATATTGACTGGAAATTCCCTACCTTGAGGATTTTCACAAGGAAGGCATTTCTGGGAATGCGTCTGCCGGGGGAGAAGAGAGGAGTCACTGAGCTGACAGTAAAGCCCAAAAGTTCAAGGGCGTGAGAAATTGTAGGCACGGGAACATCGGCGGGGATGCCGATGATCTCGACCTTGAGTTCCCTCTCCTCCGGCAGGGCGTAGGTGTAATACGGGATACCACGATCAGTCAGCAGCTTCTGGGCGAGCCGGAAACTGTCGATGGTCGTGGTCTCAATTCTGACGGAGCGGCAACCCTGACAAACTGCAGTCAGGGTATTCGCAGGAGCGGCCCGGTGAAGTCGCCGCATGACCTTATCCCAGTCAATAGGCCGGTCAAAGATCAGAGGCGGCAACCGCCGGGACGGGGTAGGTAGCGAGGTGGCCGTAGCAGGTCTATCCGTGGCAGGACCCAGCTGGGAAGACCGCCCGGACCCCGCAGAGTCGCCACTGTTTCGCCGTTTCCGGCTACTTACAGTCTGCTACTCCTCAGTGTCCATTGCACTCGACCCAGCCGACACCGCCTCGGGTTCGGTCGGTAAAGGTTGCGCCAAAGCGCCAGGTGGGATATCGTGGCCCTGAGAAGGACCGACGGGAATGTTGGTTGCGGCCATCAGCGAGGTTAACCTACGCCTAGGCTGGTGAGACTTTACGGATCGCTAGCTGGGTAGTGAGGTATACTACTTAATAGCTACAACACTTACCAGGCAACAGACAGCAGCGGAGAACACCAAAACACCACTAACACCAGAAACTCGAGTTCACCACTGCCCGCACAATTGTAACACACAGCACTAATGATGTTAAACACTATGTGAAAATTTGAGTGAAATATACTGAGTAATAACTGAGATATAGAGCTCCAGACAAGCTGGAGCCAGCGTTGC
This sequence comes from Magicicada septendecula, assembly GCA_034769895.1. NCBI lineage: Eukaryota > Metazoa > Arthropoda > Insecta > Hemiptera > Cicadidae > Magicicada > Magicicada septendecula. The sequence continues at coordinate 929,315 of CM068372.1, read as the reverse complement.
ACAATGGAAAATTCCACTTGTGTAGAGTAACAACGAACGCAGCCTACCCTGGCAACAGCTCTAGGTAGACTCACTCTGACCACCTGTTAATACCAAGGTGAGAGAACATTTTTTATATACACGGATTCACTGAGTCTTCTAGCTGCCTTGGACAATCCGGGCACAGTCGATTTGTTATTGCCACAGGTAATAACAGTACGTACGTAACAATAAATTGAATGAAAAAACGAGATGCCCTTCAATACAGGAGGATGCCGTAAGATGTTCGTACAAGAGGATACCACTGCAAAATTCGTCCTGTTACAAGATAAGGTGAAGAAACAAGTTGACAGAATATCTGAAGTAGAAAAATCTGTGAAAACAAATGTTTCTAGTTTAGAAGACTCTATTACAAATTTATTAAAACAAATTAAAAAGGAAGTCGAACATTTATTAAAAGAAATAGTTGATAATAAAAGAGATAATAAATGCTGAAGGAGATTCAAAATATCAGAGAAATCTAACTCTAGTAGGGCCAGTTTACGCAGAGGCCCCAACATTTGATGGAAGCACTCATTGGGCAACTTATATTTGCCAAGTTGAAGCTGCCGCTCACTTAAATAAATGGACGGAAGAAGAGAAAGGAGTTTCACTAATTCTTGCTTTAAAAGGGCCTACCGCAGAACTAATACAGAAAGTGCCACCTGAAAATCAGAACATCTATGCCGAATTAACAAAAGCTCTGGAATTACGGTATGGTGAGAAGCATTTGTGCGTGAAAACTTAAAGCGAGGCGACAGCCTTCCGGGGAAACCCTCCAGGAGTTTGAAGCAAATGTCGACCGACTGACGAGATTGGCTTATCCTGAACAATCGGAGGACTTCCGGATGTGCATTTCTCTCATTATGTTTATTAACGGTGTCAGAGATAGTTAATTACAACAAGTGTTAAGAATGGCACGGCATGATAATTAATCAGACGCTCTTGTTCATGCTCTCCGTTTTGAAGCTGCCAAGTTGGTGTCCTATATTAATCAAGGTATGTCATCACTTTGTAGCCAAACGGATCCAATACCACAATATCGTCATAGCGGACGGGATAAAGGGACGATTCAAGATCAACTATTTAAGAAGTCAGCAGCGCCACAACGATCTTTCGAACCAAATGATAAAGACAGAAGACCGAAGTGTTACAACTGTGGGATACGTGGTCATCTACAGGTAGACTGCTGGAAGAATAAAATACCGAGAGAAGAGAGCGATCGCACCAATTGGAGAAGTAAAGAACCAGAACAGCACACAGTTTCCACGCTACATAACATTAGTGGAAACCTGATCGTTAATGGATGTGCGGAAGGTAAACGAAGATCATTTACAGTTGACACGGGCGCTACAGTGCCTATTGTGCGCACTGACTTAATTAGCAAACTACGGCCTCCAATTAGCTCTTGCGCAATACAGACTGTGACTGGAAGCCCCAAAGTGTTAGGAAAGATAGACGTACGTGTACGCCTGGGTCTTCTCGAGTTTAGCCACTACATGCTTGTTGCAGACATTGTTGATGATGTGATTCTTGGCACGGACATTATGAATCCCTACGGATTCGTTGTGGACATAATAGAGAACGTCCTGAAGGTTGGCAAAGAGAAGATAAAGTTTTGCATGGCTAAATTGTCAGGGTCTGCCAACCATTCAATAAAGCAAGTCATTCAATTGGCCGAAGAAGAAGTCAACAGGTCTGGTCAAGAGGAACCTTTCCTATTTCAGGCGGAAATGGAAGAAGAACTAGTAGAGGAAGTACAAATACGGGAAACGGTAAAAGAAGTGACTCTAAAGCCATCTATGTGTGTCAAGGGAACCCATTGTTTGTTCGTGAGTTAATAAAAGCGCCTGGGAGAAAATTTGATGAAGATGAAGTTACGCAAGTGGTTGTTGACGAGAACCAAACAGACTTGGACCAGCCAGTGGGATTTAGATCATCAGTACATAACGCAACGGGAGTGATTCCAGCAAAACTAGCGGTTGAGCGGAAGAGTCATATTCCTAGGAACTTGATGTTTGGATCACACGAGACTGAATTCGAAGAACCGAAGAACAAGCAAGGACGTCTACCTAGATCGGCAAGCCAAGTATTACTTCAAAGACGGTTTGCCAGTTCGGGACGAACAGGCTTAAGGAGGGGGAAAGTTACGAGAAGCCTACCGAACAACCCAGAACATTCTCCACTCCACCCGTCCACCCATTCAACTACGTGATTCTAGTGAGTTCCAAGGACATTTGAGATACGCATTAAGCGGCCGGCGTTCAGTTAAGGAGGGAAAGCTGTACTGTACCTCAGTGCGGCGTATATAAGGCCATAGCAGCCGGGTATTTAGTTCAGTTACGTGAGCGATTCCGCTAGTGCGGGTTGAGTGTTTGTCGACGTGAAGAATTATTGTGTTAATACAGTTGTGTTTAATATTATTTGACGTTTTTATTGCATGTGAACAATTTTTATTTGATTTGGTGTAAGAGACTGTGTTGTTAATTACGAACTGTTTAACTGTGAAAATTAAAGCTGGTGATTAGTGACTTAATTGGCGTCTTGTAATTTTCTTTCCACTGTACCTACGACGATCAAGTAGACCGTCGTAATAATATTTAATTACAATGGAAACCAGTTGTGTAGCCTGCAGTATACATGAGTAGAATGTGTATTACAGTAAAAAGGACTGTCTTGATTAAGAAAGAAGTACCAAGAAATATTACAACGGGAATGAAAGTAAAGTCTCTTGCGAGGCCCGTGATTTCTGTAGTAATGAATCTTAGAGGCTGCCTGATAAACAGATTTGGAAGACAAAAGCAATGTAGACGATTTATTTGGAACATAAAAGCTAGCCCAAATTTAGAGGTAAACTATAATGAAGCGATTACACAGCAGCTAGGTTTGGAGACGATACAAATTATACAATGAAAAAGTAAACTAAGGTGGCTTGGACAAGTATAGCAGTATTCCATTTGATATGAAGTAACGGGGAGCTACACAAGTGATATCGGAGCAAGAACACAAGGGAAAACTATGGTTGAAGAGGTATACGATACTGAGGTAGGCGGAAAGGGAATTTAATTAATACAAACACTTTAAAGTAGGGCAAGAATATAGAGACTTCGAGGAGAGTGTGAGGAAGATAATTCAGTTGTGCCACATGCCCTATGTTTATAGACTGTAATAAGGTTTGATGAAACTTTTTTCAATATAATTTTACTCTCTTAAATTTTCAGTAAAAGTAAGTCTATTTAACATTTTACCGTATTTAATGGTAATAATAGTGCTACATATGAAAATCATCTGGCTACTCTAATTATATCCTGTTAAAATACTTGCCACTTTAAAACCGGCAGTTTATGTCTTTTCTTGGTAGACAAAATTTCTTAATAGCAAAGAAACGTTACACGATTCAATGTTTTATATAAATACGTTTTTCTTGATGTACGTATTGTTAGTCTAACATTCACTTCGACCGTGCGCAACCTACTGTAAACTGAATTAATTGTTAAATTATCTTATCGCCGTTATTAGTAGTCCCACCGTTATGTATATCGTTTGTATTATACAGGCCTGAGAAATTCATTCAATTGACCTGTAGTTCGTGCATACATAACACAAACCCATTTGATATACAGTGCTTCTGCGATGTCCAGCTTTCACTAACATTAGGCAAATTTAAACAGCAAGTATTCTTCCCCGTATTTCGATATGTCGAACCATGACATCAGTTCGACACACTATCGGACAAACAACAGTAAACTTGTCTTCACCAATGGTATTGTGACATGTAGGCTACAATACTCAGTATTTACTAGAATTCACTCAATCTTATTGCAATAATCCAAAAACAGTATTCACGTTTATTTGAAAAAGTGTTTTTACAATAATATTATATAGTCTCATTACATTTGCTGCGTTGATATGGCACTATGGAACACAAGATATATCATCTTCGAATAAATAGGATAAAAAGTAAGAACTACACACTATACAGTCGTCTGAAATCATTAATTCAGCAGAGCGTTTACAGATAAGTTTTCAGCAAAGTAATTGTTTGTTGGGTCCAAAGAGACAGCAAAGTATTGACTGAAAATTTCTCAAAACAAAGAGATCAAAGTATCGTACATGATTTATCTTTATCCAATTCATAAAAACGTAGCCTTTATCAATCATTTTTGTAGTGTGATACAACCTTATTTCTTGTTAAATTTATATTTTAAATGTTAACATTTGGCAAATATTTTTCCTGTAAAATAGTCTAATAGACATAGAAAATATTCGTTTACAAAGTGACATTAAAAACTCTTAAAACTGTAATTTATGATTTAGAATTTATAAACAAATTTATGGAAATTAAAAACACTTAATTTGGTAGTTATATTTGTGTGTAATTTAAACACTGCTACCACAATTTTTGCCTATATCATAGAGATCTTTAGGTCTCTATTTAGTACGGTCATAATTTTATTCCTGTGGCTAATATGTCAAAAGTCAAACCTCCGCTCAACAGTCCCTGAAAGGACCAAGGCGTACCGCGCGGCTGTTGTGTGCAATGTGACGACAGTTGCATGGCTAGTAGTACAACGCCACCAGCCGATAGTTGCGGTGTATTCACAGCCAGGAGGCGGTGCTAGTATCTCAGCGCCTACTCTCACAGCTCGGCCTCACGACGCTGAGTGCATGCCGTACGGAGCCTCCGCCGGGAATTAAACCCGGGACCAACGAGCGCATCAAGCGCCCGCGCTAGCCACTAGACCACCAGGAGGCTCGTGTCTAATATGAGAGGAATGAAATTTTATGGAACCAATGAATTCATTTGTAGAAAAGTTTAGTGAATGATTGTGGTTGGACATGTGCCTCTTTCTGACTTGTAATGTAATTTTCTGATTTGCACCTCGACACATTCGGTAACTGTCTGGGTGTCAACAAACAGGAACACAATATCCGTGTACACCAAATTATCTCAAACTTTACAGAGAAGGTGTAAGAGGCAAGACAATGCAAACATAGAAATTGAATACTCTCACAGGAAAATGTAAATTAAAAAATCCGTTTTATACAAAAATTCTTGGTTGTTGGAGAAAGCAAAATGAGTAGGCCTACTATATTTAAAGGATTAAAAATCATTTTAAAAGTATGAGGTGACCAACAATTTTTATATTGTTCTAAATGTGACTCGTATACAAAAATGACTAACACTACAAAAGTTTACCTTACTCTTATATACAGAATACAAATTCACACATGCTTTGTGTACATATATTTTGTTCCCAGGATATGTAGATTAAAACTAATTCAGAGTAACGGAGCATTTCATATTTTACCATTTTATATTTTCTTTCTACGTTTCTCGTATCACTATGTCTTTTTCAAATGAAGTTTCTATTTTAATCAGAGTCTTTCTGTATTAAAGTCAGTGTATAAAAGGCAGAGGACACTTAATTTTTCTGCTTCTATTATTGAATTCTATTATTAAGAACCTACTGGCATTCACATTGCCTTATAAAATTATAGCTCAGCTAATTTAATATACAATTAATTTCAAATAGACCAGTTGCATTACATACAGGTCATAAAATTAATAACTTTTTTTCAGGACATACTTTATCCATCCAATCCATCAATCAGCTTAAATCACATAGTCACTAGGGGTTAATTTAATCTGAAGAGCAATTAAATAAATAGCCATATATTTATTTTTTCAATGAATTCATAGAGTTCCTCAAATTATATATTTCTTTCTCAATTGTTACTGTCTGGAAAGCAACAGACTGTCGTTTATGTCAGCAATTAATGTCTATTCAAAACTGTTAATATTATAAATTACATTTTATTATCCCAGATATTTTTTTAAAGAGTTGCAGAAAATAAGCGTTATGAATGCTTTATAATTCATTTAGTTAAAAAACTAAATATTTATTTAAATAGAAACTAATAAAGCCATAAACAATTGTAGTTCCAGTTTAATGTATGGCGTTTGCTTTACGTAATAGGAATTACAAATTTGTTGAAAATACTTCACTGTTCATTATAGTCGTTCAGGCTAAAATAAGTAACCCGATGAAAACAGTTTGTATGTAGTGATGAAAACAACATATCATAGTCAAACATTTTGTTGTAACATGGTTTATAAAACAGCAGATTTAAAATTGAGTGCTAATTATCACTTACTTAATAATTAAATATAATATGTGTAGGATATTGATTGGTGACACGTTGGCACTTGGTGAAACATATTGTTACGACGGTCTACTGATCTAGAGTGGAAAAACAAAATACAAGACAACAATTATCACTAATCACTAACTTTAATTATCACAATTTGTAATTATCACCAGTTTGGAATTAACAAGACAGTCTCTTACAATAAGTAAAATAAAAATTGTTCACACGCAATAAAAAGTCTACTAAATATAAAACACAAATTGTATTACAATCGTCCCGCACAACACATACCACTTCGCCACAGTACTAGAAACCGCACTCCAATAATTCGCAACTCAAACTGAAACCGAACGTCGTTGAGTACTTGTATTAATACCCACCGAAATACTAGAATATTCCATACTGCGCATTAACAATAAATTAAAACATTAGAGCGTAATTCATTGAGGCCTTGACACATTTCGCGCGGCTTCTGGTACAGTCTAGCTAATCCTTCGAGAATCACGTACGCCACACACATTACAGCCGGATTCCTCTAGAATATTCGATAAACACATAGACTGTTCTGTAATGTTGTAACGCGGCCTCCTCCTTAAGCCTGTTCGTCGTCAGTAAACCGGTTTCCATCGTCAGTAACTGGGAATGGTCCAGCGATGTCTCTGTCAATTCTCTCGAAAGCTAGTCCAAAGTTATGCTGTCTCATTTTGCCCCTGCTCCTAGTTTGTGGGTCCTTGCTTGCAACACATTTTTCACATGTCCGAACCCATTCATCTACGTCGTGGCGGAGATGAAGCCAAAAGAATCGCTTCCGAATTATGTCAAGGGTTTTTCTAACGCCAAGATGGCCTCTAGACGTTCCACCATGAAACTCCTTCAAAACAAACTGCACTTTACTTTGAGTAACTATCAACTACATGACCACGTCTCGTCCATCTGCACTTTCCCAAGCATTTTTCATCAATCCGTACCTTAAGGTAAGGGAATCCTATGGTGCCCAGTAGCCCATCAGCACTTCCGAACCATGGCATGTATCTTGCCAATCCGGCTGACCACCTTCATCGTTTGCTGTCAAGGTCGGTCCAATGTCTTCATCATGCATCTGATATTGTCGACAATCTTGTGTCGCCCAGTCGTCTGTCAGGAAATCTACAGTTGTGGCTTGAACATCTTCGCTGGAGTTCTGTTCTTACTTTCTGTGGCAATGTCGGCTGACTTCACGACACGGTCTTCGTGATAAACAATCCGCATTACCATGCAGGCGCCCCCGCCGATGTTGTACGATGAAGTTGTCCTCTTGAAGACATTCGAGCCACCTTGCCAACTGCCCTTCCGAATTTTTAAATCTCAAGAGCCATGGAAGCGCGGCATGGTCGGTGCTTAGTGAAAACTCCCTTCCACAGAGGTATTTATGGAAGTGCTCCAAAGCTCGGACGATTACTATCAACTCTCTCCTTGTAACGCAATAATTTCTCTCTGGGTTAGAGAGCGTCTCGCTGTAATACGCTATTACTCGTTCTTCACCGTTTTGCACTTGAGACAAAACTGCTCCTAGACCAGTATTTGTTGCGTCTGTGTCTACGATGTACTTCCCTTTGGAAACGGGGAAAGCGAGAATTGGCTGTGAACATAATGCAATTTTCAAAGTTCTAAATGCTTGATCATACATTCTCGACAACTGAAAGTTTCGATTATTTTCCGTTAGCTTATGTAGTGGTATGGCAATAGTTGCGAAGCCTTTCACAAAACGTCATTAATATGAGCATAACCCCAGGACACCTCGAACATCGAGTTTACTCTTCGGCACTGGCCAGTCTTTTACGGTGTCCACTTTAATAGGATCCATGCTAACACCCGCTGCCGAAACCAGATGGCCCAAAAACTGTACTTCCTTCTGGAATAGAGAACTCTTCTTTGGGCTCAGCTTTAGTTGGGCACCGTGAATTCTAGTCAGAGCCTCTTTGTGGTTTTTCAAATGGATTTTGAAAGTTTTCCCCATGACTATGACATCGTCTAAATAAACAAGGCAAGTTTTTCATGTCAGGGCTCAGAGTACCAGATCCATCAATCTTTCGAATGTTGCCGGTGCATTACAGAGTCCAAATGGCATGACGTTAAATTGGGAGAAGCCACTTGGAGCCGAGAAAGCGGTTTTTCCTTGTCTTCTTGACGAAGACCCACATGCCAATATCCACTCTTCAGGTCCAAAATGCAAAACCACTGTGCTCCGGACAACGTATCGAGTGTATCGTCAACCCGAGGTAACGGATAGCAGTCTTTCTTTGTAATGTCGTTCAGCCTCCGGTAGTCTACGCAGAAACGCAATCCACCATCCTTCTTGGCTACCAGCACTACCGGATAAGACCAAGTTCTTGACGAAGGCTCGATTATTCCCTCTGTCAAAATGTCCAGTACTAACGAAGACATTTCCTCTTGATTAGAAAATGGAGGCCTTCCAAATTTGGTATATCGGTGGTGTGTCTCCGGTATTGATGCGATGTTGCACAAGAAAGTTTTTTCTCAGTGACTGTCCTCGAACTGCAAAAGAATCTTTGAATTTATGTAAAAACCGTCTGAGTTCTTTTACCTCACTAATTGAGAGGTCGTTAAAAGATCTGTTCAATAATTCCTGCAGTTCCTCTGGTAATTTGGAAGTATCCGAAGCACTGGATCTTCGTTGCGTCATTCCGGCTACTCAGGCCACAGGAGTCAATTAGTCTAGGAGAGTGTTGCTTTGTAAAGTGACAACTTTATCCAAAATATTTTCTACTCTAATAGGTTCATTTCCGGTTTCATCAGGTTTTACTAAACCTCTGGCAAACAGTATGCCCGGTGTGCTGACTACCTGGGGTTCGAATATAGAGCACTGTTTGCCCCTAGTATCAACCTCGGTTCTAACCATGATGACCTTTTCGGAGTTGGGCGGAACAGTTGGTTTATCACGTCCATCGATTTTCCTGATATAGTCATTGAGGCATTACCTCTTCTTCTCCGATTCTCAGGACATTGTTTTTGAAGTCGACAATAAATCGGTATACGTTCATAACGTCCACACCAAGAATTGCTTCAGCCACAATGTCTGCAACAAGTACTTGATGATTAAACCTAAGTCGACCTAGGCGTAGGTGTATCTCCACTTTTCCAAACACTTTTACAGGCAGTCCAGTAGCTGTTCGCAAGCTGCAAGAGCACCAGATTGGCTTGAGATCTTTCACCACTTCGGGCCGCACAATGGAAACTGTTGCACCTGTGTCAACTGTAATCGAGGTTCGCCTTTCTTGAACGAATCCGGTAACCTCCAAGCTACCGCTGTTTTTCTGAAGTGTAGAAATTGTGTATTGTCTAGACGCTTCGTTGCTCCAGTTAGTTAGCACACGCCCCGTTGTACCGACTACTGCTCGTTTCCCCGACCATTTCGTTGTAGATGTCCAGGTTTCCGACGTCTATAACACTTCGGTCTTCCATTTATTCTTATTTTATCCATTCTTATTTTATTCTGTGGCGCCGACCGTCGAGTCTGTTCCTTGTTCTTCTCCGTTCATCGACTGTTCCGTCGCGATATTTTAGCGCGCGCACTTTATTGCTTGTCCAACCGGACGCTGACTTGTTGGCCTCAAATTGCAAAGCATGTACCAGAACGTCCGCATTGTTTTGGTGTCTTGCCATTGTAACACTTGCTGTAGTTCGTTATCTCGGGCACCGGCAGTAAATATCTGCATCGCAAAACTCGTTCGTAAAACGTCTGGCCCTTCAGGATAGGCCAGTCTAATTAGTCTGTCGATACTTGCTTCAAACTCTTGAAAGCTCTCCCATGAGTGCTGTCGTCTTGCTCAACTGGGTGCAGCACACATCTCGCAAATGTTTAATACCTTACCGTAATTCTAGAGCATTTATCAACTTGGCATAAGTGTTTTGGCTGTCAGGTGGCACTTTTTATTGTAATTATGCCGCAGGTCCTTTTAATGCGAGAACGAGTGAAACAGCCTTGTGTTTCTCTGTCCAATTATTTGCGCATGCAGCAGATTCTAATTGGCGGAGGTACGTTTCCCAGTTACTGCTTCCGTCAAAGGGTGGAGCCTTGACATGAACTGTCCCAACCTTAGGCAACGTGACATTCTCTATTGCCTTTTCTGTCTTTATCATTGGTACAGTCTGTTCAGAATTTTGTTTTGGTTGAATCTTCATGCAGTGCTCAACTTCACTTTTAATTTGTTCTCTTATGTTTGCCATTTTACTGCAGATAATTTACTTCTATTTTCTATTTTCTTTTATTTTCTATTCTTGAACAATCGAGAGAGATTTTTCTACTTCAGCTATTTTTGATGTCTTGTAACTTCTTTATTTTTAATGTCATCAATTTTTAATTCTTGTACCTTCAAAGTTTTAGTAACTTGCTTATTAAGCTCACCTCGTAGGAGACCCAATTCTTCAATACTGTATTCTTGCAACTGTTTTGCATAGCTTCAAAAAGAGCTTCCGTTTTATCTGCTTCTCGCTTACGTTTTTCAGCCTGTCGTTTTTCTGCTTCTTCTCTTTCTTGTATTTGTTCTTCTTTTTGGCGTATTTCTGCTTCTTCCGCCTCATGTCTGCCTCGTTCCTCTGTCTGCAGCATCAGCGCCTGGAAGATTTTCATAATCTTAGTGGCATCCATGGTTTACCGATTAATTACGAATTAAACTCCTCTTGTACAAAGTGTCCACTGTTCACACTGTTAACGGTTCTGTCGCGCTTCTGACCCACTGTTACGACGGTCAACTGATCGTCGTATGGTAGAGTGGAAAACGAAATACAAGACACCAATTACGTACTAGTCACCAGCTTTCATTATCACAATTAACCAGTTTGTAATTAACAAGACAGTCTCTTACAATAAATCAAATAAAAATTGTTTAAACGCAATAAAAATGTTTACTGAAATAAAACATATTTGTTTTACAATCGTCCCGCACAACACATAACATTTCGCCACAATACTACAAACCGCACTCCAATAATTCGCAATTCAAACTGAAACTGAACGCCGTTTAGTAATTGTATTTATACCCCGCCAAAATACTAGAATATTCCATACTGCGCGTTAAAAATAAAGGATAACATTAGAGCGAAATTCATTGCTGACACAGTTCGCGCGGCTTCTTACACAGTCTAGCTAATGCGTCGAGAATCACGTACGCCACACACATTACAGCCTGATTCCTCTGGAACATTCGATAAACATGTAGACAGTTCTTTAATGTTGTAACAATATTAATACTTGTTTGATAGTATTGTTTATCAAGTTTGATTTGAAAAATCAAACATACCAGTGAAAAATGGAGTTTATAAAATACACTGTGCAGAATGCAATGCTATTTATATCCGGCAATGTGGACATGCTCTGAAAACGTAGCATTTCTGAACATAAGAAAGCGATTTTAATTAATATAGCCAATACAGGTTTTACAGATCGTTGCTTACAACAAAATCACTTCATAGGTACAAAATACGTAACACTACTGCACAACAGACAAAAATGTAAAAAAAAATAGATTTTTTATGAATTCTAAAAATTAGGAAAGCAATCATAAGTAACAATAATTTAACAAACCAACAAACTGTATACTGTGTATAATTTGATATTTAGTTTAGCTAATTTTTATATTATGTCTTTTACTTATATTTTACACACACTTGACCTTCCCTCTAGCTATTCCACCGCCTCCATCATACACATCCAACACATGACCTGATAGGCACCCTAAACATATGTTCACTACTCTTACATTCTTTGTTTAGTTTTTCCTTGATCTCTTTGAGAATAGCTTAATAAACTGAAACAGCTGTCAGGAGTAAATAAAAACTCTGAAACTTACTATGTTTTGTATATTTTTTAAAAACCTTTGTATAATATGTGAACACCAATGTCTCGTAATTATCCCTTTCTAGTTTGCTTTTCACCTGACATTGGTGACCATTTTTAACGCTTGTTATATTAAGAGTGAAAACAGAAACAGGAAATGGTTCTGCTTGTGTCTTCGCTTTTGCGGTACGTTACACAAAATACTTACAAGTAGATCCTCTATTCGCACTGCTTCCATCGTAATTGTTTTTACAATAGAAGCAGTCCGAATAGAGGATTTAACCTTAAGAAATCACCCATAGCTTAGATCTTTCAAATAAAATAGTCACACTATTGAAACACACACACACACACACACACACACACAAATTTTAGAAATCTAATCAGTTTTTAAATCGTAAAGAAGTAATTAAAAATATCTTATATTTTGCAACACTAATTTGAATTTTACTAAAAATTTGTATTTTGGAAATCTGTTTGTAGGAATAATGTTTTCGTTTTCTGTTAATTGGAAATTTACTGTATATGGAGACATTATTTTCTTTTTTTTTAAACTTCTGTATTGAAAATACCATAGTTTGCAAAATTTTGATTAGTTTTAATCTTAATAATATTAATGGATTTTTCATTTATTTATTTATTATTTTCCTTTTAATAAATTGTAAGTCTATAAAATTCAAAGTTTACGGAGGCTGGTACGTCCCGTAGAGATAAATAGGGGTTAATATTTTGTTTACTTCTAATAGGAAATTGCTTGATTACGAACAAAAGCTTGTAAACTTTATGACATATAGCCATTGTAATGAAATCATGTGAAATCATTAAATTTCCTCAAAACAGTCTTATCCTGTTTTATTTTTTGTCCTGCCGTAAATGATTTAAGGTTATTCTTTTTTTTTTTTTTTTTAATTTCCTTTTTTAATGCCTTGAACACTACGGTACTTACTAAAATACCAGTATACTAGGAAGTATGTTTATCTACATACTTGATAGCAAGGTTTGGGTATTTTTCACTAACTTATTAAGGGCCTTGAATGTTATTATAGCGGTTTCAACCATACGTGATGCGTAACAAGATGCATTTGAAAAACTGGTTGCGCTATGAATATAAAATTTCGAAGTATTAATATCAATGCCCCTAGAAATTATAAATATATTGTAAATTTTACAACCTTACACTAAAGCAACTATTTGCAAAAGACGTCACATAATGTCACGTGAGGCATTAATGTACATTTTGCACCAAAATTGTATTTTCAATTGATATTTAATCAGCGTTGGTGAAGCTATAAATACGTAATCATAAAAACAAATGGCATAACACTGTAATAAAGAAACACTTATTATAGTCGTATTGTCACACACACGACTTTACATACATTCCGAACGTGTGCATAACACATTACTGTGCTGTGTTATGTTAATCAGTTAATGTTAATGTTGTTGTTAATCAGTTTTAATGCCACTTAGGCAGTAGTGTTTTCAGAGTCCAACGCATGGTTGTTTATATGACAAATGAATTAGTAATAGAAAGAGCATACAATAGTTACAAGGCCAACCTAATCGCGTTTACTAAATGGTCTCAACTAACACTTGGAATGATAATAGACTGGTATATCGATTGATTGTTTACCCTCCATTTCTTCTTCTCTAAGAATCACATTTTACATTAAACTTATAATTTTACTTTGTATATATGGAATTACAACGATTTTCTGGGTTTTTTTATACACATCTGGTTGAAGGACCGGTTCTATCTGAATTGGAGGGATCACAACGAGTAACAGTTGTCACTTTTGTTTCAAAGCATTCGGGTTTTGAGCAAATCAGAGAATAAGTAACAAAATAAAATAAAGTAAATATATTCAGTATTACATATAACCACAGCGTTTTTAGGAGCTACTGTCTATTCACTTTTATATTAAATAAAGACAATAATAAGTGTCTATTCATTTTATAATACCTATTCATTTTATAATACCTATTCATTTAGATAGTTAAATAAATTTAAACGAAAAATAGTCAGTTATGTTTCTGGATGTGCTGCATCAAATACAAGCTTCGTATAATTAATCCATTTTAATATTTCCTCATTACTGATGTTTGTGAAGGTTGTAAATGAGTCGGCCATCTGTACTGTAGTACTGACAATTCCATACACATAGTCCAAGTTATCATAAACAAACGTTAAGCCTCCTCCGCTGTCCCCTTTATCAGCACCAGTACCTATAAGAAAAATCCCATTAAAATAATAAACATAACTTTAAATATTATAACCATATACATTCTTAAGTATTAAAACTATAACACGTGTAATAGTAAATTTCACACATTGAATTACGAGTTCCTCAATAGACAGCGTGTTAGCAGAAATCTTTCTACAACACTTATAAAAAACAAGAATCCTGACAAATAATGACAGACACTTACATAAAACACTACATTGGCGTAGGTACGCTGACGACATCATAATTCTATACAAGGGAAACAAAAGACAATGCGAACAGTTACTAAACCACATAAAAAAAATACACAAACGTAACCTTCATTGCTGAATACGAATACAACAATAGTGTAAACGTTCTAGACCTCACTATCACAAAATTAGAACACAGACACAAATTCATTATAAACAGAAATCAACTACAACTGACACACTAATGCACAACTCCTCTTATTACCCATTACAACACAAACTAACTGCCCTCAAAAAGATGATCCCACCGGATGAAAAAGAATACGAAAGCGAATTAAACACGATCAAATATCTAGCGGAAACCAACGGATACGACAGAACGATAATCACTAAACTCCTACACAAGACAAACAATAAAGACAGAAAACAACACGTTCACAAAACTAACATATATCAACACTGGAAAAGTAGCCCCAAAATTTAAAAGAAGCAGGGAACAAAAGAAAATACACACTGCCAAAAAACACACACAAAGAACAAAACAAATTTGGTTTACCTGGTATATACAAACGGTTTAGGACGTAAAAAATTGTTCACAGGTTAGATAGGACGTATCTTCAAAGAGAGATACGTTGATACACACAGGCAGTGTATTCTACTACCGAATTAACCATTGCAAACCAAGTCTTGTAGAAAACTACACATACACACATAAACAGTAAAACGAAGTTTCTACACATATACAAAAAACTACGAACACTAGACAACTAGGAATATACAAACTTACAAAAGCACATAAAAAATTAATTAATTAGAACCAAAAAATTCAAATCGCACATACTATTCGAATATATCACATACCACACACACACATCAATCTTTTAAACGATGGCGCCTTTCCCAAGAACAAGACAGTCAGCGCTCCTAGCCGCAGCCTCTGATGAAGCTTGTAATAAGCGAAAACTAGTTCAGGTTACAAGATAAAAATTTTACATTTTTACCAATAAACAATTATTGTTCCGAGTCAGTAGTGATAAATTTATAAAGTTGTAAATTAAAATTTGAAATCAGTTGAAACCTTACCATTAGTATAACCACCACAAAATTTATCAGCTGTTACATAATGCTGAAATACTTGTGGTACTTCATCGACGCACTGGCGATAATCTATATATGGCAAGTCGGCATACAATAGCACCTCACTGGGTGATGCATTTTCTGTTTTACCCCAGCCTGGCAACTGAAACATTCCACCATGTTCATTCCTATTAAAATGTGTTTGTCCTATCAGTGTTAAGAAGAAAATATGCAATTTTGAGAAATTGCTGCATCTGACATGTACAGGGTTTGCAGAGAAAATATATTATAATAAACGTATAAAATTGTTTGGTAAACACAGTAAAGGGTGTATAGTTTAACTCTATGAGGTTGAGAAAAACCTTTGCCTAATTTCAAATATCTGATAAATTTAACTAATTCTGATTAATATGGCAATATCTATTTTTAATTAACTTAAGTAAGCTAATTACATGACAAACTCAGCAATTATTTCCAGCTAAAATAGATTAATACACTGAATAATTGAAATTGCAAAATTTTCTGAATTCTGTTTTGATCATGAAATGTTCATATTCATCACAGTTTCCGGGATATTACTTACAGTACAACAACTCAAGACCTTTTCCAGATGATCATCTTTACTCATATTATTGTGGTTTGATTCACAACTGAGACCTATGATCTCTTCTTGCTGGCGTGATGACAAGGTGAACCGATTTTGTTTTTTGCGGGTTACATCCCTCTTCAAGTTTTCTACCGTTACAACATTGTTCTTTATTTACTCTATTACGTTAATAGTGTTTACTTTCTGTTAACATAATCAGTTAATATTATATTTTCCTCATTCGTCTTACCACTCATCTTCTTATTTTAACACTCTAACGTTATCCATTTAGTAACGGCTTCCACTCACCTGTCCTTCAAATGCAATTTTAATTCCAGTACACTACACTCTTCTGATTCCTCAATTTGCAACTGCAGTGATTTATCTCTTCCTTTCTTTCATTTTCAGTTTGTTTCAGACCATTGTTTTATACGTAATTCTAATATAATTTTAAATTATTTCCTCTAGTCTACGGTTGCCTCACACTGTTACCATTTCATTTTCACTAATTAGGACATCTCTCAATCCTTCTATGTCTACCACGCCTAGCTGGTTGTTGAGCAATGCACACAAGCGCGCGCGCAGCGCGCAGCAACTGTAATTCACCTAGACAAAGTTGCTGAAATCCCTTCATACCTGAAATGTATTTTTTGTTCTCTGCCCTTCTTATTAAAAAAAAAACACACTGACGAAAACAAAATATTTGTTAAAGTGTAAGCCCAAAGTATTGTATTATTTTACCAAGTAATTTGTTAGTGTGGCAACACAGTGTTGGTAAATAAAGCCAGTCTGTGCTGAACAATCACATGATGTATATTATATCAGTAGGTAATGGGCCCACATGTGCTGTGTTTAATATTAAATAGCAATGTAATTGCACTAGATTTGCTGAAAATTTTGTAGTAAATGCTTTTAACATTATGAGACTGGGTGTTTGCCATGGAAAATTATTTGATACTCAAAGGCCTAGTGAAGTGTATCATTTAAGTAGCGATGGTGGATTATACGAAATTAGAAAAGTTAATTTTAACAATGAATGGATCTTTATATATGTTCCGCAAATACTATTGTGGACTTGTGGAAGAAATTTATATCTGTGTTTTATGATCAGGTTTTGCAAGAAAAACCGGTTTATTTTGTAACTTGATTTCTGCACGTTTAGAAAATTGAGATTCGATGGAGAGTTACGTGAATCATTTTGTGGAAACAAGACAAACACTGTATGATACAAGTTTTTTTAAAATGATGAAGAATGGATCAGACCGTTATTGTTAGCTGGATTGCCTGATAAAATATTCACCAAAAATAGTGGCGATTTGTCATTCAGGTTTGAGTATTGCAAGTGACTCCATCAAAAAATGAATTTCTTGACATAGAAAAGAATACTGGTAATGCAGACAGTAATGCATTTACAGCGAGTTGTCTTGGTAGTAGCAGGAATGTAGTTTTAGCAGTAATAATTCTTCTAATGTTAAGAGAAACATTTAGTGTTGTAAGTGTAAACAAATAGGACATTTAAAAAATACCCACCTGAATAATGTTGTGCCTTTAAATAATAATAATAAAAATAATATTAATAATAATTGATAAAAAGAAATCTTAAGATACTTTTAGTAGAGTATTTTTAAGTGGTAGTTTAGAAAAATTAGACTGGGATGATGATATGTGTAAAAATCTTCAGAGAATGTGTTATAGCACTAATATCCCTATTTGATGACTTCTTTAGCACGTTTTTCATATATATATATATATATATATATATTTCAATCACTTTCTGCTACAGTCCGTTTCTTGATGTATATAATACTATAATACTTATAACTAATTTACCTCAAGATATACTTTTTTCCTTTAGGAACATGTTTCGGAAGATCTTGTTCTCCCATCTTCAGCCTTCGCCATCTTGTTTCTAGAGACAAGATGGCGAAGGCTGAAGATGGGAGAACAAGATCTCCCGAAACATGTTCCTAAAGGAAAAAAGTATATCTTGAGGTAAATTAGTTATAAGTATTATAGTAATATATATATATATATATATATATATATAAATTTTTTTAATGTGCTAATTAATTTCTTACAGCTTTCATTTTTTATGGCCCTTCTTCCAGTTATTTTTATGAAATGTAAAGTGCAATGCTTTTTTTATAAACATATTATTATCTCTACTCTCACAAATCTTTTGTCGATTCTTTATCTACCATTCTGTGAAATAAGATAAGTGGAGACTTGGGAAAATTAATAAAAAAGCTTAAGCCATTAAAGTATAAGTTAATACCCCAAAAACTAAGTTAATGCTTACAAAAAGTACGTGATTAAAGTTAAATTAAAAATAACATTAACTCATTAAAGGTTAAAAGTTTTTGGTTTTCTTTATTCTTGTTGTTGTTTCTTTTTTTTACTGAGCAAATTACTTTGGATTTTAAAATAATTAAAATCAAATTAAAATATGTAACAAATTAGTTTATAGAAAACTTTAGTTAGGCATATTCTTAACTTTAGATTTATTACTGCAAACACTTATTCAATTTTGGCAAAACCTGCATTTAAAAACTTTTATCAGTTTCCTCGCATGTCTCCTAAAACGAGTCCAGCAGCACTGAACAACCTTTTCCAGAGGGAACACTTGTGTAACCGAAAAGACAAATATTCTCTTCAACAGATCAGGTCTCCAACTTCTTTTGCTTCATAAAATTACCTGACAAGGTCAGCCTCCGCCATTTTGGCTGCTTCCATCAGTACCCGCTTTACATTAGCTAAATCTATCTAGAAATCTATCAATTTTAATTTTCTTGATGTATTTATTAGTAGACAGTCTTATAACATGTGTCATATGGTGCATTTTGTATTTAATCTACGCGTTCCATAGTCGCAAATAGTAAATCACCTACTACTGATACTTCCACACGTTATTAACAACAAAATCCAATAACCCAACATTTCTCTTAACACGTTTTGTAGGCAACGTAAAACGCAGTATACATAGGCCTACATAATAGAGAACTTTTAGCAATTTTGTACACTTTTTATAAGCTAACTAATTCCACGTGTCACAAACCTTAAGTAATTT
The DNA here is from genome assembly GCA_034769895.1 of Magicicada septendecula. NCBI lineage: Eukaryota > Metazoa > Arthropoda > Insecta > Hemiptera > Cicadidae > Magicicada > Magicicada septendecula. The sequence goes on along the minus strand of CM068372.1, from coordinate 910,162 downwards.
TCTTCCTAACTGATCGATTTTAACTAACATGAAAATGTTTAATGTTATCTTTTTTTTCTTTTCAAGAAATAATATTTCTGACGAGAAAAAACAATAAAAACAATTGTCAGATTGTCAAATCCGAGAATTTGACGAATTTTTTATACACAGGAAGAGGGAAATATTTAAGAAATGAAAACGTAGATTGTAATTTTCAAATTTTTAACAATAGTTGTTATTGTTTTGACAACTGTAGACAACAATATCGATTTTGATCAAAGGTAACGAAGAATTTTCGTATATGAAATGTTTATTATAGGCCTATAATTACAAATTATTTAGGCTATAAAGAGAATTTCTGATTCCCCGTTCGATGAGTCAGAAGAATGCATTTTGTAATTTCCTGTAATTCAAATTATTTTAATTTTCACTTCGTTTTAGTAGTTCCTGCTTGATCTGAGTTTTTAAATATTACAACAAATTGAAAAATTGCTTGAAAATATTTTATCTATTTTCGTATATGTTAAGCTATGTGTTTGCATTTGTTTGCAAACAATATTGTATGTCCAAACAAAATTTTTAGAAAACAGAAACAGAAAACATTTTGAATATATATTTTATTTAATTTGTACTGGTAATTAAGAAGATACAACAAATCGTCAACAAAGAAAATTTTAAGTTTATCTATCACTTTCTTAATGACCGTGTAACTACTTAACGTATCAAAAATTTCTCCATTACTCAATGATTTTAGGACCTGTTAACTTTAACGGAGCCTGTCTCGTGAAACAGGCTACCTCTTGTTAAAACGTTATTGAGTAATTTGTTGGCCGTTCACTTTTTAATGTCTGGAGTGTGCGTGTACGGGACTTTACGGGCTAAAATCTGACACCTGATAACACTTAAAATGCTTTTGTTCGTACGGACAATCTTTAATTCTTGTGTTTACTTGTCCCACAATTGGTAGAATTCGTCAGCTTCACTTTTGCCTGCGATCGCTGCAACAGTGAGTAGGGGGCTCCGGACACAATGGAATTTAATGGTGGTTGTCCACTTATCTGGAAGAGTCGCGCATAATTATACAATAGACAGAAAGCCAATGCAGCCAGCCAGACGTTCCCAAGGAGAAACAGAAGACCTAACGGTAACGCCACCACATTTTCTGTCAACAAAGTAGGATTACTTGAAACAGACTTTCTATAACATCGATTTCAAAAACGATTTTTGATATTCTTCCTCTTGGGCAGCTAAAAATTATTATTATTAAGTTTTTAACCGTTAGCGAAATTATAACAATTATTGATTAAAATTAACCTTTGTAAAATTTACCGAGTAAATTAAAAAGTAAAGCAAATTTACTCATTAGTTTAATCATCGATACTTTTTTTGTTAATCCCAAGTCTGGGTAAGTGTATGTTAGTATAGTTAAGATGCCCATACAGTAATACACATTTTCTACATCTATTTCTTGTATTTCCCTGCAACTAAAAGGAGAAGTCTAAAAATCCATTTCCATTTATACAAATACATGTAAATCTAAATTTTTAGTGTATACAGACAAAGAATTTTAGTAAGCATGTAGTCTTATATACATATAAGTTATTTATTGATTACTATTACCGTTCCTAGTGCGCCAGGTGTTATTATGAATTCACGTTTCCAGTCAACGCACACAGGCAAAATATATGCATTTAGTTGTACACTGTGTGTCAGATCAAGAAGTGCTATATCCTGTGTGTAACTGGTTGATTGTCCAAAGTACTTAGGTGGAATTAATATTTCACGGACCTGAAGCAGAAACAGTTGTTCTTATTACAATCTTAAAATAAACTGAATTAATTTTACGAACTTATAGCGAGTGGGATATATTTTGTTGCTTGGCACTGGAAGTTGTACTTGGTGTAGTAATGACTGTGAGTTAATAAATGGTGTTAGGATTTTTTGTGACGTTCAGTTGCAAACAGGACAAAATTTTAAAACATCTGTGTTTACATTTTGAAAAAATTTCTTCTTATCATCTAGAATTTTACACGGGCAATACAGAAACTATACACATATCCTTTTATTTTATGTGATTATTTGTGAATATATTATACAAAAAGTGATAATAACTATTAAATAAATATTATTATTTTATTTTTATCTTAAGAATTACAAAATTCGTTAAATATTAACTTACACACACACGCGCGTGTGTGTGTGTAAAATTTCTGTACATTGCCTATAATTCAGATCACAAGATATAATGATAACAAAAAATGTTGAACCTCGACAATAAAGTATTGAAAAGTTGACACAAATATTTTGAAACCATGTCAAGCTAATAGTCTACAGAAAACAAATGACCATAGAAAGCTTTCGTCACTGCAAGTTAACAACAACAAAATTATTTTTGTTAAACAATTTATGATCAATTTATGGTTAGAAGTGTGTATGGTCATGCTTGTGTATATGAGTGCATATGTGTGTGTGTGTTATATATAAGCTGTAACTTATGTTGCTTCCTTATTTTAAAATAATATACTAAATTATTTTATATAATTTTAATATAAATATATGTGAAATCTAGAATTCTTACATCTGCTTTTACAGCATATGGCTCATCACGAGTCCACTCCCTGTAGTATTTTCCAAGCCCCACTTTAATTGCTTCTGGAGGTAACTTTTCTTTTATTGGTTCTGAGAAGACACAATGAGCAGCTAAAATTTATAAGAGTTTCTTGTTATTTGATAGAAACAGTACAATCCCAAATACATAAATGAAGTTTTTGCATAAACACAAACAAAACAGTATTATTGTCAAGTTAATAAAAATATATAAAACACATCGTTAAATATTTGCTTTTTAAATCAATTATTTAACAGTGTCACAAAAGTTCTTACTATTTATAGGTAAAAGTTACACAAACCTGTCATAACAACATGGGGTGAAATAAGAGTTCCTCCACACATTTGTTCCCATTGATTCGAACCACTCATCCAATAAAGCCCTACATGCCATGGAAATTCACCATATTTTGTAGTAGAACCATGTTTAATAAGAGGATTATTTACACCTAGTGTATTTCTCTTTCCACAAACTGCAAATTACAACAAACATTTTTTAAACACTTAAACAATTAAAATGTATATACAAATTTAATTTTAAATATATCTACATATTTTAATATAAAAACTAAAAGTAAAATTAATTTGTGGAAGAGTGTTTAAAAAATTTCAGAATAATCAGTATATAAAAGTATTTGACAAATCCTTTACGAAATTAATGTTAATGTTGCAAAAAAGTGGTAAAGTATTGAATTGTAACAGTATTAGTATAGAACTTTTCTATTGTAATTAATGAATTCTTCAAGTATTCTCAAAATAAATCATATTGATAAGTTTATGAATAAGACCTTATTTTTAGCAAGATGAAGGATTCTTTTAGAACACTATTGACAGAAGCACATACACTAGTACAGAAAAAAATATAACCTAAGGTAATATTAATGAAGACCTAATTTTCTTAAATTATGTTAAATACGAAATATTACCTTTATACAAATTCTTACATTAACTGTAACTCTATAAAAATGCTCTAAGATGACTTCAAAAATAACGGAAGGTTGCAAAGCATAGGTGGCACAATATTAATGACACTCTGGTGAAGTCAAGATATTCACTGTTGTTTCTGTACAGTAACATACAAACAAACATCAACAAAGTTTCAAATTCTTCTGTTGTTTTCAGCCATCTTCTGGTTTACAACAGAGACTGTAGTAGATGCCAATATACACTACAAGAGGTGCCTATAAAATGTGTATTCCCACACTTATAAAGAATAAATTTTAAAGGAAACCTGGTCCTTTTCCCATAAAGTTTGTATATGTATACCATGTTTACCATCAAAATAGAAATTACTCAAACACTCTGTTTTTAAACACAAAAAATTACTCAAATGTCTTAAACATACATCAATTAGAATCTATAATGATTGACATATTTCTGGCGCCATCACTGTTGATTGTTCAGGATGACGCCTGTTATGTGGTGTCACGGGCGTCACCAGTGTCTACTTATTGTGGGGAGGGGACGGGACATTACGCTAATATAGAATATTTGGTGTATACTCAAATTTCTGAAATCGTAAGAGTATTATTTCTGTATTTTTAATTTTTAATATTTTAATATTATTAATTCATTTGATATAATATGGTAAACTTATATAATTAATTGTTACTTGTGAGGTATTTTTAAGACTGTATTAATTCACTAGATTAAAATTAGCTGTAGAAATTAAGACGACTTAAAGAAAGCAAATATTTATTTACAGTAAGCATTGAACAATACTTTGGTAAGTTTCGTGTTAAATATAATAAAACTATTAAACAGTTCGGCAGATGAAAATGTTCTTAACATTACTTAAACTTAAAAAGCCAAAATACATTTTTCTAGCATAGACAGATTTTTTTTTGGCTACCTTCTTATTGTCAATGTCGTCCAATACCTTTTTGTAAACCACGGAGTTACAAAATACAAGGCTGGTTGAGCCTTGTATGACCCTTGTCTGGGTCATAGTGGGCCCTAAGGTAAGCGTTTAGTTTTCAAGGAGCACTGATTTTACCTTTGGAAAAATATTGAGGGGACAAATCCCCGTGCCCCCCCCGGCCGTGACACCTGCTATGTGGTGTTCCTTTTTTTGTTCGTGTTAGTAGCACCTTCCACAATATATTCAAACTTTTGTTGTGTTTCCAGTTGTTGGGGTAATCTGTACCGTTATGGCTTTGTGGACTGTTCTCTCGGATGTGTTGATAATGACGAATATCGTTATGTGTTTACATGAGGTGTGTCCACTTACTCTATACTATTGTCAGACTACTGACGTTTTAACTAATGTGTTCTTTTGTGTGCTTCTGGATTCTCCTATTAAAGTGTCCAATATATGTCTGTAATCGATGCCGCATTTTCTCGGTGTGTCTGCTGTAGTTGCATACATTTGGATTGTGGCACAGTTATTGTCCTACAAGACTTTACTTATTACAGTGAATTCTTTGTTAAAATCGTGCATAGTGTCATACAACACATAACACTATTTGTACAATTCATTTGGGGCTCTTAAAAGTGTCGTTAAGTGAAGACACTAGCTGCTGCTGCGGTGGAAGTGTTCCGTGGGAGCCTCAGTGGTGGCTGCTCTTGCAGTTGGTTCTGCTCCACAGTCCTCACCATTTTCGCAACGGGATATAGAGCCCGCTGCTCTCCCAGTTAGTGGGCTTCGCTTCTTTTCCGTTTCGTTGTTTCCCTCTTCCTTCTCTGGTCTGGCTTACTTCACGTCGTTCAACGGAAATATTTTGACTGACTGACTCGGAGCTGTGCGGTTGATGCGTTTGCAGAAACGTACCACATTTGAATCCGAGTTCCGAGCTTCCTCTAGAAGCTCTTGCCTCGTGGCCCTGCCCAAGTAAGGCGACTTGCTCTTTAGCAGGCCGTTTCTCGGCTATAGTGCTAGCCTACGCTAACGCAGTAGACACCGAGGGCGTTTACACGAATCACGTGGACGTCTACTGTACCTGTCCAGCCCCCAGCCACAAGATGATTGTCTGGAAACCTCGCCACACGTGCATAAAATTTGCGTGCAAGTCGCCTAAGTGTGTCATCTAAACAGTGAACACCAAGTCCTCTTCTTATAAAGCGAGATGAGAATTGGCGGGGGACTTTGGCCGCTAGCAAAACCCCTGTCGAAAACGCTCTGCAACTTCTTTCTTTGCACGTTGGCGAGGTAACTCCGGATCGGGCAAGCGTATGTAATAACCAGCAGCAGATACGCGCCAATGATCATCTTGGCCAGTTTCCTGGTCATTGCTGAGCTGATCAGGAATGGAAACAGTAGCTCAGAAACAGCTGAGCAGACGAGCTGATGTTCGCTTAAGAACTGTCTGAGCGTGGGTACGCCAGGTGAGCCGACGGACGAGGTACCAACGTACTTCACCTCGTTGGACCAGCGCAAGTACGTCCTACTAATCCGCAGTTGCCTAAGTGGGTTTGTGGTCACATAGAGAATAGGATGGCGACACTCTTGGACGCGTTGAGGGACACTCCAGTTATCAGTCCACTCCTCGAAGGAGTCGGGCTGGCGCTACCGTCGTAAGGCAGCCCATTGTGCGTTGCGATCGGCTGTAAATACAGCCGTGTCGTCTATGCTCGACTCCATGCTGTCTCGCCACGTCGTTAATTTAGACTGATAACAGGAGGGTGCCAAGAATACTACCTTGAGGGACGCCAGCAGAGATCCGTCTCTCGGAAGAGACAGAACCACCTACTCTCACGCAGAATGTCTCTCCGTCAGAAAGCTAGCAATTTGATGGAGGTAGCAGTCTAGGAGCTAGAGTTTGCTAAATTGTATAAGAGCCCATCGTGACATACGCTGTCGAAATCTTTTTTACATCTAAGAAACAGCCAACATTCTGTTCTCTCCGACACCAGGCGTCTGTTATGTATTCCACCATTCTCACCAGCTGATGAGTGGTGAAATTCCCCACACGGAAGCCAAACTGTTCGGGGACCAGCACGTCAAAGTTAATTAGATGATCTCGTACACGTCGGTGTACAAGATCCTCAGAAACCTTGGACGTAGCGGAAAGTAGGTTGATGGTTTGGAGGTTGTCGGGGCGGGAAATATCGTTTTAATGCTTTGGGATCACGATGACCGTCGTCTTTTGCCATTTCTTGAGAAAGTAGGTCTGTCTAAGACACACGTTGAACACATCAGCCAAGAAATTAACACCAGGGTCAAGGAGAAGACCTGAGCAATGTTGGAGACACCATCCAAGCCTGGAGCTTTTCTTGGCTGAAGTTCAGCGAGCCGATCTGAGACCTCTTCAAAAGTAATATTTTTGGACTCCGCCGTTATCAGAAAATTTACAAAGTCTTCCACATCCACCTTGACTTATTCGTCGAAGTCCCAGTCCATGGGCGGTTTGGGAGCAAACTGAAGCTCGAAACATGCGCCCAAGTACTCGGCCTTCTCCTCCGGGCGACCCAGGAGTTGACCGAAGGTTCCAACGATAGCGTGGAGTTGAAGTCGTCGTCTCCGTCCCGTCATCGCTCTAGGTATTCTGTACTGGTGACTTTGCTGTTCGCATCCCCCTTTCGGGCCTCGGCGAGTTCCCAACAACCTTGTAGGAACACTTTTAACCTGCCACGCAGTCGACCAGTGAGCCGGTTATTGGGTCCCTTATCGGCCGGATCACGGATCCTCTACCAAAGTTTCCGGAAGTAATTACTCTCGCGAGCGAGAAGAAAGACTTCCCCTGGGATGTGTTGATAGTCGGGTGTGAGACCGGCTTGCATACGAGAAGACGTTTCCACTGTTGAGACGATTGACTAATAAATTTCCGCAACAGCTTCGTCAATGAGGCGGACGGTATCGAGTTGGCTCTTTACCGGCAATCGACGGCAAAGAGCCGGGCCGTAGTGGCCCCAATTGATAACCTTCTTCTTGTCCAGTGCAGTGGCGTGCTAGTTAGCGACGTGGACTAAGATGCGGTTATGGCCGGATGTCGCTCCGTAAGCAAGAATACCTCGAATGGGCTGGCAATTCCTTGGGTAACCGCAATACCCAGAACCTCAGGGGCCGCGTTAAGCCTAGTCGGAAAGGACTTGTGTTGCTAGAGCAACTATTGTTGCACGGTGCAATTCAACATACCTGAGCTAGCCCTTCCCGTTTGAAGTAGCCAAGCGACTATTCCAAACGTGATGGTAGCCATTCAGGTCGCCGGCCGAGATTACTCTTCGGTGGGAATCGGAAACGACGTCAAGGTCGCCGACAAGGAGCTCAGCGCTCGGTGGTTTCTAAACTGAGATCACGAAGACGCCGCCAAGAGCTACATGGACCTCAACAGCGGTGGCCTCGAGGTGAGTACGCTGCGGGAAAACAATACAATGGTGACCTATAGAGGTCCTCACTGCAATCACGGTGCCGCCTCCTATTCGGTCAAGTCAGTCATCCCGATAAACAACGTAAATTGGTAACCGAACTTGTTTGCCGGGGCCATGTGAGGCTGTGAGTTAAACTACTTCGGGTTTGAACCGAGCCAGGAACTCTAAAAGATCGGAATGCTTGGGACCGACAAAATTACCATTCCAGGCTACAAATGAGAGATCTCGTTTGAGGGCTTAGTTTATAGAAGGCCTGAAGGAGACTTTGCAATCAGATAGGTCGGAAGTTTTAAGGTGGTCACGTATGGACCTGAAGGCTGATGCAACTTTCTTTAGGTCGTTCCTGGCTTACGAGCAGGGGCTGGAGGTGGAGCTGGTGAGGGCTCGAGCTGTGCCGGTGTTGCCTTTGGTTTCGGCGGAGCCTGTAATTTAGGCTTTTTCTGTGTTGGCTGCACAACTGGCTGCCTGGTTTATGGGAGGCCTTAGATAACGGGCAGCTGCCATTATTCGCTGCTTGGCCTTGGCCGCAATTGATGCAGCGGTACTTTGATTTGTCTGCCACCGTGCAGAACTGCGTCAGGTGACCCAGTAAGCAACGTAGACAGGCCGGACCACTGCTACGTTCATTGGTGTGATGGCAGAAATTGATTCCACTCTGACAAAAAAGCCGCGTCAGGTGGAAGATTTTGTGTGCTATCTAGCCCTTCTCGAAGTAGATATAGACTGTTTGGAGCGGAATCCTGGGATTAGAATAAATAAACAGGCGGAAATTTGCCTGCACTGCGTGTATCAGTTTGATGAGCTCTAAAAGTATCTCCTGGGGATTGGTATGCGCGTCAATCCCACGCAGACTAACAGAAAAGGGCTTGAAATGGGGAGGAGAGAAGGTGTGATATTGCAGGCTGTTACCCTGCAGGTAGGCGCCGACCATGCGATGGTTCTCGAGCCGTTTGATGACAACCTTAACCGTGTCACAGCTACGAGAGGGCACTAAAGGTTTCCACTAAGCCCAGTGCACTGCGGCACTCACCAAGCCCAGAGTACTGCAGTCCCCTTCTTTGCAGCCGCCTGGTTGGTCTCCGGCGGCAGGTGCCCTTACAAGGAACGTTGAAGGAATGGTCCTTATAAGGCGCGTCGTAGATAGCTAGCTGTTTCTTCTACCACCTTCTAAGTTCACCGGTAGCAGCTGGCATGTACAGGTGTCTTCAAATCCTCTTGTCTACAGCACCGGAAAAAGGAGGGGAAAGGCCGATCATTTTTAATGCAAAAGCGAGAAGATCTGCTGCTAGCAGAGGCGGCGTCCGGTTATTCCGAAGGGGTCCCCCAAAAGAGAGGTCCGATCTGGTCGAAAGCTAGCCCGTCTATGAGTGTCTACCTTGAGGATGCTGGAAATATATATTTATTTTTTCGTTCTTTGAGACCGACCGATATGGTCGGACTCGGGCTGTTTTGGAGACAAGCTCCCTTCAGCCGTCTGGGTATGGGATTGTAGGGGGACGTACGCCAACTGACCGGGCCCGGGCCGTTGAGAAGGTGGAGGCACGTTGTTGGGAGTGTATTGCTTGTGGGTTATATTGTGTGCAAGTGTAGTTGGTAGCCATATGCGAAGGGGAGAGGTAGATGGATGTGGCCATTGTAGTTGTTTGGTGGTATATGTTGTTTTATTTATTTCTTCTTCAATGATATTTGGGGGGGGCAAGACAGGGACGTGTAACGCAGGTCGACAAAGCTGTTAGGTGGCGACAGGGTGCTGTCAAGGTAGGCGGAGGACACAGATTTGTGGATTACAAGCAGAGACGTGAGTGTGAGGAACTAGTATGTGTGATTTCATGTGGTTATGCGAAGATAGGGCTTAGAGTTTTAGAGTGTGGGGGAATTTAGCAGAGTGTTGAGTATTTAGGCTGCATGAGTGTCTAGTCGCTACCGCTGGGGAATAATGAAGCATGAGCGGGGGATTGATATGTGTGTTTAATTGTGTCTGTTTATTTGACGCTGGTGGTGGGGGGGGACCATTGGTTATTGTGAGGAGGCGATTTATTATGTAGGAAGGTCTGCTTGAGTTACGGGTATTTCTGTTTATTGAAGGGACTATTGATTGTAGGGAAGTGCGGCGTGAGGCTGTGCGGGAATACTTCCAGTTTAACTTAACGAGGAAGGAGTCTAGGTCAGGGAAGCGGGTGTTTAGCGCATACAAAGCTGCGTTGGAGGTCTTCGAGAGGCATGGTCGGCGGTATATGAGTCTTAGGGCTCGTCGTTCTGTGACTCGGTGGAGATCTAGGTAGGCAGGGGAGGCGGTAAGGAGAACTGGGTGGGCATAGGTGATGATCGGACGAATGCAGGTAGTGTAGATGCGGCCTAGTAAGTCGCTGGAGCAGTGGTTAAGTCGGCTGAGGGTTCTGAGAGAACGGAGGCGGGTACGGGCGATGATCGTTGTTTTTTTCATATGTGGTCGCCAGGTAAGTCTGGAGTCAAGCGTGACGCCCAGATACAGGCATTCACGCTTCGGGCGTATTGATGATGGGCCTAGGCGGACTGGTGTATTATAGAAATGATTCATGTTGCGTCAGGTGGAGTTGAAAACAGATTTGAGTTTTGCCCGCGTTTACGTTGATTCGCCAAGCGTTACAGTAGGCGAAGAAAGACTCGAGGATTTGCTGTAATTTTGATGTGACTTGCCAGTATACGCCTGCTGAAACCCAGTAGGCAGTATTGTCTGCGTACTGGGCTGGTCCTGCTGATTGGTAAGGTAATGTTGGCGGGGGGGAGGGGTGTCTTTGGCAAAAATGATATAAAATAACGGGCTAATGGCGGAGCCTTGGGGGACACCGGCATTGAGGTGGAAGGGTGCCGAGAGATGCTGGCGAGCTCGGACTTGTGCAGTGCGTCCATCCAGGAACTGGGAGAGCCATTCGATGATGGTTGGGGGAAAGAAAATATATCTTCCTACCTCTGATCCTCTTATCCCGTAAGGCTGATGTCACTGCAAGCCTATCAGAGGGCTGCTGATTTCTAATTGGTTTACTGTGAGCTCTCCTAGTTCCTGCCAGGTATTTGTAGAGAGCTTATCAGATTGCTCCCTGCGATTAATCCTGGCTGCCATGGGAAACAGATGTCTGTAACTGATATCACAACATCCCTCGGACTTGAGTGATCTCTGGTCTCCATCTTACTGCTCTTCTCTGACGGGTTTGGCTCACTGCCGGCGTATCTTGTATGGACGTCCATCTTTCTCCACCAGGTAGAGCTTCCCACCAAGTGTTGCGGTCACACTGAAGAGGCCTTCCAAGGCTTGCTTCCATCCAGGGTACATCCATCCTTTGGCTGGACCGACGTGACTCCTCATATACTAGCTCGCCTACTTCCAGCGTAGGGTCTTGCGTCCTCGGATCCAGATACCGCAGCAACTGTTACCTGGTCTGGTGTGACCGGGCTGGCGCTTCTCTCTCTTCAATGAGCTTGACATTCTGCTATGTGTGTGGCCAGCTCCAGTGCTCCCGGTTTGCTGTAGGTCTCTTCCCAGCAGTACTTTGCTTGCTGTTATAACAGTGGTGGCTTTCGCATGATTGCAAAGTGTGAACATGAATGTTGGTAAGTTTGTCCCAATCGCCATGGTCCTCGCAGTCATGGATCTGGATTTCAGCATTTTCATTACTTTCCTGTTGCCCTGCTTGGTTATGTTTGCCCTGGGATGGTAGTTGGCTTTAGTCCATGGTTGTATGTGCACTTGTACATCGCTTCCATTTGTGGCCCATCAGCAGCTTCCCGTTGTCCGTTGGAAACGCTTTTGGATACGCCTGGCGAGATAATACATCTTCCTCCAAATAGCATATAAGAGTGTTAGAATCTGCCTTCCGCACTGCTTTTGCTTTCACCCATCACAATATCATGTCCATGATAATGATAATATACCACTTGCTAGCTCGGGTAAGCCCATATGGGCCGATGATATCTAAGGTTACTATATTCTAGCACAGTCAGTGAGAGCGCTGTTGGTCCGGTTCAGGAATATGGTCCGGTGTTGTGGAGGGTGCATACTTGGCAGCCTCGGAAGTAGTTGTGGTCGTCAATCATAAGGCCACTCCAAACAAAGCCCTTGCCAATGGACCAAAGCTCTTCCGCTCCCGGGTGACAAACTTCAGGATTGTTGTTAAAGTGTCTGGCTACTTCCAAGCAGACGTTCCGTGGTACGTACAATCCTGGTTCCCTGCTAAAAATCTCAAATCTCTCATCTAAATTATAACTTCTAAAGCTGTCAAAACTGGTGAAAAAATTGTCAGAAAAATTAAAAGTATCTGTAGAAATATGCCAAGTGCTTTTCTTCAATATAAAGGTAATCAAAATAAATTGCAAAACGTTAAAATTAGTACTAAAATAAATCAAATGATGTACTCATAATAATAAACACTTGTGCATACGTTGCTACTGCCTACATTTATATTAAACATTACTCAGAGAACTGAGTAGCACATTCATTAAATACTTATGCATACATTTTATTCTATTTTATGTGTATTTCAGTCTAACACTTAGTTGCCAATACACTGCCGCAGAATTGAACATTTTTATTGTGTGTTAATTGTTTAAATTTTATCCACAGTTTGGATAACCACAGTCTAGAAATTGGCACCACTGTGTTAACAACCAAAATGCTTACAATATTAGCTTCATCTCAGTGGCGAAGCGTCCATATACGCTATGTAAGCGGCGCTTACAATCTGAAAATAGTTGATAAAAATAAACTTTTTTTGCTAAAACCACGGACTTCTCTATAATAAATGTTAAATCCGAGAGCTTCCTGTATGAACAAAATGAGGTAAATATAGTGGATGCAAAGCGCGTTTTACGTAAGCGGCGATTCGAGTGTGTACATTCGTTGTCCATATACGCTGCTGACTCTGTCGCGTGTTGGCTGCTACGGCGGTCATTGCTCCCGGCCACTGCCCTGCATAGACAGCGGAGTGATACTGGTGGAGGGGGAAGCTTGCTTCCACATACTCGGTAATACGCTGCAATAGTAGTCGCGTGTTCGCTGTTAGCATTTGTTAGTTGTGTTAAAACCGTTGTAGTGTTTGTTTCTGCGACGTCTGCTTCTACCGCTCCTTGTGATTCAGTTGCAGGAACTTCTTTCTCATGCGTGAGTGAGTGTAATTGTATTATTGAAGAATTATTAGCAAAGCCATTCAGTGCTAGATCTTTTACAGACAAAGTGACCATAGTGTCGAAATGTAGACCTACACCCTTGATGCCTAATTTAAAATCCAAAGCCAAAAATTTCACTCGGCATTTGGAACAACAGAATTACGTTTCGTCCATGTGGCTGTGCGGTTGTAAAAAACAAAATTGTACTGTTGGCCATGTCTTCATTTCTCGACAGAAAGATCTACCATTTGGACTAAGTCTGGATTTACCGACTTAAGTAACCTGCACAATGTAGGAAAAAGGGATGAATTGTCACAAAGCCATATTGCTTCCTAAGTAGCTCTAAAAAAGTTTGGAAAAACAACTAGAATTGAGTTTTCTTTAAGCGAGCAGCACAGAATTAACTTAGAGAAACACAATGAGCAAGTTAAAATTAACAGGCATATTGTAGGTCGCTTAATTGATGTTACTTGCTTTTTAGCTGAACATGAACTTCCGTTTCGAGGACACAATAAATCTGAAGATTGCAGTAACCGCGGAAACTACATAGGACTGATAAATTTACTTAGAGGATATGATGGTAAACTAAATTCCCATCTTGAATTTTCAACAGTATTTTGTGGATTATCCAGTGACATTCAAAATTATTTAATTGATTGCGTTTCAGAGACTGTTTTATCAGAAATAAAATTAGAAATTAAGGAAGCATCGTTTGTAGCCCTCATAATGGACGAAACTATGGACATAACTAATAAGTGTCAAGTTTCCACGGTGATAAGATACGTTAATAAGCTGGGTGATATTCATGAACGGTTTCTTGGATTTGCTGATTTGAGCAATGATCGGAGGGCAAAGGCATTAGCTGAACATGTTTTCAAAACTTTAGATGCATACCAGTGTGAAGAAAAATTGGTGGCCCAAACCTATAACGGTGCTGCAGTTATGTCGGGAGATAAGGGCGGGTTACAAGCTATTGTTACAGTTACACACAAACATGCCTTATTTGTGCATTGTTATGCGCACAAAATGAACCTGGTTTTGAGACATTCAGTTGATAATATAAAAGAATGTAAATTATTTTTCTCAACACTATCAGGGCTTGCGTCATATTTTAATAAGTCGTCAAAAAGATCATTTGCTCTTGACCAAGAAGTTAAAAAAAGGTTTCCCTCAGTCGCACCCACAAGATGGAATTGCAACAGCAGGCTCGTCCTATCTGTTTTCGAAAAAAAAGGCGATGTTATCCGCCTCTTTGAATCCGTAATTGAAAACGGACATGAATGGAACAGTGAACATACCATGGAGCGAGAGGCTTTCTCGCCACTCTTAAGGACTTTGACTTTAACTTTTTGCTCATTATTTTCACTTCTATTCTTCCTCAAGCCGACATAATTTTTGATGTCTTACAAAAAAAAACCTCAGACATAGCCTACTGTCTAAAAAAGATTGAAGAATTCCAAAAACATTTGGACCAAATGAGAAATAATTTTGGTAAGTTTTGGTCGAGAATCCTGACGGACAGTTGTCAAGAATCTGACCATCGCAGTAAAAGAATGCGAATTGATAATATCTCATATGACAAGAAAAACTCCTACAAGGTACTCTATTATGAAGTCGTCGACACAGTCAAATCAAAAATGAAGGAAAGGTTTTCAGACGTCCATGAGCTTGATTTCATTGCTCTGCTTGAAACTAAAAGGTTTCCTCAGTTTTGTTCGACATTCCCTGAACAACACTTTACCTGTCTGAAAAAGTCATTTGGACAGTTTTTTGAATTGCCGCGGCTGCGAAGTGAGCTTTGTATTATTTATTCAGACAAAGATTTCTCCCACAAAAGTGTATCAGACTTACTTAAATATTTACACATATCAGATCTTTGCGATACCCTACCTCAAGTGCTTAAACTCGCAAAGCTAATAGTTACGATTCCCGTCACAAGTGCGTCATCGGAAAGGTCGTTCTCATCAATAAAGAGAATCAAAATATACCTCCGAAACCCCCATAGTGAAAACAGACTCTCTGCACTTTCAGTGATTTCCATTGAAAAGAACCTTCTATCGGTAATAAAACAGCAGCCGAACTTTCACGACAACGTGATCGACTTATTTGCTAAGAAATCGAGACGTCTAGAACTCACATTCAAACATTAAAAAGGAGATGCGGCCGTGTTGTTACAATTGATTAAAATTGTATTATTTATTGTATATTATAATTTTGTATTTCCCTTATGGTCATAAAAGATTTTACGTACACTGGCTGCTATGTTTAATATTTTAAAACCAGATTATTTTTTAAAATAAAAATTGTGTTTGTTAATTTACAATTGCATGATTTCAAATATAATGGAATGGAAACCGGCACAGCCAATAGGATAAGAAGGTTTAGGTTCAAATGTATTGTCTAAAAATAGATGTACAGGAGCTACAATACATCGTGGCTAAAGTTGAGTCAATGTTGAATTGTGGGGGGGGGGGAGACCAGGTGCTTTCCGGCCGCTTACATATCACGGAAGTGCACGCTTCGCCACTGCTTCATCTTGAACAGTTGAACAAATACTTTATCTAACATTTTTAGACATCTCCAAATATAAGAAAATCTTTGTTTATTAAGTCTAAATTTATAGTAAATTTAATGAACTTGTACATAAATTCAACAAAATTTTAATTTAAATTAATAGTATTTTACTTGAATTTGTAAAGGAAAAAACATTATGTAACTGTTATTTTTTTAATTTTCCACCTACTTCAAATTAACTGATTTGTCAATTCAATTATAAGACCGATACGGCGTGTGCATTATTACCGTCTGAACTCTAACTTGGTAAGATTACGAGGCTGCAGAAGTAAACAAAGTACGGAACGTTCTACAGGTATCTCGGCTAACTCAGTAGAGCCCAGCTGTAATGTGGGTGTGCGTACATATTGCTACTACTTTGAGATGAAAGATAATTACGTGACACTTATCATGGGTCAACAATCGAGGCTATTCCAGACAGTACCGGCCAGCGCACTGTGTTCAAGGACACTGTTTCTAGTAGATTCAAAGACTCCTGTAATAGGCGCTTTTTTAGCACGTCCCCCAAACTACATATTATTCTGTTAAAAAAGCGAGGTATAAATATAAGCATTGAGCGACGGCCAGTTTCAGTTTTACTTCGGGCGACTACACAGTGCGTTCAAGCGGTTATAGTGAAAAGTGATTATTCTGCTCGACTCTGTTGGTTGACATTATTATTGCTATTGATAAATTAAGGTGAACTATTGTGCGAGTATAAACTTGTTGAATAGCTTGTTGATTAGAAACTGTTATTTGTGATAAATTAAAGCTGGTGATTAGTGATTTTAATGGTGTCTTGAAATTTGTTTTCTACTGTACCATACGATGATGAGTGAAACCATCGTGACAGTCGTGTCAAAAGTGGGATAGAACCGTTAACAGTGGAAAAAGTGGACACTTTGTACAAGACTAGTGTAATTTTTAATTAATCGGTAAACAATGGATGCCAGTCAGATATTGGATTTCCAGGCGCTGCTGTTGCAGACAGAGAAAAGACGTCGACAGAAGGCAGAAAAAGAAGAAAAAAGACCCGAGAAGAGACAGAAGAAACAGACAAAAGACGCCGAGAAAAGGCAGAAAAACCAGAAATACTACATGATGAAAAACGCAGACACATGGCGGATAAATCAGGAAAACAACAAAATAAAAATCGTAAGCTGTAATTAGATAAAACGGAAGCTTTTTTGAAGCTATGCAAAAACAGTCAAGAACATACTATTGCAGACTTGGGTCTCCTCGTAGTGACTTGGGTCGCCTCGTGGTGACTTGGGTAAATTACGCAGTGCTATAAATAACCAAGAGATAAGATTGTTTACAATAGAATGTTTGTGTCAAATATAGAACTATGTCAGAAAAATATACGCCATAGAAGACTCAGTTGCAAATATAACAGAGCAAATAAAAATGAAGTTGAGTAGTTCAGGAAGATATAACCAAAACAAATTTTTGAACAGGCTGTACCAATGATAAAGACAGAAAATCCAAAAGAGAAAGGCGCTTTGCCTACAGCTGGGGGAGTTCACTTCAAGGATTCGTTCAAAAACGCCAACCTATATTACAGTTGACATAGGCGCAACAGTTTCCATTGTGCGTCTCGATGTGGTAAAAAATCGCATCCAATCTGGTGCTCTTCTAGCTTGCGAACAGCTACTGGATGGCCTGTAAAAGTGTTTGGAAAAGTTGAGATACACCTACGCCTTGGTCGGCTTGAGTTTAATCATCAAATACATGTTGTAAACATTGTGGATGAAACAATTCTTGGTGGTACATTATGAACGCATATGGTTTCATAGTCTACTTCAAAAATGATGTCTTCAGAACTGAAAAGTAGAGGTAATGCTCTCCACTGTGAATACATCAGAAAAATCGATGTACATGGCAAATCAAGTGGACGTAACTGTCCCGCCAAATTCCGAAAAGATCATCATGGTTAGAACTGAGGTAGAGACTAGGGGCAACCAGTGTTCTATATTCGAATCCCAGGTACCCCAGGTGTTCTCTAGCACACCGGGCATACTAATTGCCAGAAGTTCAGTAAAACCTGACGGAGCCAGAAATGTATATATTAGAGTGGCGAATATCTTAGATCAGGCTGTCACTTTACAAAACTATACCCTCCTAGGTAAAATGACTCCTGTGGGGCATGGGTAGCCGGAATGACGCAGCGAAGATCTAGTACCACGGACACTTCCGAAATACCAGAGAAACTGCAGGAATAATTGAACAGATCTTCTAACGACCTCTCAAGTGGTAAGATAAAAAACTCAGACGGTTTATACATGAATTTAAAGACACTTTTGGAGTTCAGAGTCAGTGA
Source organism: Magicicada septendecula (assembly GCA_034769895.1). Lineage (NCBI taxonomy): Eukaryota > Metazoa > Arthropoda > Insecta > Hemiptera > Cicadidae > Magicicada > Magicicada septendecula. The sequence continues at coordinate 892,257 of CM068372.1, read as the reverse complement.
TTGGGAAAAAATTCTCGGGTACAACGTCGTATAAATTCTGGGGATACAACACCGATACGCCAAACCCCTCAAAGACCTCAATTAGCTACACAAAACGAAATGTCTCGGTTAGTACAGGACATGTTGACAGAAGGAATAATCGAGCCTTCTCCGGTGCTTGGTCTTCTCCGGTAGTGCTGGTAGCGAAAAAGGACGGTGGATTATTTTTCTGCGTAGACTGCCGGAAGTTGAACAACGTGACAAAGAAACATTCCTATCCACTACTTTGCGTGGACGATACACACGACACGCTGTCTGAAGGACAGAGGGTCTCCACTTATACCTTAAGAGTGGATATTGGTGAGTCTTCATCAAAATACAAGAAGAAGACCGCACCGCTTCTCGATTCCAAGTCGCCTATTCCATTTTAACATCATGCCATTTGGACTCTGCAATACACCAACAACATTTGAAAGACTGATGGATCTGGTCCTCCAAGGCCTGACATAGTAAACGTGCCTTGTTTATTTAGACAATGTCATAGTCATCGGGAAGACTTTCAAAGACCGTTTGTAAAACCTTTAGCTATTTTTAACTAGAATTCACGGTGCACAACGGAAACTGAGCCCCAAGAAAGAGTGTTCATTACTCCAGAAGAAGGTACATTATTTGGGACATCCAGTTTTGGCAGCGGATGTTAGTATGGATTACAAGAAAATAGACACCGTAAGTGACTGGCCAGTTCCGAAGAGTAAACACAAATTTCGGAGTTTCCTGGGGTTATGCTAATTTTACAGATGTTTTTTGGAAAACGTCTCTACTAATGATAAACTACTACATGAGCTAATGAGCTACTTGGAAAGTAAACGTAACTTTAAATGGTCGAATGACTGCGATCAAGAATTCCGGACTTTGAAAATTGCATTATGTTCGCAGCCAATTCTTGCTTTCCCAGCATCCGAAGGGAAGTACATCATTGACACAGACGCAAGCAATACTGGTCTAGGAGCAGGTTTGCCTGAGGTGAAAAACGGTGAATAACGAATAATAGCGTATTTTCTAAGGCACAGGGAAATTATTGCGTTACAAGGAAAGAGATACTGGCAAAAAACAAGGTTTGGAGCACTTTTATAAATACATCTATGAGAGAGAGTTTTAAGTACGCACAGACCATGCCGCGTTCGCGTAGCTCTTGAGGTTTGAGAATCCGGACAGGCAATTGGCAAGGCGGCTGAAACGTCTCTAACAGCACAACTTCAACGTACAACATAGCCGGGGGTGCCTGCATGGTAATGCAAATAACGTATCTAGAAGAACTTGATTGGAAGACTGTCGTCATTGCTGCAGAAAGGAAGAACAGATAGCAAGCGAATATGTTGAAGCCATTACTGTAGATTCCCTGGGATACGGCTGGACGACACATGATTACCGACAAGAACAGACAATTAATAAAGGTATTTGACCAATCTTGACATCAATAGAGGTAGGACGCCAACCGGATTAGCAAGATATTTGCCATGGTTCCAAAGTGTTCAAGGGTTACTAGGCACAGTGGGAATCCCTTACGTTAGAGGAACGATGCTAAAAAGATCTGCAGATAGACGAGATGTGGTCATGCAGTTGATAGTTCCACAAAGTAAAGTGCCATCTGCATGTAGAAGATGAATGATGGAACATCTGGGATCATATTGGCGTTAACAAAACCCTTGACAAAATACCGAAGCAACTCTTTTAGCTTCACATTCCCCACGACGTAGAGGACTGGTGTCGGACATGTGAAATATGTGCCGCAAGCAAGGGCCCAAAAACCAGGAACATTGGGAAAATGAGACGGTATAACGTTGGGCTGCCTTTTGAGAGATATTGTTGGACCTTTCGCATTTATTAACGATGGAAACCGGTACATCATAGTTATAGGTGACTACTGTACTAAGTGGGTAGAAGCTTACACAATTTCGAATCAGGAGGTTACCACTGTCGCAAAGGCGTGAGTTCACATCTTCTGTTGCCGTAATTAAATCCCTATGGAAATCCATAATTATCCAAAGAGGAATTTCGAGTCAGGAATCTATATAAATAAATAAAATTGAAGTGTCTGTTTGTAATGTCAAAATAACAGCTTTTTACTAAATGCATATGAAAGTATATAAGGTACTTATAACAAAAAAACAATTTTTAAAATTTTTGTCTGTCTGTCTATCTGTCTGTTTGTTCCGGCTAATCTCCGAAACGGCTGGACCGATTTTGACGGGCTTTCACTGGCAGATAGCTGATGTTATAAGGAGTAACTTAGGCTACTTTTATTTTGGAAAAAAAGGAAAAAAGAAAAGAAAAAAGTCGAGCAACACGTGCCCCACGCGCACGCCGCTGCCGTCGTCGGACCGAAAGGCGCCTCTCACCGCTTCCCCCTCCAACTTCCTCCTCCGACTTAATATAACAAAGGTTGCCTGTCGCGCGGGCTCAGGACGCGCGAGCGGGCTGTTGCAGATGGTTGTGTCTCAACGCGCGCCTTAAAAAATTGTTTTCTAGCAGTGAGAAAACAATATTAAATTTTAAGTTATATTGTTAAACGTAGCCACAACCTCCCAAATCGTCTCTGTACCGTAATTGTGTGCGATAAATGTAAACTAATTTCTGTACTTCCGATAAATACACCCTTTTAATGTACACTAACAACGTAAATTTTATTTAAGTTACATTGTCGTACATAACCTCCATAAGCTGGCATTAGTTACTTGTGAAGAAAACAGTTGGTGTTTGTTAAGCGTAGCCTCAACCTCCCAAAATCGTCGCTGTACCGTAATTATGTACGATAAATGTAAACTAATTTCTGTACTTCCAATAAATACACCCTTTTAATGTACACTAACAACGTAAATTTTGTTTAAGTTACATTGTCGTACATAACCTCCATAAGCTGGCATTAGTTACTTGTGAAGAAAACAGTTGGTGTACACATCGGACACCGAAATGTAGTACACGCGCGGCGACGGAAGTTACATTTTGCCGCTGACTATTCCCTAAGACCCGCGATAATTTCTGTTTGTTTGTTTAAAAATATTTATCTTTACACAACAATTTTTAATTATCTTTACAATTTTTACATTACTTTTAATGCTTTCGACTCTGAGAGAACGTTCCAAGTATGTGATACAGATGGGACAGAAATGTACTAGCTGACGGTGTCATGGCGTTTGGCGTTGTCTGTTGTCTTTACTAATTTACGTGGTTAATGAGGTTCAGTTTAAGAGTGCAGTTTAGTTTGGTTTGTATAATGTGAATGTGTTGGTTAATGAAGTTCAGTTTAAGAGTGCAGTTTAGTTTGGTTTGTATAATGTGAATGTGAATGTGTTTCCAGTGCGTGTACTATTGACTAAATTATTTATTTTGAAGTTTTCGAGTACGTGTTTCTATTTAAGATAATGTATCAGAATATTGTAACCACGCGGTTTTGATTCGGGTTATGAGGCATAATTAAAATATTTTTAAATTCTTTATGCTTGCTGATCATTAATATGTATTAATATGATAGCTTTATTTATGTATGTTAAGTAAGCTACAAATAAATAAAAGGCTAATCTCCGAAACGGCTGGACCGATTTTGACGGGCTTTCACTGGCAGATAGCTGACACTGGCAGATAGCTGATGTTATAAGGAGTAACTTAGGCTACTTTTATTTTGGAAAACCATCGTCGGACCGAAAGGCGCCTCTCACCGCTTCCCCCTCCAACTTCCTCCTCCGACCTAATATAACAAAGGTTGCCAGTCACGCGGGCTCAGAACGCGCGAGCGGGCTGTTACAGATGGTTGTGTCTCAACGCGCGCCTTAAAAAATTGTTTTCTAGCAGTGAGACTTTTAAGTTATAATATAATAATATAATTAGAGATAAATGTTTAACGTCGTTTGGTTTTCTTTCATGAAAATTCGTTCGTATTAAATAGTTAAGTTTTTTTATTTACTTGATAAATTACTTATTTATTTAGTTAAGTACATAGGTAGTTGTTTTTAAAATAAATATTTCTAAATTAGGTTTTTAGTTTTCTAAATTAAAAAGTGCACTCAAAATCATTAGTCATGCCTAAAAGAAAATCAAATCTCTCTAAAAACACGAGAAAGGCTAAAAATCAAAGATTGCAACGTGAAAATGAATCTCAACAGGATAGAGAAAGTCGTCTTACAAATTGTAGATTAAGGCAATCCATGTCTAGGTCCATTGAAAGTAGTTCTAAGAGAAACGAACGATTACAGTTAGATAGAACCCGTCATTCATTGTTAAGGAGTCAAGAATCTCAGGAGTCTAGAGAACAGCGTCTAGAAAACGATCGTATTCGACACGCTGTCTCGCGAAGCCTAGAATCAGACGATTCTAGAGAGCAGCGATTAAAAGTTGACCGTATTCGACACTATGTGTCGCGAAATCTAGAATCAGACGATTCTAGAGAGCAGCGATTAGAAGATGACCGTATTCGACACTCTGTGTCGCGATATCTAGAATCAGATGATTCTAGAGAGCAGCGATTGGAAAGCGATCGTCGTCATCACCAAAATCAACGTGAATTTGAAAGTCAAGAACAACATGACATCCGTGTCACAGAACAATGTGATCGATATCATGAGTCACAAGGACAGAGAATCGAGCGCTTAGCACAGCTCCGTGAAAGAGTGAGTACCATTCGTCAGTCAGAAACGAATTTTGATCGAGAAAGGCGACTGGTCACTGCCAGGCAAACGACAAATGCTATGCGGGATATTGAAAGTGAAGAGAACCGGCGACAACGACTGAATAATGACCAAATGAGAAGAACTAATAGACGTAATATTGCATGGCGAGAAAAACATAACAGTGGGTTCAATTATGATGCCCAAATAAATTATTCTGCTGCATCAGAGATAGGCCCTATGAATGTGTGTTGCAACTACTGTAAGCTTTAAGGTGGGAAGATGAGTCAAAAGGAATTTGTTGTTCTTCTGGAAAAGTGCACTTGGACTCTATTCAGCAGCCACCTGAGCCACTTAAGTCTTTGTTATGTGGCGAACATGAACAATCTCAACATTTCCTAAATAATATTAGACGTTATAATTCGGCTTTTCAAATGACTTCTTTTGGGGCAAAAGAAGTTCACGAAGGGAATTATATGCCCACGTTTAAAATAGAGGGGCAGGTGTATCATTTAATTGGTTCCCTTCTTCCTGTAGATAATGCAAGAGAATCATTTTTACAAACATATTTCATGAGCGATTATGTACTACAAAGGGATGCAAGATTACAATGTTTTCCAAATCTAAACCCTTTGTTAGTAGAAAGCTTACAAAGTATGCTTATTGAAATAAACAGTTACACTTGTGATTTCAAAACTGCTCTTTAATCTTTCCCACCAAATTCAAACGAAAATGACTATAAAATAGTTATAAATGCTGACCGAAGACCTTCAGCAGAGCATAGAGGTCGCCATAATGAACCGACAACAAACGAAGTATCTGTGTTACTGGTAAATCAAGATTGTGATAAACGAGACATAGTACTTTGCAGACATGATAATTGATTGCAGAGAATCGCCGAGACTCACAGATCACATGATGCTCTACAGTATCCTCTCATGTTTGTTTATGGGGAAGACGGATATAACTTTGCGGTCTATCAAGTCGAACCCAACACAGGCCAAACAAATTTCCAAAAAAAGTTTCCGCACTACAATACTATTGTTACCGATTAATGATTAGAAAGAATGAGTACAATCATTTGCATAATTACAAACAATTATTTAATCAATACTTAGTTGACGTATACGCTAAAATCGAAACAGAGAGACTCATTTTTATAAGAACGAATCAAAAAAATCTTCGAGTTGAAAATTATATTCACCTCCAAGACGCAATCAATCACAATGAGAATGTAGAGGACTTGGGTCAGTTAGTTATTCTACCTTCATCGTTTACGGGAGGACCTAGATATATGCACCAACGCACACAGGGTGCGTTTTGTTATGTTAGGAAATATGGACGTCCCGATCTTTTTATAATGTTCACGACCAACCATAAATGGGATGAGATTACAAACGACCTTTTTACAGGGCAGTTGGCTTCTGATCGGCACGATGTTGTATCAAGAGTTTTTAAACAAAAACTAAAAAAAATGATGGATCTCCTGGTGAAAGGAAAAATTTTCGGTTCCGTTCGCTGTTTTATGTATAGTGTAGAATGGCAGAAGCGTGGTTTGCCCCATGCCCACATTTTGATATGGTTAGAAATGAAAATAAGAGCTGAGCAAATTAATGATGTTATTCGAGCAGAATTGCCAGACCAAGAAGTTGATCCAGAGCAATTTGATGTTTTAAAAACCCACATGGTACACGGTCCATGTGGCCCTTACAATCCTCAATCGCCGTGTATGAAGAACGGTATTTGTAGTAAAAGATTTCCTAAATCTTTTAGTACAGAAACTGTTACAGGCGAGGATCGTTATCCATTTTACAGACGTCATTCACCTGAAAACGGTGGTATACGAACGACAATCCGATCACGAACTAACTCTATTGATATCGACAATCGCTGGATTGTTCCATTATCACCGGTACTGTCGCGCACTTTTAAAGCACGTATCAACGTTGAACTTTGTAGCAGTGTGAAATCAATAAAATATATTTGCAAGTATGTCAACAAATGTTCAGACTTGGCGGTATTTGGTGTGCAAAATGCTAACGATGAAGTGATATCATATCAAAATTGAAGATATATTAGTACTTCTGAAGCAGTCTGGCGCATATTATCATTTCCGATTCACGAACGTTTCCCCGCAGTAACACATTTGGACATCGATTTAGAAAATGGTCAGAGAATTTATTTTGATCCAAACAATGTCCGTGGAGTGGTAGAAAATCCGAGAAATACGACATTGATGGCGTCTTTCGATCTGTGCCATAACAACGAATTCGCAGCCACTTTATTGTATGAAGAAGTACCAGGTTATTACACATTTAATAAACAAAATGGAACATTTCAACGGCGACGCCGAGGTACTCCTGTGGAGGGTCATCCCGGCATATTTTACGAGCATACTCTTGGCAGAATGTATACAATTCATCCTAATAATCGGGAATGTCATCTAAGGATGTTGTTAAATGTTGTCAAGGGACCAACTTCTTTCGAAAGTCTCAAAAGAGTGAATGGTATTTTACATCCTACATATCAAGCAGCATGACTTGCACTTGGTTTACTAGAAGGCGATAATCACTGGTGCGACACATTAACAGATGCCAGTATAAGCAGCAGCGCATCTAAATTGCGAGAGCTATTCGCCATTATATTGGTATTCCGCAATGTTAAGGATACAAGTTTAAGGATCATTTCATGGAAGATTATGTAAGAGAATTCCAACGACATCACCCAGATGCAGACATAAATGCTTATTTAGAAAACTTTACTAATCGTGCTCTGTTTACGTTAAAAGACATTCTTCTTTCCATAGGCAGCAATACTCTCCCTCATTATGGTTTACCATCTCCACAAGCGACCGATGGGATTGTTGATAATTTGAACAGAGAATATACTGAACACATAAATTTTGACCCAGTTGAACTTCAACATACGATAAATCAGAATGAACCAAGATTAAACAAAGAACAAAATCAAGTTTACCGACTCCTCATTGACAGTGTGAATCCTGCTAACACTGGTGGTGTATATTTTTTAGACGCTCCAGGTGGTACCGGCAAGATATTTTTGATAAATCTTTTACTGGCCAAAATACGTTCAGAAAAAAAGATTGCCAAAGCAGTCGCATCTTCAGGAATAGCTGCAACTTTACTTCCTGGGGGAAAAACAGCACATTCCATGTTTAAAATACCAATAGAAGCAGAGCATATGGAAAATCCAGTCTGCAGTGTATCAAAAAATAGTCATAAAGCCAAAGTATTACAAGATTGTGTCTTTGTAGTCTGGGACGAATGCACTATGGCAAACAAAATTTCAATCGAAGCCGTGAACAGAACAATGCAAGACCTAAGATGTAATACTCAATTATTTGGAGGAGTAACATTTTTATTCGCTGGAGATTGTAGGCAAATATTACCAGTTGTGACTAAAGGTACGCGAGCGGATGAAATTAACGCCTGTTTAAAACGTTCAGTACTTTGGAGACATTGTAAAAAACTTCATTTAAAAGAAAACATGAGAGCACATTCAGCCGATTCAGAATTTAGCAAAATTCTCCTAGATGTAGGAGAGGGGAAGTGTCCAGAAGTGAATGATACTCATGATATAGAACTACCTGCCGGTCTTTGTCAGGTTGTGGCGGACACTGAAACTTTAATAAATAGTATTTATGATGATGTTCACAATCTCAATATAAAAGAAGATTCGTGGCTGTGTGAAAGATCAATTTTAGCACCAATGAATGACCAGGTTACTGCGCTTAATCAGCGCATTTTAGATAAGCTTCCTGGTGAATCACAAACATACCTTTCCATCAATACAGTTTGCAATCCGGATGAAGCTGTTAATTATCCAACAGAATTTTTAAACAGTATAACTGTGCCTGGTCTACCCTCTCACAAACTAGAATTTAAGATTGGCGTGCCCATCATACTACTCCGTAATTTAAACCCACCGAAACTTTGCAATGGTACTAGATTACGAGTAGTGTCATTGCAAAAAAAACGTTATAGAAGGTCGTATAACATCCGGATGCGGAAAAGGTGAGACAGTGTTTATACCACGAATTCCCATACCGTCGAATTTTCCCTTTCAATTAAAAAGACTGCAATTTCCTATCAATGTCAGCTTTGCTATGACAATCAACAAGTCACAAGGGCAAACCTTGAGCAAAGCTGGCATAGATTTAACTAAGGGTTGCTTTACCCATGGGCAGCTATACGTGGCATGTTCACGTGCGAGGGATGCCACTAGCGTTATTGTTTTATCCCAAGGAAGTCGTACACCTAACATTGTATATAAAGAGATTTTTCAATGAGGTTAATACAAAAAGCCAAAAAATGAACAAATAACAAAGAAATAAATAAAAAAATTAAAAAACGAAAAGACAAAAAAAAAGAACAAAAACAAACAAAATGAAAAAAATTAAAAAACACAAAACATCGACTCGCAAAGAATAAGAATGAGACTAAATGGGTATTTCTTTACGAGGAATGCATAATTATTAACTTTTCGTTAACTCAGCGAACTTAACAAACATTTTTTATGAAATTCCACGCGGACGAAGTCGCGGGTAACAGCTAGTGTTTAAATAATTATGCCATCAACTCGGAATTCGATAGACCAGGACAACGCCTGTCCATCCTCAGTGTGATAGAATGGTTGAGAGTTTCAATTGGACACGTGAGCAGCATCTTTCGAAGGTTTTTGACATAACCAAACAGACTGGGACCAAAAAATACCACTATTTCTCACAGCGTATAGGCCATCAGTACACGACACAACCGGCATGACTCCAGCAAAATTGGTGTTTGGTCGGGAGATTCGTCTTATTGAAGACTTTATGTTCTGGTCACCTGAACTAAACCTGAAGAGCCACAGAAATATTTCTCACAATTAGAAACCTAACTGCGACAAATTAATCGGTTTGTAAGAGGACGGCTGAAGACAGAGAGTGATAAAATGAAAACTCGGTATGGCATTTGCAGCAGTTGTGTGTGTTTCCAAGAAGGAGGTCATGTTTGTTTGTACAATCCAAAGCGCCGTCGTGGTCGCTCACCTAAACTTCAGACTAACTGCGAAGGACCTTACACTGTGAATAAGAGAATCAACCATGTAGTCCATCGGATTTAACAGGAAGGACAGCGAAAGTTCAAAGCCGTTCACCTAGATCGCCTGGCCAAGTATTACTTCAGAAGCGTTTTGTCAGCTCAGGACGGACAGGCTTAACAAGGGGCAAGTGTTACATAATAGGGAACGTTCTACTAGTATCTCGGCTATCCCAGCAGAGCCGAGCTGCAATGTGTGTGTGCGTACATATTGCTACTACGTTGAGATGAAAGACAATTATTGTAACACTTATCATGTGAAGAGTGTGCATACTTTAAGAAATAAAAATCTTAAGGTTATAAAAAATTTCCTGTTTCGAAAACAGTAAAGATATCTTAATAAGTTTAGCAGTAATGAGAATAATTTGTGAAATCTATAAAGAAAATAATTAACTGTTTAAACAAATTTTATTGTGAAAGTAAATAGTATTTTGTAGTTTGATTGATAATAATTTCGGTTGCTTTTATTGTACTAATAAACGAAAACTATTTAAAATTTGAATCATAATTGAAAAATTGACTCACAATTTGAGGAGTCGAGCTGAAACAGTAACGTTACAAGAACTTTGAGTGTAATCCATACGTATGTAAATTGTGTGTATTTGTGTGAACTCAGAATACAATTGCAAACATTTTATTAATCTAATTTTCCATTATAAATAATGTATTCATTTATTGGGTTTTCCCTTTTTCTATGTTATATAAAGCAGGAGTGCTTATATTTATTGTTAATTTATTTTCAGATATGTTTCTGCAATGGCTCAAATTATTAGTACATGCAAGTTTATTTGGTGACAGTGATACATTGGCAACATTTCAAACACAAGGTTTTTACCTGGTCGACAATTAAACAATTCATCACTCCACTGGCCACTTTCTCTGCAGATTATTTCTGTATATGGTGGAGGTCGAATTTGAGTATACGATGGTTTACATTCAACTTTTGCTCTTGTTCCAGGATTCATCCGTTTGTTACAGTCAATATAACCTTCTGCATTAAAACATGTTACTGCTGCACTTAATGATACAAGAGGTGAACACATTTCTGAAAAAGAAAGTGAAAAATTTTGTTAACTTTTAAGAAGGAAAGTAAATTATTCCTTACAGCCTTAATGTATTCTGTGAAATACAACACTAAACATACATATTGTTACATAATACGGAACGTTCTAGAAGTATCTCGGCTATAACAGCAGAGCCCAGCTGTAATGTGTGTGTGCGTACATTATGCTGCTACTTTGAGATGGAAGACAATTACTTGACACTTATCATGCGTCAAAAATCGTGGCTATTCCTGACCATATTGGTCGGCGCACTGTAGGTGTTACGTAATGCGGAACGTTCTCGTGCGTTCGACAGTGTCGTTCTACAAGATTCTCGACTAGCCCTGCCGGTGAGTGTGTTTCTGCCAACGCCGCGCTAAAGTATCCTCTAGAATTTCCAAGTGTTTGCTAAGGACGCATATTATGAAACACTGCAGACTATAAATAGCCCACACCTGCCGCTTAGTTTTCAGTTTACTTTGGGCGATTACTCGCTGCGTTTCAAGTGTCTATTTGTGAGAAGTGATTATTGTGCGGGCTTATATTAGTTGACATTATTATTGCGTGTGAATAAGTTTAACAAGTATTATTGTACTAGTTGATTATAAACTGTTCTTTGTGATAATTAAAGCTAGTTATTAGTGACATTGTTGGTGTCTTGTATTTTGTTTTCCACTGTACCGTAAGACGGTCAATGAGACCGTCGCGTCGTAACAACATATTTACCTGTTTTTATCTGACCTCACACACACTAGATTTGTAGAATATTTATTCTCACAAGAAATCTACATATGGTTAGAACGGTCTCACTGATTATCATATGGTACAGTGGGAACAAAATACAGACACCAAGGATGTCACTAATAACCAGCTTTAATGAATCACAAATAACACTTTTAAATCAACAAGATACTCCATACAGAATTCTAGTTATATTTGTCCACACTGAATAACAATGTTTACTATTAGAGTTCCATATTAATTATAACGCAATAATCACTTTTCACTAATCCTCAACAATAACTCTATTGACATTAAAGAAACCGCCCACATTAACTGACTGACAAAGCCAGATTACTTTGCGTATTTTAAGTGCCCTCCAGAACAGTCTGGAAGGTACTTTGCGGCCTTGGCTGAGATGCTACACCTGCTCGGCTAGCGGAGAAATGGGTAGAAGGATGCTCTCGGCTATTCGAGAGTATTATGTAATAATCGTTACAATATAATAAAACTATTATGAGCAAGTACGAATATAAAATCATTACTGTGTTTATCAGTTTGTTATTCTCTTAATTATATTAACTTACAACTTAAAAAAGTCAGTGCTTAATTGAAAAAATTTAACATATATAAATATTAAGTAAACTGTAAACCCCCAAAGCCTACTGTACTTACCCAGATAACCTAAAAACCACCAAAAATATGGGCACCACTCACATTATTAAAGACGTTACGTAAGAACCACTTCATTATCCATATTGTAACAATATAAAACACTTAATCTCCACTATTTCTCTCTTAACGGGAACACCCACAGGCACGTTTCGACAAAATAGTTAAGCATTAGATAGCTGATATTGTGAGACTTGAAATAATTTAACGCGTAGTAATCTTAACATATAATTATTATTCAACATCATTTGATTTTAGGTATTAAATTATATTGTTACAAGTAGTTACAATAAACTCTTTTGTTCTATTACATTCCTTGGTTGCACCATGACTATCCACTGTATTACTTTACTAACTCAATTCTAAAAAAAAAAACGTCAAGCAAATAATCAAATTCTCAAATTGTTAATTAAAATCAAGAAAAATTTAAACTTTCAGATACATAAAAAACAACAATACTCTCGTTAATGTATACAGATAACCACAAGTAGTGCAACTGCCTTATATTTTTGTTCTTATTCAACAAATCCATGCTACTATACCTAAACATATCTAAACTGTTGTATTACTTTTTCATCAACATTTAATTAATTTTTACAATTATTATACAAACATTAACATTAAGTGATGCAATAAGTGCCATTCACTGTTGTAATGGTTCACAATGTATACATGAGCATGCCATCTGGAGTCGCTAGTGCTAAAATAGCAGCTGCCTTCAACATAACTAAAGCTCTTATGATTACATTTCTACACAGTCACTATTGATAATAAGTACTATTTTGGCAATTGCAATGAAATTGGGCTGCATAGTTAGACAGACGAAAGCCAAGCTACCTTCTAGTGCTCTTGCCTCATAGCCCGGCGCAATTAGCACAATTTGCTCTCTGTCAGGCATACAATGAGTTGTTTGTGTTACCTGCACTAGTGCAGTATTCTTTGAAGTCGTTTCCAGGTATCACCTGGACACACACGGTACTGGCCTAGTCCATAAGGACATCTATAAGAGAACTGTCTGGGTTCCTTCCCGCACATACAGAAATACATAAACTTTGTGTGTAAGAGGGCTTATGGTGTCGTACACTGAGTCCGCTTCTCAACAACTGAAAAGAGAATAGATGGGACCTTTGTCCTCTAGCCGAGGACACTGTTGAGGACACTCTGTAACTTATTTTTGTGGAAAGCAGCCAGGTATCACCATACATATCTAATGACTTACAGCAGATGTGCGCAGATGATTCTGCCTAATTTTCGTGTCATGTCTGGACTAACCTGCAGTGGAAACAGTTGGCCAAAATAAGCCGGCATGCGCTTGTGAACTGTCTGGGCAAGGGTATGTTAGATGGTCAAGTTGTTCTGCAGGGTACTTTGTTTCCTTCAACAAAGGCATGTATATCCTGCTGAAGTGAAGGTGCCCTCTCGGCACTTAGATAATAGCATGGCGACATCTTGGTTGCATTTAAGGCCACTTTCCATTTTTCAAAGCGAATTGAAGACGGCCCTATCAGCATGACAAATGGCTGTAAATACCGTCGGATCATCAGCAAAAAGGGCCATCTAGTCTCCAAGTTTTCTTGATACGTCGGCATAGACGGAGAACAGGAGGAAAGCCGAGAACACTTCCTTGAGGGACACCAGCATTGATTATTTTCTCCGAATAGAAAGAATCATCTATTGTCAGCAGAAGGTCCTCTCTGTCAGAAATCTATTAATCAAATGAAGGTAGCAGTTTGCAAGCAGTGTTTCACAAAAATTATAAAACCCTGTAGTGACATATGCTGTCAAAGGTTTCCTCAACATCTAGAAACCGCCTACAGTCTGTTGTTAACTACAAGTCTTATATACCAATGAGTGGTAGCTCCACACTGATACCAAACTGTTCTGGGATCAGAACATCAAGTTTCGTAGATGTTCTCATACACAACGTTGTACGGGCAATTGAGGACTCTTGGTGTAGGGGATAAAAGACTGATATACTGGAGGTTGTCAGCACAAGAAGCAGTCTTGACCAAGATGTGGTTGTGGATGGATGTCAACTCCATGAGCGACAAACCTCAATTTGACAGGCAGTGCCCCAGGCCACCGTAATATCCACAATATTAGGAGTCATGTTATGAATATACGGAACGAACAATGGTTGTGCTGCACCGACTCTCTTCCAGTGACAACCCACATACATGCGCAAGAGCTAGCCATTCAGAATAGTTAATCGACTATTCCAATCGAGATACTTGCATTCTAGGTAGCCTGGCAAGATTACCCTACTGTGAGCATGAAAGATGGCATGAAGGTCACTGACAAGAAGTTCAGCATTCTGGGGCTTGTAGGCTGAGACCATGAGAATACCGCTAAGAGCTCCAAGTATCTCAATAGCATTGGCCTCTAGACGACGCGATTGTTACCAATAGAGGTCCTCACCGTGACCGCCATGACACCCCATTGTTGACCAATTCTGTTTCTGTGATAGAACAAGTAATTGGGTAACTCATACTGAGTCACTTGGGTCAAATTCTAACTTTTACAATGTACTAGTGTTAAAACAATATTAGGTTTTGTGCGTACAAAATTTTGTGTAAGTCTGAGAACCCAGAAAACATTCGCAAAAATTTCAGGCAGTAATCAAATTTTGTATTTTAAATAATGTATTTATTTATTTGCTTTGAACTCTTTTCTATTTTATATTAAACAATGATAAACATAATTAAAGATTATTTTTAAAGGATAAACATAAGGATTGTTAGTTTATTTTTAAATATATTTACATAAATTTCGAGTTAATAATACATGCGATTTCATTTGTTTCGATTAGTGACACATTGGAAAAATAACAAAATGCAAGATTTTTACCTGGTTGACATTCAAACAGTGGATAACTCCACTGTCCGCTGCTATCGCAGACTACTTCTGTGTATAGTGGAGACACAATATGCTTGTAGAACGGTTTACATTCACCTTTTGCTCGTGTTCCAGGAAGCATATGCTTGGTACAGTCAACTTCACCTTCTTCATTAAAACATGTTATAGTTATAGTCAATGATACCAGAGGTGAACACATTTCTGAAAAAAACAATGAATGTGTAAAATGTTGTTAGCTTTGAGAACGAATGTAAATTATTCCTGTTAGACTTATTTATATTACAAATTTAAACTGACCTTACCCAAACAGGAGTTTTGGGTCTGTACATATAATGAAACTATTATGAACCTGGATTTTGCAGGTTTATGTAAAGGCCTGCAGGACCCATGCTTGTAAACATCTGTAAAACCCTAGAAATATATTTTTCAATCCAATACAGTAAGCATAGTAATTTGAATTTTTTAGTGTTTTTCTTTTCATGTTTCCCCTCCTCATTGAGACTGTATGTGACTCTACTTAAGACATCTAAATTTAGTAGTATTACAGACTTTTGCATTGCATGGCATATTATAGTATTTTTTATTCCTTCCTCTACTGTGTATACATGTGAGTATTGTTCCAGGCACCTTCGAGATAGACAAACTAACGTTTTTCAATCCACCTTGTGACTTTTTTATATTGATGACATGTTTTGAAGTATATGCTTTCTCATCAGATCTTAAAATATCCCTTGTAGGAGGTCGTCATTGGTTAAAATTCTATACCATTTGCACTGTATACACGTATCTGCACAGTATCGGTGCACACCTATTCACGGTTGGTCAACCACTGAGCAGTTATTCATCTCTATGTGATAGGAACGGTTCAAGGTGGTTTTGTATAGTGATCATCAATGACAATATACATGACAGTATATAGTTTGTATTTGTATTCAACACAAACCCATGACTGCTTCCGTTTGTTTATGTTTTGTACTTTTCAAACTCTTCCAAGTTGCTTATGATTTAACTTTTAGCACAAATGTGCAGTGGTTCCAAGTTGAACTTGAAATCCGTATAATTGTGATTATGTGAGACCAAGTGGCCAGCATAGTTAAACTTTATGTTGTCAGAGATAAGATTGTTTAGTTACTTAGATGCGTGTTTAAGGAAATGTTTAAGAAGCACTTCTCCTTTTAACTCATATAAAAACAATTGGAGTCATTCCAAGTTATTTGAATATGCCTGTTTTCTTTTTCAAAGGTGTATGTTCATTCTGCCTAAGTTTTTTAATATACCATTATTAGTTCAAAATGTTATGGAATATCTGTCATTGTTTAATAGTGAAGTCAAAATTTGTGGCTTAAAATGAACATAGAGTATGTGGACGATATAAAGGAATGTTGTGTGTCACTGTTTTTTTACATGGGGATTTGGTTTATTATTTTCATGTTTCCTCAACAGTCGATCAAACGTTGAGCTTTTGTAACCATTGGCAACAGGGATATATTTTATTATACTGTATGTACTGAAATCACATACTGAAATCATTTTCATCAAGAGGAATGGTTAGTAATTTGTGAATAAAGCTACTATAAGCTGCCATTTTTATGAGAAGGGATGGTGGGAATCAATGTGAATGGTTGTATCTGTGGTTATTGGATTCCTATGAATTCTGAACTCCAAACAATCCAGTTGCCTTGTAATAGTTATACCTAAATAGTTTAACTTCTTACCAATTTCAATTTCCAAAGTAAATTATATGTTTCTATTAAAACTGTTTAAATGGTTTAAATGTCTTAATCTATTTAAGTTAGATAGACAAAGGTCAGATATTTAAATCATGTGAGTAATAAACGTGTGAAAAAGATCGAATCATGAACGCCTTGGAGGAGTTTGATTTTTACAGATCATACACAATCATAAGCAGTTGGAGGTTCACATTGAATGACCAGCTCAACCTGAAATCCAATCCTCTATACGATACTGACTTGAACCTGCTTTATCAGATAGAAGTGAACAACCGCTCAGCGGTCGACAAAATGTGAATAGGTGCACACCTACTGCTGTATATACAGTGCATATGCTATTGAGTCTGAACCGATGATGACCTCCTAAAAAGGATATTTTAAGAAAGATCTGATAATGAACCATATGGTTTAAATTATATCATCAATATAAAAAGAAGTCACAATGTTTATTAGACTTGGTTAGTTTTGTATACATATAAGTGACATGGATACCATTATAATGATGTGTGCTATCTCTGCCATGTACCTGTGCTGCTTTGTTTCTAAATGATGTCCTTTTTCCAGTGTTATGCTCTTCAGTTGACCCATTTGAAGTATGTCTGGGAATCCAACTGAAACTTAATGTTTGTAATATTTATAAGTAGAAGATATTTTAGTTTCCATACATTGGCTCTCATAACATTAGGTGTACTGATACAGAACTTCAGTCAACCCATTCTGTATATGCACTAATATCACCTCTTTTGTCAAGGCTTCTATCATTGTCCGATTACAACTAAACTAGTACATTGATCACTTGATCTCCGTCACTAAAATACTAGAATTCCGGAATTCCATTACACTGAATGTGGCATTCAGATCTTATGAAACTACACATATCCTATTTAGTAAGAAATAACATGTTACAATAAGTAAAAGAAATATTATTGATAAAAGAAAAGCAATAGAGAACTAAAATGTACTGTGGTTTATAACAAGTTTTAATTTATATTAAGTTTATAAAAAAAGAGATTCTTATAAGTAAGAAAGTAAGTATTTTAGTTTCCACTAGTAAGCTTGTTTCTTTCTGTGCTCACTAACAATGAGTGACTGCACTGGTTTTAGTCAGACACTAAAATCGTCATATTAATTTCAAAATTCTTTATCATCACCAGAGCTAAACTATCTGTGTATTTTGAAATTCCTTTTCACCCAACTCTACTAAAGCGAAGAGAAAAATATTTTCTTTTTATCTGAAAACTGTCAAACAAATCTGAACTTAGCCAAAAACAGAACTTTCGTACACCTAATTTAATCAAATACCTGAATGTGACATATGTATGACATATAACCTATACATTTGTAATATATAAACATCTCAGGGTCCAAAGTCATTTGTAATCACAGTTTTGTATGTACTTTGTTTCTTTTATCTAAATTTGTGCTCTGTACTTCATGCCAAAATGTAAACGCAAATAATACTTTAATAAAATAATTATTGAGCCATTTACAAAAATCAAGAATATTTTGTATAAAACAGCAATGGAAGCATTGTAAAACAATGATCACTTTAAGATTTTAATTATATTTTTTCTTTAAGTAGAGTCTAAACGCTTATTCATAAAAGTAGAGTTGCCTTACTTAGTTTTACGTAAAGTTTTCATTCTGAAATCAACATCTAAATGATTGATTTTTTGTAACTTATCTATGCTATCCATTAACACAGAACAGGCTTTCTGTTAAGCATGTATTTATTTTTTTATTTGTTTATTATGAAATTGTCCGTGATAGATAAAAAAGTGATTTGATCTAATATTCGTCTTTCAAAATTCACTTTTACTTTCTTTTGTAATATGTAATAACAGAATCACTCTGGCATCAGTTTGTAGCAGCTGTCTTTCTTTTCTCTTAGTTTCCATATCAATACAATTGATGCTATCTGAATCCAATGCGTATTGTAGAATATTAAACACATATTTAATATAGTATGATTTATATCTCATCTTTTTGCATGATGACAATCGCTTAAGTACTATTAATTATTAATTTTAATTTAATTTGTGTTATTAATACCACAAATCATTGTTTTTTCTATATTCAATTCTTAATACGTATACTGTCACGCAAATAAATCAAAACTTACATCTACCTATAATATACAATCTTTCCTGAGATGATCGTGAAAAGTATTACCTAAATTATTATTATTATTATTATTATGATTGTTATTATCAGAGCTAAAGAATTTTTATATTGTTACAGAAACAGGTAAACAGGTATTGAGAAGATATGCCAAAGTAAGGTGTGTTATCATTAGAAGTACCACAGACCAAAATACTTGATTTTAATAGTACTGAAATTTTACTTCCTGTCTCAACAAATACTAAACTATATTAAACTAATTTTTTGAAATTAGTCTTTGTTTTCTGTTGTTTTTGTTTAAAGTCAATTAAAAATTCTTTACTTCAACTGAAAGAAAGTAAAGGGAGAAAATATTTGTGGAAATGAAGTGCTTTATGAGTCTAAATAACTTTCTGAAAGAGTGGAAAACAGAAATGAAGAAAATGCCCAAACTCTGAGAATAAAGACATTGACAAAGGAGAGAGAGAAGCAGAATGAAGATATTTCAGATATTTTTTGTGATATCTTCCTTGACTGTTTTTAAAAGGCCTGGACCAATGTAATTATTAGAACATTTCCAAGCGTTTATGCTTAAAACTATATCAACAATTAAGAAGGTACAAGTCACTTTACAGTCTTTACAGTATAAGTAAAAGGAAAATTATTTAAAACTTAGTGAAAATGGTATAACACATTGTTAGCTCTTTGTAGTTTGAACATAACTTTCAGAAACATTCTTAACCTTGTGGAATTTGTTTTACCATGCCCGATACAAATACAATTGTGGAGAGAGTGTTTTAAATAATGAATTCTGTCCTGACAGATGAGGAAAAAAGAGTTCGTGTAGATAAAGTACAGCATCTACAGCATTTACGTTTAGCAAAGCAGCAAACAAGATGAAATGTGGATGACATGCGGATTCAAAGAGGCCCTGAGTGTGACACCGATCACTATATTCCACATGTGCTCTAACTAATATTTCCTATGGTGACATAAGTATCTAGTAAATTATAATCAATGTGAACAAACAACAGATATAACTGAGTTGAAGGACACACTTGAACAACTGGACAATGCCTCAATCTCACTTAGGTACATATTGGATTTAAATCAGAGATTGACTTATATATATATATATATATATATATTACTTTAATATTTATAACTAAATTTACCTCAAGATATACTTTTTTCCTATTAGGAACATGTTTCGAGAGTTCCTGTACTCTCATCCTCAGCCTTCGCCATCTTGTGGCGACAGCTGAAGATGAGAGTACAGGAACTCTCGAAACATGTTCCTAATAGGAAAAAAGTATATCTTGAGGTAAATTTAGTTATAAATATTAAAGTATTATTTACATCAAGAAACGGACTGTAGCAGAAAGTGATTGAAATATATATATATATATATATATATATATATATATATATATATATATAAGTAGTTCATTTTTAAAAAACATATATGCTACAAAATATAAAATAAAATTTGTAAACTATGTTTTAAAGTTGTTAGAGTAAAAAAAAGTCAGAGAGAATAACTAGGCTCCTTGGTTGACTGAACAAATAGAATGGCTTATGCACAGTCAGAAATGGTTGATAACTAGTAAGACAGCAGACAGAAAATAGTATGTAAGGATGAGTAGTTTTCACAAGTTTTCACGAAGTCAAAAGATTGGTTATCACAAGCCAAGGTTGTACTGTGCAAAACTAAGTGTGACGATATAGACAAGTCTCTCTTGGATCAGCTAAAAGGAGAACAACGTTTAAAGATATTAAACGCCAGTAAATTAACAGGCACAAAAGTAATAGTTTAGGTATTATTCTGGTTAAGAAAAAAAAATATTAATTTGAATTATTACAAAACCAAATTAGAGTTTAGAAGAAAATGTATTCAGAAAATTATATAAGAATAAAAAAGATTATTCTAATGAAAAAGATACAATACCAGTGAAAGAACTTCAGGACGTAACGGAAAATCTGAATAAGAATAACTGTCCTACACCTGGAGGAGTTCCGAAAATGTTACTTAAGCATGAACCCCAAATGTGATGTAGTTATTAACCTATAAATATAATTTGTTCCTTAGAAGGGATGAGGTACTAACTGAAACGACAAAGGCACATGTTAGTATATTGCTATATATGTATTATATTCATATCTTAATCATACAAAGAATTCAAAGACAGTTAAAGACATTAATATTTTATTTAAAAATAAGAGCAATGTTTCTTGTATAGTAGAGTTAAAATCATAGATGCTTTAGAAATACGATTAACGTAACAAGAGCTCAAATTAATATGATATAAAATGATTACAAAGCATTTAAATAAAAACAATTAGTATTTGAGAAAACAGTACTGAGAAACAATAACTATTAATATTTTGAGTACGTTACAATATACAAAAAAAGATTTAAAAATTGATTTTGAAACATAGTAATAGACTGAGTAGTCTGAAATGAAATTTTTCTTTTATATAATAATTATTAGCATAGAATATTTAGTCAGTAAGGATGTATATATCTTAAGCCTTACGGCATAATAACAGATAATAACTAAATGTTTTAAAATCGAAGTCAGTGCCATGTGCACACATTTTTTTTTTTATAGTATCAAATAAATTTTAATTACCGTGTCAAATTACATAGAGTTCTTATTGCAGATACACCTGACACCCAATTTAAATGTTAGATTGTTTAAAGAATTTGTCAATCTGGAACGTGAGATCATTCACGCCTATTTATGTGTACGTAACGTTGCATAAAAATTTGGTGCTCCAAATCGTGGGGCTCCACAAATTTAAATTTTAATAAATTTGCTAATTGTCACGTCGCATAGAATGGCTCCCAAAGAACGTGGGGCTATTCAAACACAAATATAAATGTATTTGTATTTGAAAGTAAATTTTAACAACGTTGTTACGTTGCATAATTTGTCGCCCTGGACATGGGGCACGACATGCCTAAATTTATGTACAAAAATTTGTGACATAAATTGTAGCTCATGAATGTATGACCCAATCCCCATCATTTAACTATTAAAAATTTTAAGTAGCTAAATGGTTGCTCGAAAAAATATAAAGAGTGTGGTAAATGAAAAATATATAATATGTAATTATTATTTATATTAAACAGTAACTGAATGTAATGTTAAATTGTTGTATAATCACACAGCTGGCGCCCACAAATAATATTGTTGTCTATGTAACAGGTGTAACTGTAATGAGTATTAATAATAACTATTAATAAAAATACAGAAATAAATAAATAAGTAGGGAACGGTTATCAATAATAATTGTTAAAGAAGTACTATTAAATAAAAAATTTAATAATTATTCAACATGGCAGAACCAGGATGGTTGAATTTAGAAGCATTTAAAAATACGATACTCGCCATGGTGGACGAATTAGTCATAAAACAAGCCGAAAAATTTAAAGAGGAGGTGAGAGAGGAGAATCTCAAACAAACAGAAAGTTTAGAAAATAAATTAGAGCTACAGTCCGAAAATTTTACACAGGACACTATAAACATTACAGAGAGTCTAGAAGATTTAAAAATTGATAATATTGAAATAAAACAAAGTATAATTGACAGTAATGCGCAGTTAACTGAAAAAATTGTTAATACAAACAGACGTATTGACACGATCGCAGAAAATGTCTGTGGAATAATTAATAAACAAACGGAGCTAATATGTGAAAAGATAGTATGTGAAGAATTCATACAAATTGAAAATACATGTGTAATTACAAATGATAATTATAAAAAAGTAATTAACATTAAGGACGAAAAGCAAATAAAGGTTAATAAAACATACCTTATTAATAGCGATATTCCAATTGTGAGTCACACACACACTAGTAAGTCACATAAGGTGAAACACTTAAGGCACTACACTTACGGAGATAAATATCACTGTAGGTATAACAAGAAACGTAGTAAGTTATCTAGACGAAACACTACGCAAAATTGTGGTAAGTATGATGTTAGATACACGCACTATAAGTATAGTAACGATAATTATATCTGCAAGTATGAAAACTACAGAGGTTATCATAAACGACGTATGAAAAAACCGTCGACAACTGTTCAGGTAAGTTCACTCAACCAAACTAGGGTCGAGAGAATGGAGAAAGAGCGAAGCATTTGTAACGAGAGAAAGAGAGTAGATTTTAAGTCGCCGACAGGCAAGATGAAAACATTGCTCTATGAACAGGTGACTTATACGATCCAAACAAACGTCGCAGCTATGCAACGGAAAGGTAACGAAGGAATAATACAATGGAACGCGGACGTTGTTTACACGAGGGTGAACACAATGAAGTTCCTGTGTACAACAACCTATTGTTATAATGAGGGGTGTCAGTTCAAACTACACACTGAACTCAATACCCGAATGGAATAAATAATTATTTTTAAATGAGAAAAATAATATAACTATTAATTATTAATTATAAGAAATAATTATTAGTAATAATATAAGAGAGTATAATTAAAAAATGTTATAAGGAATATTATTTGAAAGGGTTAATTAAGAAATGTATTAGTGATGGTAAGGAATGCTATTGTAGAGAAATATTTAAGAAAGTAATGGTAAAAGATGTTATTGTTGTTATTAATATGAAGAAATGGTAAGGAATGTATTATTGATATGTTATAAATATGAAGAAATGATTAAGATGAGCAATAATTGCCATAATTGTTAGAACGACTGATCAAGCGAACACTTATTGAAGATACAAGGACCAGAAGAAAGCGAGAGTGAAAAGTCATAAGGGCAGAGACTACTTAGGATTAAGGACTTCGAGAAAAATATCGTTTTTTTCCAAGACAGTTCCTCTGTAACCGATCATGCGACACACTACAAGCTAAAAGAGTATTCTGTTACGGAAGTGTATTTCAAGAAAGTAGTAGCGATCAGAAAGGTAATTTTAAAGAAATGTAATAAAAGGTAATGAATGGTAATGTATTGTATAAGTAATGTATTAGATAAAGTAATGTCATGTTAAGAAAAGAGCTAAGGAAGATTAGAAGCGAAGGTAAGAATGTATGAATTAAGATAATGTAAAATTAAGGACCGAATGTACACACATAAGTAGGACAGAACACTTTCATCGTATATGATGAGATACAGAAGAAAGAAATTGGTAAATTCCACGCATCGTCATTTAGGAAGTTCTACACATGAAAACAGAGGTCAATGAAACCAGTTAAATCAGCTGTTTGTAAAGCCACCCAACTACAAGGTCTCGAGCAGTGAGCGTACGAAGAGGGGAGGTAAGACATTTGTATACACTCCAATTAAGGGTGAAATGACGAATATTATTCTTTATTATTTGTTACATTTTTTTTGCAAATAATAATAATAAATAAATAAATAGAAAAAAAAATTTGTAATAAATAAATTTATTAAATTTTTTTTTGTTACCAAGCAGAGGAATAATGCGACAGTACAAATAAGTGATGTACTGAGCATGAAATATAAAAATTTAAATTTACTTAATAAACTGTAAATAATTAATAATATATTAGAAATAAGCATGTTAGGGATTCCAGGCTTGGCCGACAAAAATATGAACAGGTGTTTCGACCTGAATCAACGTGCACACACACACAAATGTAACTGAAAGTGTGTACACCAGTATTTTGCTAGTGTGTGTGAACGCAGGTCTCTGCAGGCGAGTTTGCCACCCCAAGATGAATAATTGCACAATTGCTGTTTTTCCGTAATTATTCATAAACTAGAATTAAGAATTAAAATCCTAAAGCACAATAAAATGTAAATAAATTTACTAAATACTGTGTACGAAAACCACGCGAAAGTAACACACCGTACGAGTGTAATAGTGAAATAACTGTGTACAAATCGAAAGGGTTAAGTTGCAATGTCCAAAATTACAGTGAACATGTGTTATAAAATTAGTTATAAGATAAGTACAAGAGTATACTTACAGGACTCTGCAATTCGCAGAAATATAAAAAATAGCGAATTCGACGAAGAGTGGGGGAACTGACGCCAGAGACAGTTTCTAACATGTCGATTTCGGATCACTGCAGGGTGTCGACCAAGACATGGGTATAAATAGGACACGCAAGCTACAGTGGTTCTCTTTCTTGAATCATCCACGTGCAGCGGGAGCTTATGCCCGTCAGCACGGCGTATTTATTTTTGTTTCATAAACAGTTTAAATTTGCCAGTTACGTACAAATACGTAACTAAGCTGTAAAGACAATCATTTTAATTAATAACAGCACTACTTAAGAAGATCCATTAATAATTCGACACTAGACAAGAAGAGAGTTCCAGAGAGAGATACGACGCTGGACAAGAGGAGAGTTCCATAGAGAGATACGACGCTGGACAAGAGGAGAGTTCCAGAGAGAGATACGACGCTGGACAAGAGGAGAGTTCCAGAGAGAAAGATACGACGCTGGACAAGAGGAGAGTCCAGAGAGAAAGATACGACGCTGGACAAGAGGAGAGTTCCAGAGAGAGAGACAGCCGACGCTGGACAAGAGGAGAAGAGAGACAGCCGACGCTGGAGGCGAGACGAGGACGAATACCGATGGAACAAAAATGATCGAGTATGATTGACGACAATAAGGTGATAGACAACTTATTCATATCTTAATCATACAAAGAATTCAAAGACAGTTAAAGACATTAATATTTTATTTAAAAATAAGAGCAATGTTTCTTGTATAGTAGAGTTAAAATCATAGATGTTTTAGAAATACGATTAACGTAACAAGAGCTCAAATTAATATGATATAAAATGATAAAAAACATTTAAATAAAAACAATTAGTATTTGAGAAAACAGTACTGAGAAACAATAACTATTAATATTTTGAGTACGTTACAATATAGAAAAAAGATTTAAAAATTGATTTTGAAACATAGAAATAGACTGAGTAGTCTGAAATGAGATTTTTCTTTTATATAATAATTATTAGCATAGAATATTTAGTCAGTAAGAATGTATATATCTTAAGCCTTACGGCATAATAACAGATAATAACTAAATGTTTTAAAATCGAAGTCAGTGCCATGTGCACACATTTCTTTTTTATAGTATCAAATAAATTTTAATTACCGTTTCAAGTTACATAGAGTTCTTATTGCAGATACCCCTGACACCCAATTTAAATGTTAGATTGTTTAAAGAATTTGTCAATCTGGAACGTGAGATCATTCACGCCTATTTATGTGTACGTAACGTTGCATAAATTTGGTGCTCCAAGATCGTGGGGCTCCACAAATTTAAATTATAATAAATTTGCAAATTGTCACGTCGCAATATATATACATGAGTGTGTACGTGTCTCTGTGTGAGAGTTTCAACATATATTTGAATATTTACCCAGGGCAGTATTTTGTAAATAATTAGTGTAAAGTGAGTTTCAAAAGTGTATTACATGCGACAGCTTGTCGAAAGTGTACACCTGGCTGCTGGAATTGTTACAGTGTAAGTCGTACGTATGTTTGTGTCTGTGTTTGTGAACCAGCCTGGACCTGCATTGTACTATGATGGGGTAGATGTCTTTGTGTACGTATTACTTATTGGTTTGTATTATTAAATCAGATATTGAAATGATATAAATAAACAAATATTTTTTTCACCCGTTACAAAAGATATATCACAATTCTAAAAACACCATTAGAATAAGGGCATTTAAACGCGTATGGTGATGCAAAATAAGTGCAGAAATGTGCAAGAATAAAGACGTCATACCAATAAAGTCAATTACTTCCACAATTAGCTAGTAACTAACGAGTGTGTTATATGTAAATGACTAGTGACAAATTACGAAAACAATGCACCTACTTTTCTTAGGAGCAAATTTTTGATTATCGCGAAAACAGTTTGAAAAGTGATCAGTTAAAAGGAGACGCTACACACGAATCAACAAACTTATACATGTCAGAAACAATATCTGACATGACAGATTGCACTCTACTATAAGTATCTCCACCAAATTTGGACGAGAAACAGACGCCAAGAAATTTCACACATTGACACAATGTCTGTTTGCTATCGACAGAAAACAGACGCTAAGAAGTTTCACACGAAGACACTGTGTCCCTTTGCTAATCGACTTCTCATCATCATCACGATCATCTGCAACACTACACAATTGATGGAGGAGCACAGAACCACCATCAACATCAGGCTATAGAACACTGAGGAAACATCATCATCATCGTCATTGTCATCATTGAGGAGACGCAGACACACACGTACACGCGCAACGGTAACTTCAGCAACACACAGGTGACAAATGAACAATTATATTTTTGTGTTAAACAAAGGACACATAAAGAACAGAATGTGAGATCAAGTAAAACAAATACTTAAATGAAAACAGTGAAAATAAATAAAGTAAAAACAAAATTGTAAGTTTAGTGTTAAAAATTATTAAAAAAAATAATTTTATGCCGTTTAATTTACAAAGTAGGCGCGTCATTATAAATCTTAATGATACTTATAGTAAATAATATTTTTATTAAAATATTAGTAGGAATCGTTAAGTTTTATTTGATAAATTAATGTTAATTTTATAGATTATTAGCTATAGTTTCCAATGTTTTTCATGATTCAGAGTCAAACACCCAAGCAACAGGAACGATTTTTATAATTTGTTCATCACATATGTTTAAAAATGTATGACTATAATATAAAAAGATTTAATAGATCTTCTCCCATTAGTACTCCCTGTATTCCACGACTTTTACTTAAAGTTGAAAACAGCTCGTGATATTGTAGATGTTGACCCAGATCTTGAAGAAATTAATTATGCTGATCCAGAAGACAAATAAAATTTTGTGTATCTTGAAATAACATAACAATGTATCTAAGTTGTTACTATAATAAACATGACGTAAGAGACTATTGTCATTGTTTGTGTGTTAATCATATGGTCATTATTTTTAATTTTACACTATTATAATCATCCTGTGTAGTGTTAGTTTACAGAATTCACTGATATTTTTTAATAAATTTGAAAACAATTTTTTGTACATGTACAAATGTTTAGTTTAATAATGACTTTCAATTTGAAGTATAATGCTTCGCATGTTACTAATATCATAGTTATTTTTTGTATTGTATTGATTACTCTAGTTGCTAATCAGGATTTTTTTCTATGCTTGTATTTTAATTCGTATAATTTTTTTATAATATTTTGTATTAATTAATAATAACTATGAAATAAAATAATTTAGTAAAGGTCATTTAAGAGCTTATTTAAATACTTATCCTACAATTTTGTCACCAAATAATTATAGCAATGTATATATTTTATAGTAGGAAATGTTGGTCAAAAGAGCTTAAGTCAAATTTCAATTGGTACAAAGGTTTTAAGTTGGTACATATCCGTTGAAAAACACTGAAGAATAATATTAACAAAAAATAAATTACAAGTTGACATACTAATCATAAGATAAAGAAAAGACGAATAAAAAGACCTATTGTTTGAAAATGTAATCTATCTTAAAAATTTTGCAGAATTTTTCAAACTTTGTTTTTGCTCTCCTGAAAAAATTGAGTTTTTGACTTAAGAATTTATACTGTCCACCATAGATATAATGTTATCAATGTGTAGTAAATAGTAAAGATATGTTATGTTTTCAGGGTGTAACCATGTAAAACCGAATATTTTCAATGATCTATGGAGTACCCAAATTTCAATCGTAATAAGATTAGGAAGTATAAAATCATAGTAGAGAGAACAGGCTTATACAGAACACAATTGTAGGAGGTAAATAATAGAAGTAAATCCAGAATTAGAGCTAATGAGAATGATTATTGGAACTAATATGAATAGAATTAAGAACGTAGATCAATGCAGAAATGAAGATTGGTGTTAACATAATAGAAACAGTAGATGAGACAGTGTTAAATTGGTTTGAGCACATAAAGCAAATGTCAAGGAATAGATAGTCAAAGAAAAAGTAGGTATAGACACCTAATAAAAGGATAAAAGGAATGCCTAGCCATGACTGTAGAAAAGATTAGACCATGATGTGCAAGAGGCCTCACACAGACAGACTGGATCAACATTGATAGAAACTAGGATGCGATAAACACTAACACTCGTAAAAAAATTATTAAATAAGGATTATAATGTAATTACAATAAAATAAACTCTCATTGTTGAGATTAATGTAAATCTCCAAGACATTAGTGTAGAATTAAAATCCAAAGATCTTGAATGGTATTCTGAGTGTCAGAGAAATACAGCAGAATAGACATGTCCAAGCTGGAACAATCTAGCATATCCTTCTAGGCAATTTTCAAAGTTCGTATTGTTTAATTTGATTATAAATAATGTTTGTTTTTCTTTTTAGTATCAATTCCTTTTTTTAAACAATGTGACTATATTGTAAATATCAACTTCAAGTAGGAACTACTTTTTTGCAGTGGGTGTGTGATGGAAAGAAGGTTTATGGAAGTGCAAGGTAGAGTTATGGAAGGGGTCCAGAATTTTCTAATTTTACATCCAATTAGCCTAAGTTAGTAGATAATTCAGATACATCTTAAAGTCAAACTCCTTTTTATTTTATAATATATATAAAACTTTCACTAATAAACTTACTGTTGTCACTTCCCAAATGTTTCGAGATGTTGTTTCTCTTCTTCAGTGGGTTTAATACTGACTGTCGATTACATTTTTATTATTTCCTTCTACCTCAACTTACGGTATCTTACAATAAACGTTTGGAGAAAATTGTAACTTACTTTTACAGACTGGAATTTCTGGAGTCCACTCTCCATATTGACAGACAGCAGAATTGGTATTCCATCTCTCTTCCTGGAGTAAAAAGTAGTATCCTTCATTGCAACTGAATAAAATATTCCAGCATCGATAAACACTTACATCACTTACATTCCTAAAATATATTACTTTTTCACCTTCACTATCCAGAAGACATTCATGAAACTGAGTTCCCAATACAGGAAGTTCGGGAAGAAAACAGCGTGTTTCACTAAACAAAATTTTGAAGAGCCATTGAGTTGTTAAATATACATTTAAACTAATATTTATATTTCTATCTAATCACTCAAATTTTAATGTAAACATACACTCAAAAGATCCTCTCTCTTTCTCGCTTTCTCTCGATTCATGTGTTAATTCTAGTCACCAAACTCACAAAGTCACATACTAGCCTAATACTAAATTACTTTCTAACATAACCTTATTGATATTAATACAAACTCACGTCCTACCGCTTTTTAAAATTTTTATAACCTTTACTGTTGGTTGAATGTAACACTCGCGTTCATTTAATATATTCTTCAATTATTTTTTATTTATTTGAATAATTGTTTAATTCGATATTGATGTTTTGTTTATTTATTTGTGAGTAAATATTTAGTTGTAGATCCGTTGATGAATGTAAACAGTTGTGTAGATCTCTTGACGTTAGTTCACTTTCCTGTGGAATAGTGTCGTCTGTGTATGACAGTGTACTATCTTGACAAGGTTATTTTACATAAATAAAACCTTCACGTACCTGTGATGTAGTATTAGACGTTCAGTTGGTCACAGGTGGTTAATAAACTCTGTCAAGCTTTTGATTGGACAGTATATTAATGCTGTAAAAGCTTTTTGTAAACACTTTTAATTTTTACATGGGCGCTAATGGGTTTTCGGGAGAAATGTCCCATAAAAAGAATTCTTATGAATAAATTAATAGTTAATTCTGATATTGTATAAATCAATAATTGATCAAATGGTTAGATCAAGATTATGCATTAAATTTCTGTTTGTTTGTTTACTACAAAAATGAACCTCAGTAATTAGTAATACGGATTAATTTTATTACTAGTTGAAATAATTGTTGACAAGTGTTGTTACTTTACAATTCTGTTATTTATTATTCATTATGGAATAAATTCAATTAACTACATTCATTTGAAAATAACAAACGGATCACAGATCATCCGGTTTCTTTACTTTTATCTAGCTCAGTTCAGTTAACATGAAAACTCTAGTTATAATCGATAGCTTAATTATATTGGTTATTTACCTCAAGGGTGACTTCTTTTAAGTTACAGAATAGAACGCCACAGCCTTATTTCACAATTTCACAATGCTATTTTGATACATCATATTGTTAGGTTGGACAACTTTAGTTATTGAGAGTTAATAACCGAAAAAATCGTTTGTTCTGAATAAATTTGAGGTTAGTTATAAAAACCTTAAAATATGAAATCTTAGATCGGAATCTGTTAATTCCTCTAAATAACTTTAAAACAGTGTTAGTTACTTATAGTATTATTGTTTCTTGCGTCTGTACATTTGTGTATTATTCTATACTGTTATTGGCTAAAATGTTAACAAAGTAAGTATTAGCACTATACTCCCTGGTGATTAATCGCAATGATTAATTTATTTACACTTCTAACGATCTTATTCAATGATCATGTTTACACTTCACTATTTTTCGCACTTGAACGGGTTAATTTTCTTCTTGCATAAGCTACTGCTTTGGTTATGTTGATTCCTCGTTCGTTCACACGCACTTCTGGTTAAAGTTTCACTACTATTGTCGATGCACTGATTGAATTATACTTCTTCTTTATCGTTGATTTATAAAATTTTGATGATTAGTTGGCCTGGATTTGTTGTTGCTGGTTGAGTGAATTTAGACAAAAAGCCTCTCTGTTTACAATGACCCTCGTTTATATACTTTTTTCAGAAAGCCGCTAGGCGCTCTAGGAGTCTTACTAAAATCGTCCGTGATTGGTCCGAAATTATGTCATGATGACGTAATTCTATTAATAGGCATTACATATTTGTATTTTGCTAGCCGTTGTCGATTGTCTTGGTATTACATGTGTTTATCAGATATTCACCAAATTTATGATGCTAACGTTTATATCTCAATTATTACAATTTCAATTCGGGTTCTATTACTATCATTGTACAGTTTATTTATTTATCTTTATTTTTACATGGCTTGATGCCAGTTTGGTAACAATTTTTCATTAATATTTCATTACTTTAAACTTACTAGAACATTGTTTACATGCGTCGTCTGCTAAATGTTGCAAATCCGACTATTAACTTTTTTTTAATATTTGTTTAACTATTCTTAATTTCTACTTTGAACATGATTAATTGATTAAAAAGAATACTTTATTATTTATAAATGCTGCTTTCAGCTAAACAATATTAATTATCTGTCTACATTTGCTGATTTACTAGCATCAATTTCCATATTTTACTATTTTTATTTTAACATGTCCTTCTCATCTCTTATTTTTATAATATCACACATGTGGTGGTACTTTACATTTTTTCATCATTGTCATGATTCTACTTCATTATGTAGGGTTTCTATTTAATTCTTATTTCTTTGATTTAAATTGGTCATTCAGGGTCTCTTATCATCATGTTGCAATGTTTTGTTCCCTGACTATTATTATCTTTTTGTACACATTTTACTTACTTATGAAGTTACCTAAACACATACAGTGCTTACATTTATAGTTATTCTTAATTTATAATAATACATATTTGGCTTTCATATTGTCTTTTACAGTTTTGCGACTATTCCTAGCATATTCACTCTATTTGTTTTTTTATATCACTGTTTTGACTTAGATCAGCTAATGTGCTGTTATTTATTCATAATATATAGTTCAATACTTTTCAAGTCATTTGTTATTTTACTTATTCCGTTTGATTTTATTTATCAAATGTTTTTTATTGAGCTCACTTTTTTAATTTCTTCTCTTTGTGTTTACTTATTAATTTATCCACTTAATGAACTAGTGGATAAATTAATAAGTAAACACAAAGAGAAGAAATTAAAAGAGTCGAACAATGATAACACACTTCCGGTTAATAAATACATATCTGCAGATTACACAAACATTTTACCAAATATTCTAGTTAACGAACTCAAGAAACACCATGTAATTGTAACTTTCCGTACAAATAACAACATTCAGAGACTTCTTAGCCGGAAAAACAGTATACCAGAAAGAAAAAGAACCGGCGTATACAAGATGAATTGCAGCTCAGGCGACATGTTCTACATAGGCCAAACAGGCAGACCGTTTGAAGAAAGATATAACGAACATCTTCCCAGAAGGGAATTACATAAAACAACATCTAATTTTGCCAGGCACCTGATACTATGTAATCATAACTACAGTGATTTTGAGACAAATTTCCAGCCCTTGCATTGCTGCAGGAAAGGAAAATACATGGACGCGCTTGAGGAATATGAAATATATAAAGCCGTCAAAATCAACAGTGATTTTGTCTTGAATGATAAACTTAAATTTTCACATAACATATTGTACGACACGGCAATACTTGCACACGGGCGCCGGTAAATGGAATGTCACAGTACATACGGGATATAATAAGCAAAACAGGTTTATCAGTGGCTATATAAACAGTGAATCAGTCGATCGATATTGTCCACGCGAGAAACATAAACTTTCATGTTCGCGTCTGTGAGTTTCCAATGTCGTAAAAGTGCACTTTTACTGTAATGATTTTAGTGTTTTTAATTTTTAACGATCTCTAATGAGTGATTAAGATTTCTGAAGATGGCAATTCGTTGCCGAAACGCGTCAAAATAAGACGAGAAAAACGAAGTCGCACGACGGATATATGGTAAATGTCTATTATGTACAAAGTATTATTTGCAAATTAAAATTGAAAGAATATTGTGAAATTATTCAATAATATTAATAACGTTTTCATTCATGTCGTCATGTCAATTTGTT
The DNA here is from genome assembly GCA_034769895.1 of Magicicada septendecula. Classification (NCBI taxonomy): domain Eukaryota; kingdom Metazoa; phylum Arthropoda; class Insecta; order Hemiptera; family Cicadidae; genus Magicicada; species Magicicada septendecula. The sequence goes on along the minus strand of CM068372.1, from coordinate 858,643 downwards.
TAATCATAAATTTGAATTGAGGTATAAAAGATTAATGGAATAAAAAGCATTAAAAGTAGGTACAGCTGCCTTAAAGCAAATGTTGTACAACATATTGGGGTGCTGTTGATGAATTCATTCAGAAATTAATTGAGAAATGTTTCCCTGTGTTAAACCAGTCCCAATAGAAGACACTATGAACAGCTGTACGAAATCATCAGGAACTCATTTATAATTGTGGCTACTCCTAACCAGCTCTATGTTTACTACACCTGCACGAAACTCACCCATTTATGTTGAGCTTACACACACATCCTCTATATGAAGCCCTCGTTAAAGGCAAGCTAACAAATGGATGGAACTTATTTTAAAAAAACTGTCTCTACACCTTCACTTACACAGAGTCACTAATGAGATTGTTGAAGTCTTTATTCAAATTCCAAGTTTCTACTCATTTTGTTAAGTTTCCCTAAAATTTTTGTTCTACAGTAAAACCACTAAAAACAACTCCAATGATTCATTACTTGAAACATGTTTCTCGTTATCATGATAGGATATAGTTTCAAAAGCTGCCAAAAGTCATACCATGAATAATACAAGTTGCAATAAATGTGACGTCTCACAGCCCATCTCACTTGAGTTCAGACATTAAGTATGGTAACAACAACATTTGTCTACTGATAGACATGCAGAAAAAACTAAACATTTTCCAAACAATACTAAAACAGTTCACAGCATTTAGACAATAATCAATAACATGGGAATTAACAATATTCAGTAGATGCAGTAAAACTTGCAACTAGTCAGTCAGATATTTGGTGGTTCAGTTCTTGCTTTTAACTGCTTTTGTGTTGGTTTATCGACTACTGTAAGTTTGGATTAATAAAAGAACTGGCTCAACACATAAGATTGCACTATATTATCATAAATTATTTTCTTATAATGAATGCTGACCTAATTTAAAATTATATAAAAGTAAGCATACAAATTTTATTATAAGTTCAGATAAGTTTTACAATATATAACAAGGTTATGAGAGACAGATTTCTGTTTTTGTGTTAGCAAGTGCGCCTGGATTGTTGGATTAGGTGACGTGGGCATATTCTGCAGTCACCCCGTTTATGCAGCTTATTTAAAACATATTTATATACATTATTAAACTATAAGGATACTAGAATGTTGTTACGGTAGTCTCATGGTACGTCGTATTGTAATGTGGATGCAAAATAAGATAGACGAATGTAGTTATAAATTATTGACTTAAATTAGTCACAAACAGCAATGAAAAGTCAGCAAAGCACTCTTATGCTGTTAATTCCGTTCACCAATTAATATCACCTTATTACAATACCGCACTTGTTATCACAATAATTACTTTTCGCTAATATGGAACAATCACTTGATCCGTACTGTATAAATCGCCAATTGTAACTCACTTCTAAGCCGGCCGTAGACACTTATATAATATAGCCCAGAGAAGTTCAAAACAATTTACATATTTTGATTTAAATGGAATAAATCCTTTTGTAGTCCCAAGCCACGTGTTTTTTAACCAAATATACTGTTACTCACCGTCTATGGCCTTTCTGTGATGTTGTTATTTCGTTGTTTACATGTTTCGAGGCACTTGCCTCATCATTAGAACTTTATAAAAGCTAATGTATGTCATCGATGATGACATGTGTAAAAATACTAAAACACAATACGGCATTAAACTATGTACAGAACTTGTTTTAAAAATGAGCACGTTAATGTTAGGTGTGCCTTGCAAGACAACACGCGCCGTACTGTACGAAGGGGTTTCGTGACGCGACGGTCGTTTGTAGTAGCTGCATCACAATACCAACGAGCTTATGGAAGTAGATACAACACGTCACAGGATCTTCGTTTACTAACTCGCATCTTGTAGATCGACTCATGCCTGCGAAGACGTCTGCTACTGCTACAGCAGGATTATCGCCGTCATGTTTTGGATTTAGTCGATTCAATATCTCGAGCAACTTCGGCCAGCGTATTTCGTTGGCGCTCACCGTAAGAAACACAGTCGGCTTACCGAGTTATCGTAGCATGGCGAAGAGATCCCTTTACGATTCGACCAATATTGGACGCTGTTCGGTATGGTTTTGAGAAAGGCCAGATTTCTCTCTATACACGATTCGAGATATTGTTTGTCCTCTATCATTTTTGCAAATTTTTTACAGTTACTTTGGCACGAAATTTTTAAAATTTAATATCGTTTAAAAATTACTTAACAGTGTCATAATACTAGTTGGGAAACAACATATGTTAAGAAAAAACTTCTAAAAATAATCATAATTTTTAAAATGTTTTAGCCAAGTCACATTATATTATAACCTCACATTAAATTGAAGAAGGATGCTGCCTTTTAAACAAATACTAACATATAGAAAATTATTTTAAGAAACTCTTTACCCCTCGCACAGTATTGAACCAGCCCAAAACACCACTAAAGTTCAAAAAATCGGTTTGTAAATTACAACATTTAAATGACTCATTTATTGTGAAAGTAAAATCTATGAGCGTAAAGTAGAAATAATTTCAGATAAAGAATGTTGTCACAGTTTCTTTTTTAAATTGAAAAGTTTTTGCGAAACAAAAATATTGAAACATAAGTAATTTTTTTGCACGGAGAGCGAGGGCAAAGCTAGATTGTACAAACTTATTAGTCAGTAACTTCCACTACTAGACCGCCTTAAATAATGCTTAGTTATATTTTGGAGTCAGAATAATTTAGATATTCGAAATTTAAAGTCGCTTTGGGTCATGATGACTTCCTTGATAATTCCGTATTTTTTTACTTCCATATTCCTTAAGGAAATGGAATTATGGTGATGGCAAAAAAAAAATCGTGTTCGAGATTATTGCAGATTCTGATTGTACTACACTCAAAACATGAAAAAAGTCGTTTTTCGAAAAGTGTCTGTGTGTGTGTCTGTCTTGTGTGTCTGTAGATTTTTTTCCTATGGCAAACGATAACTGCCGCAAATTCAAACAGAATCAAATAATTTTTGCGTACAGCCCTGATTTGTAGAGTACTCACGACCTATTGTTTTTGGTGAAGATCGGTTGAGGGAAAAGGGTAGTTTACCTGCAACGGTTTTTTTATCAAGGGTAATTTTCTATGACGAACGATAACTGCCGCATATTCAAATAGAATCAACTATTTTTTTTGCATACGTCACTGAATTGTAGAGAACTCAAGGCCTTTTGATTTTGGTGAAGATCGGTTAAGGGGAAGGGGTAGTTTACCTGCAACCTTTTACGTTTTAACAAGAGTAAAGTACTTGAAAATTCATTTAAAATTTTTGAAACAATGGTAATTGTTAAAAATAAAATAATTTTGTTGCCAAGCAATAAAATTATAATTTTTTCATTTTAATGTAAATCATGTATGAGAGAAATTATATCGTTCGTGGCAGGCAAGCATTTCTCAGTTATGTAATGTTTACGTTTCCATTTTATTATAATGACTACCGCAATAAAAAGGCAGGTAAGACACACACACACACACACACACACACACACACACACACACACACACACACACACACACACACACACACACACAAAATTCGCGTTATTTCTGCGTTCATTCATGTTTATTTTCTTACATTTGCACGCTTTTTAAATGGAAAGTGCCGAAACCGATACCAACATAACGCGTGCAAGCCGAAAAAGTGTCCAGCGTGGATACCGATTTGCTTCCTGTGGATCGCTGGGCAGTGTAACTGCACGTGTTTACAGAGGAACGATTCATAGACAGACTTTTCGCCTTTAGGGAATGAACCCTCTGCAAGATGCTGAGGGTCCATGAGTGACTTCGGAGCGCTCCTTCTTTTCCGCGTGTTTGTTCTGTGAAACGTACACTGTATATTCGCAGCTTTTTTCTAAGCAACGCTCAATAGGAAATGTTGAAAATTTTTGTCCACGGTGTACCCTCATACACACTAAACCTGCTCTGATGTTTTAATTACGGACATCATAATATTAAAACTTTGGAAACTTGAGCACTACTTAATGGAGATCAATCATTAACTTATACAAGCCATTAATTTTATGCATATTTTATATATGTTGTAACGCTACAACGGATATAATGTAGATGTTTTATAATTGGAAGCGTTGTCTTTACTCAATCTTCTTCAATATTTGGTTTAAGTTAAAATTATTATTAGTAGTGTTGATTATTAATAATAGTTGTGTGGGTGTTCCCGTTTAATTCTTTCTATTTAAAAAAGTATTTTAGCACTTCACTGTTCACCTCCCCACTTACCATATGTGGATGTTATTAATGTTCTGTTCGGTGACTGCTTCTGCTGCAACATACACTTTATACATACATGTGGATATTCTACTTGAATATCCTAAGTAATACGCATGCACAATAAAATAAATAAGGGCTTAATCGTGATTTGAATTATAATGAATATTCAAATTCTGGCGCCACCTTCTGATAGAACTAGTTATGAAAATTAAACTATTTTAATCTTGAAATCAAAAACTCTTTCCACTGGTAAAAATAATTGAGATTTATTAACATTTCTGAAATGCCATTAACTCTTTTAAATAAACAATCAATCACTAATATCTTCACAAAATAATAATTATTATGAACAATTTTTTAAAAACTCTTTTAACCTCAAGGCTGGTAACACTGAGATCTGTTACAAAAATTTTAGTTAGCGAGGTTATGTCCTCTTTACACAGTTAAATTACCAAGTTCGTGTGTTCTTGGAAGTTGCATGATACCAGATACAAGATGTTATCTTTTCTAACAATATTTAATAAAGAATTAATACAAAAAAACAAACAAATATTAAAAATAAAAGTCGGTACCATAAAATCGATAACTATCGTACTATCGTACGCTGAATATAATGGACACAGCAGTTACTTTAATAACACGTGCTTTGAGCTGCACTGTTAGAAATTACTATTATTATTTAATAGTTGGTTATAAAAATCATTTATTGGCAAGAGAAAAAAAATCTATAATAAGAAAAAACTCTTGTGATAGCTTTCGTTTGATTTATATTACTTGAGAACAGAATTATGGAAAGGTGACAAAGTTGTCGTTATTATTTCTAGGTTATTTAACAAACGTAAGTAGTTATTGTGGATAAGTAAATTATTCATTGAGTTCTTAATAATCTAAATACATATATTTTATTCATAATGCATCTGATGCGTAACTATCAGTTAATTAGAATATTTTTCGCAAAAAAGTTATTTATTAGTCAAATCAAACGAAATAAGTCAAGTGAGTGGCTATTCATTACACTCACATTTGTAATATTTAAATTAATATTGACTTCTTTAATTACGATAAAATCGTAAAACATTTATTTCTTTTAAATTAATAAATGCGAGATAATTCTTTTATTTAATTCTGATAATTTTCATCATGATTAATACACTTTGATACTACTGACTAGAGTAGTACCCAAACAATAATTCTCCGTTCATTAGCAGAAATTATTATTTCCATTATATTTCATTTAATAATAAAAATATAGTACTCCCTGTTTTTTATAAAACACAACACTCGAAGACACGACCTTTATTATACACTAGCCGTGTTTATTATTTGAATTCACTCCGCACTGGACACTCGTATTACTATGTTGTGTACAGGTTATGTGTGTATAGCGTAACTTATGAACGTGCCGCGCACAATTTAAATACAACTTAATACATTTCTTCGTCGACCTTGCTCGTCGAATTATGCTGGCAGACTCTTTGACGACTGAATGATGACTGAACGCTTCACCTAAGCGTCTCCGGCTTGTCTGGTTATTTTAATTCATTTGATTGGTTTAAATTGTCGAACTCTCCACCCCAAAACACCTCGGTTAAATAAAACTTTTAGTTTTTTACCAATTTCTTATATGGGTTGGAGACTATAGTGACGTAAGCGTTGATACACAAAATGATAATCGCTATAACTTTTTTATTAATTGTCATATCGTTGAATAGTTAGTGGCAATAGATCGCGGACACCTTTGGCTTTAAACAAAGTCTAAACAAGGATAAAATCCGTCCATTATTAACTCACTACAACTATTTCACAAATTCCTATGGTGAATCTTAATATTAATAAGTTTATTTCACCATATCTTACTCTATTTACACAATAACACTCCTTATTAAACGTTTTGAGTCCATTTCTCGTTTGTTTAATACAGATAATAGGTGCAATTACTATTCAAACAATATTTGGTAATGGCGTCCTCAAACGTCCATATTCGATTATTTATAATCGCTTATAACACTATTATTTCTTATCTAATGACATTTGTTTGGCATTCTAACAATAATATATACATTTATTTACATCGGTTTACACTTTGTTATATGAAAAATGTTGTTTTTCATATACTAATAGTCTTATCCACATACCTTCTGTTCTCTTTCCTTTAAATTGTCACTTTGTTAATCATTTTACCATATAAGGTATATAATGTTACAAATGAAAATAGTGTACAACTATAGTACCTTGTTTATTTAGTGTCTTTATCAGTCTTTCTCTATCTGAAAGCTTTCCAATTCTTAGTATTGGGTTTGTTTACATCAGGTTATGACATGACAGTCAGTTATTTTTTAATAAATCAACAACTAAATTGCGATTATTACATTTGATATGTGTTCTCATAATAGTATCAGATATCTTTCTGACTACTGATAACATTTTTATTTACCTTTAAACAAGTTTGGATAGTGCATTTTGCTTAATTAACTTGTTACATAGTGTTTGTTTACATTTGATTCCACAATCATAGTCATTTAGTTTTCAATAATTTGTCTACAAGACTACTATTATTATACTTGTGATCTGTCCTCATAGTAGTACTAGATATTTTTCTAACTACTGGTAACATTTTCAGTACTCCTTGGACAAGATTTAATAATGTATTTTGCTTAACTAACTTGTCACATTGGGTTTCTTTTCATCTAGCTTTGTGCTATCATATTTAATCTGCTTTATGTGCTGTGTATTTCAGTACAAAATATTACTTATTAGTGTGCATCATTATTTATAATGAATCTTTGACTGAAACAATTATTGATGGTTGCTTGGTTTAATTAACATTTATGATTTTGTGTTATAGGTGCACTCCCTATGGGGTTATGTATCAATGTGCAGCATATTCTTATGCAGTATTTGCTTCTACTATTATGACTTCATTATGGTATTCTATTACAATGGTTTAATTGTTGATTAATACACATGTTTACACTATTCTTCTAAACAATAACACAAGTATTCTTAATCTAATGGTATTACATTTCTTGTTGTTTTGTACCTAATTTCTGGTACCTTGGTTGTTTGACACTTAACAAACTAGCTTGTTTGTTATTATTTCTTCTAGACTTTCTTTATATTTTATTCTGTCTTGCCGTGGCATTCAGTTATATTTCATTCTAAAAATTTACAAAGCATTTATTGTCAGTTTCTATGAACAATGATTTTACTGTTCTATCTTACATTTCTCTTGGTGGTCTTATGATTATCTATTTTGGATTACAATCTTGATTAAATTGGTCACACTAATTGTCTGTGCATTTTAACTATTTAATCTTTGATGTTTCCACTATAAAGGTAACACATTTTCCTCTGTTATAAACCTTCTAACTTGTATTGTCTGTGGGGTTCATTTGGGTTAAAATTGGTTAACTTGTTACAGGTTCTCACACTTACATTGAGTTTTCACTATTACTGTTTGTGATTTCTTAAATATGCTAAACACTGTTTCTTCATAGTTGATAATCGTTATTCTTCTTCCGGTCACTAGTATAGTTCCTTGTATACTTGGTGAATGGTGGTTTCTTGTATTGTCCATACATTATCTTCACTCTTCATGTCATGTTTCCTTGCTCTTCTTCTTCCTTTCTTCTTTTGGTTTAAACGTCTTCATCAATATTTCCATTTGTAGTAGTCGTTGTCCCATAGTATTTATATTTTTTTTATAGATAGATTGGTTGGCTTGCCATCATTGTGGTTGCTCTTGAGTTGTCTCTTCTTCATTTTTCATAGTCATGATTTTTGTTGGTTCCCCTCACTGTTGGAATTCTGTTGTCTTCTTTTCATTTTACATAGTTATTATTTTTTGTTGGTTCCCCTCACTGTTGGAATTCTGTTGTCTTCTTTTCATTTTACATAGTTATTATTTTTTGTTGGTTTCCCTCACTGTTGGAATCTATTGGGCCTGGTTTATAACATTTTATATTGGCTTGTGGTCATTTTCCTTCTCTCTTTTGTACTTGATGATGCTATATTACACTTCCTTCTTCTTTGTTGGAATTTTAAAATAATATATCTGTAGATACTCACTTTTTGTTCCCATTATTTTACGTACTTCGAACTATTTTCATGATTTCCCGTCACTTGACGTAATAATTGTTTACTCTATGTAACTACCAAATTTGGTACGTTACAATATATATGTGTACAACGTTATCGGCAACAAAGAAGTAGTTTTTGTTAAAATTCCTTCCCGGGATATTTGGCCGTAGTCCAATGTTTTCTACAAAACCAGACGTTTCGGCAATGCCATCGACTTCCATCATCAGTCAAAATGAGTGCGATAACATGAGGTGGTATACGTTAGTGACCACAGTACTGTGGTTAAGGCTGAAGCAGTAAATAGAAAGAAGTAGTTTCTATGGTAATATTTCATTTCTAAAATGATTTTAAATATAAATCTTAGAATATGGAAGTCATGTATGGTTCTCCATACCGATTTTTTGGAAACGTGACAGTTAAGAGTTAATTTATGTAATGTTCTGAAGCTTACCTAATCAACAGATAAACAGTTATTTCAATTTGACATTGATTAATAGTAAAATGTAATTTATATAATAAAATCATTTTTGGATAATTACATACTGACATAAAATTTAATTTTGTGTAAAATTAAAACCAATTGTTATTTCACATGAATGTTATTTCGTGTATTTTGAATTGTCTGAAAAAGCATATTTAAATATCGGTATGGAGAACCATACATGACTTCCATGTTATAAGATTTATATTTAAAATCATATTCAAAATGAAATATTTCCATAGAATCTACTTCTTTCTACTTATTGCTTCAGCCTTAACCGCAGTACTGTGGTCACTAACGTATACCACCTCACGTTTTCGCACTCGATTTTCACTGATGATGGCAGTCGATGGACTGCCGAAAAGTCTGGTTTTGCAGAAAACATTGGACTACGGCTAAACAGCCCGGGAAGGAATTTTAACAAAGAACTACTTCTTCGTTTCCGATAACGTAGTACACATAAAAAATTCTTCCCTCCCCCTTCAACTACAATTTTCATTAATAGAAAATAACCCCCACCCCGTTCACTTAACCTCTTCGTTTATAGATATTTCATCTACGTTTCTACAGTGGATTATTATGAGCTTCTTATCAGGATACTTTATTTATCAAAATTAAGTACTTTACTCTTGTTAAACATAAAATGGTGCAGGTAAACTACCCCTCTCTCTCAACCGATCTTCACCAAAATCAAGAGACCGTCGGTATTCCACAAATCACGAATGTATGAAAAAAATTATTTGATTCTGTTTGAATTTACGGCAGTTATCTTTCAAAAAAAAATTATCCTTGTTAAAACATAAAATGTTGCTGGTAAGCTACCCCTTTCCCTTAACCGATCTTCAACAAAATCAACAGACCTTTAGTTCTCTATAATTCAAAAAGGTATGCAAAAACGTAGTTGATTCTGTTTGAATTTACCGCAGTTATCGTTCGTCATATAAAAAATTACCTTTGTTAAAACATAAATATTGCAGGTAAACTACCCCTTTCCCTTAACCGATCTTCACCGACACCAATAGGTCTTGAAAACTCCGCAATACTGAGCTGTATGACACACATTATTTGATTCTGTTTAAATTTGCGGCTGTTATCATTTTCCATAGAAAAAAATTATCCTTGATAAAAAAACGTAGCTGGTATACTACCCCTTTACCTTAACCGATCTTCACCAAAAACAACAGGTCTTGTGTACACTATAATTCAGGAATATATGCAAAACATTATTTGATTCTGTTTAAATTTGCGGCTCTTATCGTTTGCCATAGAAAACACCCTTGTCAAAACGAAAAGCGTTGCTGGTAAACTACCCCTTTCCATTAACCGATCTTCACCAAAAACAAAAGATCTTGAGAACTCTACAATTCAGGGGTGTGTCCAAAACATTATATGATTCTGTTGGAATTTGCGGCAGTTATCGTTTGCCGTAGAAAAAATTTACCCTTGATAAAAAAACGTTGCAGGTAAACTACCCCTTTACCACAACCGATCTTCACCGACACCAATAGGTCTTGAGAACTCTGCAATACAGAGCTGTATGCAAAACAGTATTTGATTCTGTTTGAATTTGGGGCTCTTATCGTTTGCCAAAGAAGATACCCTTTTAAAACATAAAACGTTGCTGGTAAAATACCTCTTTCCCTTAACCGATATTCACCAAAAACAACAGCTCCTGAGAACTCTACAATTGAGGGCTGTATGCAAAAAGTTATTTGATTCTGTTTGAATTTGCGGTTTTATCGTTAGCCATAGAAAATACCATTGTTAAAACATAAAACGTTGCCGGTAAACTACCCCTTTCCCTCAACCGATCTTCACCAAAAACAACAGGTCCTGAGTACTCTACAAATCAGTGCTGTATGAAAAAATTATTTGATTCGGCTTAAATTTGCGGCTGTTATCGTTTGCCATAGAAAAAAACTACAGACAGACACACACACACACACACACATAGACAGACAGACAGATAGACAGACAGACACACACACAGACACTTTTCGAAAAACGACATTTTTCATGTTTTGAGTGTAGTACAATCAGAATCTGCAATAATCTCGAACACGATTTTTTTTGCCATCACCATACTTCCATTTCCATAAGGAAAATGGAAGTAAAATATCGGTATGGAGATCTATACATGACTTCCATGTTCTAAGATTTATATTTAAAATCATATTCGAAATGAAATATTACCATAGAAACTACTTCTTTCTATTCCATCAGCCTTAAACCACAGTACTGTGGTCACTAACGTATACTACCTCACGTTTTCGCACTCGACTTTCACTAATGATGGCAGTCAATGGTATTGCCGAAACGTCTGGTTTTGCAGAAAACATTGGACTGCGGCTAAACAGCCCGGGAAGGAATTTTAACAAAAAACTACTTATTTGTTGCCGATAACGTAGTACACATATAAAAAATTCTCCTCTCCCTCTTCAACTATAATTTTCACTAATAGAAAATTACCCCCACCCCGTTCACCTAACCTCTTAATTTATAGATATTTCATTTACGTTTGTACAGTGGATTACTATGAGCTTCTTATCAGGATACTTTATTTATCAAAATTAAGTACTTCGTTCTTGTTAAAACATAAAATGTTGCAGGTGAACTACCCCTTTCTCTTAACCGATCTTCACAAAAATCAATAGACCTACAGTCATCTACAATGCAGGGATGCATGCAAAAAAATTATTGATTCTGTTCGAATGTGCGGCAGTTATCGTTCGTCATAGAAACAATTACTCTTGTTAAAAAATGAACAGTGACCGGTAAACTACCCTTTTCCCTTAACCGAGCTTCACCTAAATCAACAGGCGTTCACTCCTTTACAATTCAGGACATTATGCAAAAAATTATTTGATTCTATTTTTATTTGCGGCAGTTATCGTTCGTCATAAAAAAATTACCCTTGTTAAAACATAAAATGTTGCAGGTAAACTGCCCCTTCCCCTTAACCGATCTTCACCAACACCAAAAGGTCTTGAGAACTCTACAATTCCGGGCTGAATCCTAAACATTATATTATTCTGTTTGAATTTGCGGCTGTTATCGTTTGCCATAGAAGAAAATTACCCTTGATAAAAAAAACTTTGTGGGCAAACTACCCCTTTCCCTTAACCGATCTTCAACAAACATAAATGTCTTGAGTACTCTATAATTCAGGGCTGTACGCAGAAAATTGTTTGATTCTGTTTGAATTTACGGCTCTTATCGTTTGCCATAGAAAATACACTTGTTAAAACATAAAACGTTGCTGGTAAACTACCCCTTTCCCTCAACCGATCTTTACCAAAAACGACAAGTCTTGAGAACTCTACAGTTCAGGGCTGTATACAAAATATTATTTGATTCTGTTTAAATTTACGGCAGTTATCGTTCGTCATAGAAAAAATTACCCTTGTTAAAACATAAAACGTTGCCTGTAAACTACCCCTTTCCCTTAACCGATCTTCAACAAAATCAACAAATCTTGAGTTCGGCAAGACGGTATGCAAAAACGTAGTTGATTCTGTTTGAAATTGCGGCTGTTATCGTTAGTCATAGAAAAAATTACCCTTGTTAAAACATAAATGTGGCTGGTAAACTACCCCTTTCCCTTAACCGATCTTCACCAAAATCAACAGGTCTTGACAACTTTACAATTCAGGGCTGTATACAGAACATTATTTGATTCTGTTTGAATTTGCGGCTGTCATCGTTTGTCATACGAAAAATTACCCTTGATAAAAAAATGTTGCCGGTAAACTACCCCTTCCCCTTAACAGATCTTCACCAAAAACAATAGGTCTTGAGAACTCTACAATTCAGAGTTGCATGCAGAAAATTATTTGATTATGTTCGAATTTGCGGCTGTTATCGTTTGCCATAGAAAGTACCCTAGTTAAAACGTAAAACGTTGCTAGTAAACTACCCCTTTCCCTTAACCGGTCTTCACCAAAACCAACAGATCTTGAGAACTCTACAATTCAGGGGTGAATCCAAAACATGATTTACTCTGTTTGAATTTGCGTCTGTTATCGTTTGCCATAGAAAAAAATTACCCTTGATAAGAAAAACGTTGCTGGTAAACTTCCCTTCCCGTTAACCGATCTTCATCAAAAACAATAGGTCTTGAGTAATCTACAAATCAGGACTGTGTGCAAACAATTATTTGATTTTGTTTGAATTTGCGGCTCTTATCGTTTGCCATATAAAATACCCTTTTAAAACATAAAACGTTGCCGGTAAACTACCCCTTTCCCTTAACCGATCTTCACCAAAAACAATAGGTCTTGAGTACTCTACAAATCAGGGCTGTATGCAAAAAATTATTTGATTGTGTTTCAATTTACGGCTCTTATCGTTTGCAAATTATAACCTTTTAAAACATAAAACGTTGCTGGTAAACTACCCCTTTCCCTTAACCGATGTTCACCAAATACAATATTCTTCAGAACTCTATAATTCAGGGCTGTATGCGAAACATTATTTGATTCTGTTTGAATTTGCGGCTGTTATCGTTTGCCAAAAAAAATTACCCTTATTAAAAAAAAACCGTTGCAGGTAAACTACCCCTTTCCCTCAACCAATCTTCACTAAAAACGATAGGTCGTGAGTACTCTACAAATCAGGGCTCTACGCAAAAAATGTTTTGATTCTGTTTGAATTTGCGGCTGTTATCGTTCGCCATAAAAAAAATCTACAGACACACACACACACATACACACACACAGATAGACAGACAGACAGACAGACACACACACAGACACTTTTCGGAAAGTGACTTTTTTTCATGTTTTGAGTGTAGTACAATCAGAATTTGCAATAATCTCGAACACGATTTTTTTTTTGCCATCACCATACTCATTTCCTTAATGAACATGGAAGTAAAAATTGACACTTCTGGAGGCGAATCATTTGCAAAAATGATCAAAACAGAAGTATCAAAATTTTTTTACTGTCCTAAGGAGCTGAAGAAAAGCAAGGTATATTATTACCACAGATGAAGCACGAGAATTTAACCAAACATACATTTTTTTGTTCAAGTCTGTGATTCAATATGCACTAAATGTTTCATATGTTTAAGAGTTAGGAAATTTGTAAAAAATAAAAATGTCGATAAAAGAGGTCTTTATGGATCACTTAATGCCAATAACCCTACATAAGCAACCTCAGCTACATCGTATGGACCAGTTGAATTTGAAATTGTTAGGAGTTCTTTCAAATGCTTTTTCAAATGTTTGTTGTGACACTAGATACAACGGTACTACACATAGCCAACCTACACCAGATAAGAGTAGTATATTAAGTGAGAATACAAGCTCGCTATCTCAGCTTACTGATAGGGCTTCGATTTACATTACACCAGAAGGACATCAATGCAAACAAATTGAGAAAATAACCATGTTTTTACAGACTTATTTCAAGTAAATCTTACTGCTTCCGTTGTAAGTCGATAAAAGAAATTCACAATGTTCCATTTAATGGTCGTATCCAAGTGTTCGTAATGAGGCGTATTTTTATAACTTAAAGAAATTGGTGCTGTTCAAAGCAGTTATCAGAAAATCGTTTTTATGAGGATGGAGTAAAAGTAATGGTTGTTTACGGGAATGAATCAATAAATTAACGTACACAAGTAAGCATTTTTTTGGATAAACTATCAACTGAAGTAGACTCTCAACGTCACGATAAGATTGGTGACTTTGCGACTTCAGAAAAACGTGACTAACTGGTTATAATTGGCATTCTATATTACGAATTAGCAATTTTTTGCAAAATATGAGAAACCTTGCAACCTACTTGCAAGTTCTTGTTATATTTTTATTTAAATTGAGATTAGTAAATTCGAATCAGATTATTGCAGCATTATTGGAGACTAGAGAGAATATTATTCAAACCTCAATTCATTCAGTTCTAGATTGTTTTAGAAAAAATGTACTCCAAGAATGGTTTGGAATTCAAGCACATACGAGTGAAGATTTCTTACGTGAAGCTGCTTTAGCTGTTTCTTTATTATACGATTTCGATAATAGTGAAAATGAAAACGAAAATGTGAAAAATCTTGTTTGACCAGGAAACACCACAATAAGAAATTTAAAAAACTTCATAGAGTTAATACATAGAAAGTTTCACAAAATCAGAAATGAAAACCTTTGTTACATGCGCTATTTTCAGAGATTTTTTCAGTTTAAAGGTTCTTGATTTTGTAAGAGGCAACATAAGGGCCCGGACTATTAACAAAATTAACAATTATGCATATACCTATTATTTTTTCAAAAATGTTCATGGAATAGTACGGGAGGAAAAAATAAAGTGAAAAAATAGGGTCTTTTATACCCTAGTGTGGGAGGGGGAAGAATCCGAGGTATGGTCCATGGGTTACTTTTTTTACGATCAAGAAACAATATTATAGAGTTTATTTTTGAAACCCATGATTAAGTGCATTTGACCCCCCTTAACACAGAATGCCCTTTATGTTTATTATTTAAACAGTGTGTAAATTAGACTAAATTAGACTTCTAATATTAGGTTCTAAAAACGCATGGCGATTTTGAATGGACCTTTCGGACAGCTTTTTTCACCTGCCCTACGTAAAGTTTATTGAAACCTGGACACTCTATTTTTATTTTGAATGTTGAAATTAGTTTTAGATTTTTGTTAGAAATTTTAGATGTTTGAGTACTCAGTATACAGGAAACTATCTCAAACTAATTTAATAATTCCAAATAAGTCTAATCAACGTCCGCAACATAAAATGGCAGCATTCAGTTCTGTCTGTTTGCCGTCTACTATATATACGGTATAGTGAAAAAGCGAGCAGTTCACCAGTGGATACTGTGTCCGTTTGCTAATTGTCAGACTGAAGACATCTTCATACGAGGACGGAATGTTCGTCTGCTGATCGACTTGAGCATCATCACCATCATCTTTGCCATCATCTACAATACACCATGATTGATGGAGGAGCATAGGAACACCATAAAAATAAGCTATAGAATACCGAATAAGAGCATCATTATCATCGTCAGTGTCGTCATTCAGGAGACGCACTCACACACGTACACACGCCACGGTAACTTCGGCAAGACGCCGGTGACAAATGAACAATTATATTTTTGTGTTAAACCAAGAACTCATAAAGAACAAAATATGAAACAATAAAGTAATATAAAGACTTAAATATAAATAGAGTAAATATTCAGAATAAGATGTAATTGTAACTTGGTGTTAAAAATAATTATTTTATTTTATTTTATTTTAAAAATTGGGTGTGTTATTATCAATCATAAATGTTCTAACAGTAAATGTTATTTTGTTAAAATATGAATAGCAACAATTTATTTATTTTTTTGTAAACTTAATGGTATTTTTATAGATGAGTTACTATGAGTTTAATTTTTAATAATGATTCAAAGAAACCCATGTAATAAAAAAAATTTTATAATTTGTTCATCATATGTGTTTAGATATTTAAGACATATGTTATTAATTTGTGCTGAATAGCAAAGGTGTGTCATGTTTTCAGAGTGTAACTTTATAAAAGAGAATGTTTTGTATTTTCTAGTTTCAAATTTTAATAATCAATTAATTTTCTTTAAGATATTTAATAAACCGTTGATTGAATCTTTTACTATGTTTTAATTAATTATTTCATGAAATCAACGTCTCATTCCTCATTTTAAAAATAAGTTTATTGTGCAACCACGTATACTTAACGCAACGAACACACAAAAATCCTACGACCTAGCCAGTGTTGAACATTATAGAGGTGCGTAGGTACATGGCCAGAAGTGTATTCATTTTATGATACTTGTAACGTGATAATATATATTGCAATAGAACAATGTAGAAAGAATCATTTTAAATATGCAAAGACGCTATTGCGTACTTTATGACGTTATAGACATGTTTTAAATTGATTTTGTTCAGATTTTGTACAGCAGCTGTAAGTTTTGAAAGAGGAGATGGGTAATTATGTGTTATATGTCAAAATGTCCATAAACGTACTCTCTGTCATGTCAAGTGCACGTTTTGTGCGCGTGTTATTCCTGTTTAGCTGAATAACTCCTATAATAATAACGTATTGAAATGAAACTTGGACTCCGTATGTGTCACAAATAGCCCTACATTTTTCATATGTCATAAACTCTAAACATATGGTTCTACTATGTATTTTTTTTATTGAATTCACTTTTCTATAGAAGTCTTATCTGCAGAGAGCTTCAATTTTCATTTGCGATGTGCGCTGGTAGAGGAAATCCGAGTATTCTGTTAATATTTTATTCGTGTTTTATAAATTATTAACAGTAGTCTCTTCTGGATCTCATAGAAAAAACATCATAAAATAAAAATTTATAAAAAGTTATAAAAATTCACCCAGATACATTGCTTAAAATAGACTTTAATTTAATTTAGTGTAACATATTAATTAGCTTTAATTTGAACCGACGACAATTTTTCATCATTCAGTCTCTTACAAAATTATTATTTTTATTTATATTTTTATAATTTTTTCATCTAACTTATCGACAAATCTTCATATCTTTTAGGGAAGTAAGCTTTATACTTTTCTAGATGACAGAAAACTGAAAGTACAAATTCGGTTTTAACTTTTTTAAATCTTTCTATTATATTTTCTTTATTCAATTCTAAATCTTTAATATTCTTAAATTCTTTAAAGGTATATTTTTCAATCTGATTAAATACATCAATTGCGCTAGTCATTTTTATTTCTATTTATATAAAAAAAATTAATTATATTAAATTAAAAATTAATTAAATAAGTTGATTATCAAATGATTTAATTTAATATCATAAATATAAGGAATGACAAAAAAATATAAATTCTAAAATAGTTCACACCATTAATGGTTTATACAGAATAGCTGCTAAATATTCTTTATGTAAAATTAATAACACAAAATTTATTAAAAGCCAGGCGAAGAAATTAAACGGGTTACTAAAAATGAGTTATGTAAAGAGGATACTACAACTGAAGATACAGAAATTTACGCTTCAGTTAGAAGGAATTCCTCTAAGAGGAAAGTTATAATACTCGGTATAGACGATTTATGAGAAGCTGATATAGTTACAATGTCTAAATATAGTGATCAAAATTATGATTATAAGTACATGGTGAATGTTATAAATACGTACTTTCTCTAAATACGCATGTTCAACACCCATAAAAAGAAGAATAGTATAGGTGTGTAGAAAGCTTTCGAAGATATCACAAATGATGCTATTAAATTAGGATATAAGCCACCTAACTTACTATATACCGATAAGGGACTAGAATTTAAAAGTAAAGAGTTCAATTTATTAATGAATAAATATAGGCCTAATATAAAACTATATCAAACGGAGAATGAGGAAAAGAACTCCGTCGTTGAACGTTATAATGGTACTCAGAATAACAGGATGAATTTAATTTTTGAGAATTATAAAAATTGTAGATGGGTAAATACTGTGGACGAGCTTTTTAGAGATTGTAACAATACTATTCACAGAACTACAGTAATGAAACCTAAAGAGGTTATTAAAGGCAACGAGAAAGAGTTACTAGAAATTCTTTAGTATTCTGAAATTCAAGAGATGAATAAGCACTATGGTTTAAGTGGTACAAAAATTTATAACGTTGATGATTTTATAATAGGTCCGTTTCAAAATTTACAACTTACAGAATATGCAAATCAACCTAACGCTGGTTCTGGATGGAGCTTACTAAATATGAACAGCTAACTCTGAGGTTGAGTCAGCATAATTCACTCAACGCAGGTGCATATATAGAGTTACCTGATATTATCAAGAACACGAAAGCTTGCATTATTTCGAGAATAAGGATGAATATTGCTTTATATATTCTATCACATTAGCTACAGATATTTATAGTAAGAGGAAACTAAATCATCCTGAGAGAGTAAAACAATATGAAGATTACATAAACGATGAGATATTTTCTGGGTACGATTTTCGATGTCATTAAAATAAATACGTTGTGTTCTTTGTATTTAATATAAAGAATGGCTGAATAACATCACAATTGCAGATTACACTATCAAAAAATCACACAATAAATGCTAAAAGTTTAAAACATCGGGAATTGGGTTACAATTCCTTTTAGTCAGACAGCCTGTTAAATTTTTAAATTTTTGTTTCAAATGTTTAATCTCTTTTCGAAACCTGAGGCTACAAAATGTTCGAATTTCCAATATGTAACATTACATAGAGGTGTTAGTTAATTTTTTTTTTAATTTATATCTACATCAATTTTGTGTTTTTGTTTCAATTTTCAGCCACTTTTGGATTCCGATAACCAACAATTTTATAAACTAACACTATATTAAGAATAAGCTAATAAATATAATTTACAATCAGAATGATCACAGTTGCACACCACTATATAAAAATTATCCCGATTAGCGCTTTCAAGCCTCACAGCCCATCGTCAGATCGGAATAGGCAGAAATTATTTTAAAAACAAACCCTTCACCCCTCTCCCCCACCCTGCTCACACACAACAAGCTATAATATAAATGACCCTTCCCCACCCCCTAAACCCTGTCCACACCATCTGTACAGTTACATATTTTTCTAGCAAATTCCTTGTGTTTCAGTGTGTGTGTGTGTGTGTGTTTCAGTGTGTGTGTGTGTGTGTGTGTGTGTGTGTGTGTGTGTGTGTGTGTGCATCCTTTTAAACTTACCCTACTTCCTCTCCACACACATGGGTCAGTCACACACCCTTATTTTAACCATCCAATTAGTACTATGTAAATAATTCTTAATCTTATCTATCTGTCCTCTGTGACTGACCCATGTGTGTGGAGAGGAAGTAGGGTAAGTTTAAAAGGATGCACACACACACACACACACACACACACACACACACACACACACACACTGAAACACAAGGAATTTGCTAGAAAAATATGTAACTGTACAGATGGTGTGGACAGGGTTTAGGGGGTGGGGAAGGGTCATTTATATTATAGCTTGTTGTGTGTGAGCAGGGTGGGGGAGAGGGGTGGAGGGTTTGTTTTTAAAATAATTTCTGCCTATTCCGATCTGACGATGGGCTGTGAGGCTTGAAAGCGCTAATCGGGATAATTTTTATATAGTGGTGTGCAACTGTGATCATTCTGATTGTGATTTCAACCACTAACACAAATTTCTTCATTAAATATAATTTATTTAAATTTCCTTTACTTTAATACCTCACAAGGAGTTTTGAGAGTTTTTCACAATTTTGACACCTTAAATTTTTGCCCCCTGCCACCCAATTTTGGGGAATCAATCTCAGAAACAACAGGGTTCTGTAGGGTAAAAGTATCAACATCCATAGAAAGTTTATAAAACTCAGTTGATGCGTTCAAAAATTATCGTCAGACCAATATACAATAAGACGTTTAGACAAACAGACAAATATCAAACAGCTGAGTTGAATTGTAGAACTCGTTTTTCTAATTCAATAATTTAATACACCTAAGCAACAGGGGATAGATATATTGTCACATAGATTTTATTTTTATTCTTTCATTCTGTATTACTTATATTGACTTTTCTTTTTGCAGATGCATCAGAAGAAAAACGAATGTTGCAATAGGGAAGAAATTTTGACAGTGTCGCTGATACTGACTAAATTGATAATATGAGATCCAGCTTGCTCTTCCTGTGTTTAAACGAAAATCTGCTACAACAGCGTCAACTAAAAAAAATTGATTAAAATTTGACGGATTTTCATTATTTTTCGATAGACTAATTAAATCACCCGTGACAAAGTAAAATAATTGTCATTAGTTTAAATAATGAAGGTTACTTTCTTTAGTTCTGCAGTCAGAGTATGTTAAGACTAATTTGTTAAAATTTGTATAGGCCTATTTATGATCAGAATACTAAGATTGCAAATGTTGATAATAATGTAGTATTGTTTTGTTACACCAAAAATTTGCTAAAATGTTTCGAAATGTTGCTAATATTGGTGGTTTTATTTACTCATTACGTGCAAAAACGTTGGTGATGAAAGTGTTACCTATTTGGTTCTTAACTACAAATAAATAAAATTAAGTGTCATTTACGTTACTCGAAGTCCTACAGGAGATGTGCTGCTGAGTTTGTTCATAGCATACTCAATCCAGGTAAGTAATTCTAAATTACTGATGTTTGTAAAGGACAAGAATGGTTTGGGATGCTTTAATTTAGTACTGGCAATTCCATAAACATAGTGCAAGTCATCCTGAACAAACGTAAAGCCTCCTCCACTCTCCCCTTTAGGAGCACCAGTACCTAAAAGAAACAAATCCATTAAAATACTCACTGAATGTTGTAAACAATTATTATATATTCTTAAGTATGAGAATTAAAAACAGAAATTTGAAATAATTTGACACTTACCATTACTAAAACCAGCACAAAATTTATCACGTGTTACATAATGCTGAAATACTGATGGTACTTCATGGATACAGTGGCCGTAATCTATGTATGGCAAATCAGCGTTTAAGAGGACGTCACTAGGTGTTCCATTTTCTGTTTTACCCCAGCCTGGCAACTGAAATATTACAGCATATTTTTTAGTAAATTTTGTGACACTAGTATTAAAAATAGAATATATCATTGTGAGAACTATATCTAACTGAGCTGTACCTAACATGTATGGAGTTTGCAGGTAAAGTACATCACAATAAAAGAATAACATGGTTTGTTAGACAGAGTAAAGACTTTATATTAACCCAGTTTACTTAATATTACTTACTGTACAGCAACTCAAGGCCTTTCCACGTGGATCGCCTGTTACTCATATTACGGTTGTGTGACTCAACTGAAAAATAAGATTTTTTATTGTTGGAATGGTAAAGCGAATTGTTTAATGCCTAACAACATTTCAGAATTGCAAAAATTCATTTGCCTCTACAACAATTTAATTTAAGTGATGTAGATAAAAAATAAAATACTCTTTATTTTATATTTTAAAGATCTAGGATTATATACCTGCAGACACCATGAACAAAATGTTATGAATGCAATTTTTTCCATTAATCCATCACTAGAAAAGGACAAAACGCCGCTTAATAATTTTGGTTTTTATTAGTAATGAAGTAAATTCTAATTAATTTAATTTTCATATACTCAGTAGGTTTACAAAAGAATGTGAATTATTATTTGACATTTTATGTTTTAGAAATAAATTACTTAGTATTTTTAAATACCTTCTTTTTTTAAAAATTAGGCTTTAATACATCCTACAACACAAAAGTTTTAACAGGCACTGTAATTACAATCTATTTAATAAATTAATCCTTGGATTTTTATCCATGACGTGTCTAAGTTTTATTAAGAACTATTACTCACAATTTGATGCGCAACACAAATGTTTTAGAGGAAAATTTTATAAAAAAATTTTGTGATTGCGAGGCTGCTGCTAATAACGTTGTCCATTCTGTGTTTGGTGATGGTGCCATTATGAAAGATAGTTGTTATGTGTGTGTTTTGTTAATTGTGTTTGCAGTATGTGACATGCAGAAAATTTAACAACATGAAAATTATACATGGTCACACGAAAGGCCGAAAACTATACACACTTGAACAACTGAAAATATACGAACACATGAAAACAACATCTTAAATGAACAGACTCGATCTCACACATACTATTTAAACACATTACACACACACACACACACACACACACACACACACACACACACACACACAGCGCTTCTATCAGCAGCCTCTGATGAGGGTTGTAATGAGCAAAATCTGGTTCAGCCAATAAAGATAAATATTTTAAAATTTTTTGTCTAAAGTACTTGTGTTCTACATTAGAATTTTGTATATTAGTTCATAATAAATTAGTGTTATTCAAACTCAAGTAAATAAATCTGTGGAATGAGGAAGTGTATATAGGCATAGCTTATCCTGTTTACAATTACATAAACATGTAAGTATACATAAACGTGTAAGTCGATCGCTTAACAGAAATCTACACGTTATGTTTTCCATCATGATCATGTATAAAGTCTCAGTTTTCTTTCATTGGCAGTTAACTTAGCAAAAGCTAACTGAGCAGATTACTCGTGTAATAGAATTCACAGAACCGTTACAGAAATCTGATGTGATAACTGTTATGTATGCAATTACAATAATTTTACATCTAAAAAAGCTCATAAACTGAAAACCTAATGGTACAATTAATTGTCATAAAGTCAAGTTTGGCCACCAAGTTGTAAGAAGTTTCAGACTTTCCATTCTTAGCAAGTGATTATGATTAGCATTGTCTACCATACACAACAAGTAACAGTTACATGCAAACATAATGACATAGATATCAGACTTCTGTAACAGTTGTAAGAATATTGTTACATTATTTTTTAGAGTGACTGACCAATTATATGAAACTGCAGGGCTTTATATATAATTATGGCATTTTACCTGCTTCAAAAAATGTCCGAGGTGTAATATTTTGGTGTCTTTACATGAACATAAGCACACTTTCCAATCAGTTGGATTAAACATTAAACAAATTCCACACAAAACAAAAATGATTTTTACAGTTAAAGTGCACATGGTTAAAAACCATACTTTCCAGCATAATATTATTTGTTAATTTGTTGCTTACTGGCTTTGCTGAAACCATCACAACACTATCTACTAACAAATGTTTTATGTTTGCCTGACCAAATTGGTGACTGTAGTAATTACTTATGCAAAGTGTTTATAGCCATAATTAATTTAGTCAGCAGTCTGAGATAATTGTCGTTTACGGAAAGTGGTAAACAACAATGAAATCAGAATCAGGTAACAGTAATATAATGTAATAGAACATGTACCGGTGTTATTTAAGGCAGTTGGTTATTTGTGGGTTATCAGCGGGCACTGTAAAGTGTTTTCTGATTCCTGTTGTTAGCAATAAAGACAAGAAAAGGGTTTCTTATTTTTACCAACCAACAAACACAGGGTAACCACTTAAGCTTGTAACCGCTTCTCTGTCCCCGCTACAAGACAGCAAAACTTTCCTTACAGAAATTCTAATTAAGATCTGCTAGACGAAACCGTCAAGCACAGATTAGGTTAAGAGGTAAGATGACTCTCAAAGAATTTTACTCAAATTCATTCCTAACGACATGCTTTTATTTTATAAATTAAAAATTTTGAAATTAATTCGTCACAGTAACAATTCCAATTAGTTATACAGGATGTCTCATGAGAATGGAGCAGAATTCAGGAACTGGGCACTCTTCGAACTGAAATAAAGAAAGAATTTCATATAATAAATGTAGGTTTAAAAAGGACTTGTTTTCAATTATTGGTATGCAAAAAATTTCACATTGCTTTTTACTCCAAGGATAACATAAACTCTTCTAAAATTGTTAAAACTTAAATTAGATAATAAATTTCATGGTTTCATATTGTCACTACGGTCTCACTGATCGTCGTATGGTACAGTGGAAATCAAAATAAAGAGCAAAATAAAACACCAATTGAGTCACTAATTACTAGTTTTGGACAATCACAATTAAGAGTTTGAAATCAACAAGTTATTCAACAAGATAATACTCGTGCAATAATTTTGTTAAATTTGTCCCCACACAATAATAATATCAACTAATAGAGTCCCGCACAATAATCACTTTTTACTAATAAACACTTGAACGCACTTTATCAATTGCCCGACGTAAACTGAACTGACCGTCTTGGATGTTTGTATTTACATCCCGTTGATATGCCAGAACAATCTGTCACTTTTCCGATGACGTGTTGAACAGGCGCTCTCGAATTAACTAGAAACAGTGTTACTGTCTGGCCTTGAACACAGTCCACCATCCGTGCAGTCTGAAATGTCCTGTATTGTAGACGCATGATAAGTGGTCACGTAGTTGTCTTTCATTACTAAGCAGCAATATGTACGCCCACAAAAAGTACACCTGCCCTCTGCTGGTATAGCCGAGAATCACGTAGTACAGTACACTCCATTCGAGAATGTTCCGTTGCGTAACAGTGTTTCCACCTTAAGCCTTCTCGTCCCGAACTGGAAAACAATCTCTGGAGTAATATTTGGCCAGGCAGTCTAGTTAGACGACCTTAAATTGTTGCTGTCTTTCCTGCTGAATCCAGTAGACAACATTGTTGATTCTCTTTTTCAGAATGTATGGTCCTTCCCAGTCTGAAGTTAAGTGAGCGACCACGACGGCCCTTTGAGTTGAACAACCAAACCTGATCTCCTTGTTGGAAATCCACATTATTCCTGCGAATGTCATACCGAGTTATCATTTTATCACTGGCCAACTTCAGCCGTCCTGTTATCAAGCAAATCATTTCTCGCAGTTGGTTTTCTAAGTACGAGGAATTGTTCTGTGGCTCTTGGAACTGAGTCCCAAGTGATCCAAACATCAAATCTTTAGGAAGACGAATCTCCCTACCAAACACCAATTTTGCTAGAGTCATGCCGGTTGTGTCGTGTACTGAAAACCTATTTGCCATGAGGTGTATTGGTATACGTTAGTCCCAGTCTGTTTGGTTCTCGTTAGCAACGTTCAAAAGATGCTGCCCAAGTGTCCAGTTAAACGTCTCAACAATTTGGTTCGACTAAGGATGGAGAGGTGTTGTCCTAGTCTTTCGAATTCAGAATATATGGCATAATTCTTGAAACACTCCTAAATCGAAATTTCTACCTTGATGTGTATGGATTTCCATAGGGACTCCATAACGGCAACAGAAGTTTTGAGCTAGCTCCTTTGCCACTGTGGCAACCTCCATATATTGGATTACGTAAGCTACTACCTACTTAGTAAAAGAGTCACCTATAAACATGATATACCGGTTTTCATCGTCAGTAACTGGGAAAGATCCAGCAATGTCTATGGTAATTCTCTTAATGGGTGTCCAACGTTATACTATCTCATTTTCCCTCTGTTTCTGGTTTGTAAGCCCTTGATTGCAGTACATATTTCACATATCCTACCCCATACCTTTACGTCGTGGCGAAGATGAAGCCAATATATTCGCTTCCGTATTTAGTCAATGGTTTTGATGACCTCCAGACGTTCCATCATGCATCTCCATCAAAACAGACTGCACTTTACTTTGGCGAACTATCAACAGTATTACGTCTCGGCCATCTGAATTTTCCCAAGCATTTTTCAGCAATCCGTTCTCCAGTGTAAGAGATTCCCATTGTGCCCAGTAGTAAGCACTTCGTAGCCATGGCAGATATTTTGCCATTCTGCGGGGCCACATTCCTCTCTTGCTGTCAAAATCGGTACAATTTCTTCATCCGTCATCTGTTCTTCTCGAAAATCTTGTATCATCCAGCCGTCTCCCAGGAAATCTGCAGAGATTGCTTGAATATGTTCGCTTGGGTTCTCTTCTTCCTTTCTGCGCCAATGTCGGCAGTCTTCCGAGCACGGTCTTTAAGATAAGCCATCTGCATTACCATGCAGGCACCCCGCGTATGTTGTACCTTGAAGTTGTACTGTTGGAGACGTTCGAGCCACATTCCCAACTGCCCTTCCGGATTTTTAAATCTCAAGATTCACGCCAGTGCGGCATGGTCGGCGCATAGTAAAATCTCTCTTCTATAGATGTATTTATGGAACTGCTCTAAACCTCGACGATTTAAAAGAACTTTTACCTTGTAACAATATAAATTCTCTCTGCTTTAGAAAGCTTCTTGCTGTAATTCTATTACTCGTTTTTCCCCGTTTTGTATTTAAGACAAAACTGCTCCTAGACCAGCATTGCTAGCATCTGTGCCTACAATGTATCTCTCTTCGGAAGCCTAGAAAGCAAGAATTGGCTGCAAACACAATGCAATTTTTTAAGTCTTGAATTCTTGATCACACTTTTCCGACGACTGCAAGTTTCGTGTATTTTACTTTAGCTAATGTAGTGGTTTAGCAATAGTAACAAAGCCTTTCACAAAACGTCTGTAATATGAGCATAACCCCAAGAAACTCTGTTAACTCTTCGGGACTGGCCAGTCTCTTACGGTGTCTACTTTTGAGATAAATCCTAACACCTGCTGCCGTACTAGATGCCGCAAGTTCTATTAATCCTTCAAATATTGCCGGTGCATTACAGAGTCAAAATGGAATGACTTTAATTTAGAATTAGGCACTTGAGGTCGAGACATCTGTCTTTTCCTTGTTTTTTTATGAAGACCTACTTGCCAATATCCACACTTCAGGTCCAATGTGGAAAACCACTGTGCACTAGACAGCATACCATGTGTATCGTCAACGCGAGGTAGGGTTAAGGGATAGCAATATTTCTTCGTTACGTCATTCAACCTCCGGTAGTCTACGCAGAAACGTAATCCACCGCCCTTATTAGCTACCAGCACTACCCGAGATGAACAAGCACTTGACGAAGGCTCGATTATTCTCTCTATCAACACGTCTTGTACTAACCGAGATTTTTTCTTTTGCTTAGCAAATGGAGGCCTTCGAGGAGTTTGGCGAATCGGTGTTGTATCCCCGGTATTGATGCAATGTTTTACAAGAAAGATTCTTTCAAATCTCTGGTCCTGAACCACAAACGAATCTTTGAGTTCATGTAAAAGCCGTTCGAGTTCTTTTATCTCACCACTTGAGAGGTCGTTAGAACGTATTTTTAACAATTCCTGAAGTTCCTATGGTAATTAGTAAGTGTACGTAGTACTGAATCTTCGTTCCGTCCTTTAAGTACTAATACAGTATATTAGTATATTCATTAATCACAATTAACAGTTTTAAATCAACAAGTTATTAAACAAGATTATACTCGTGCAATGAGTCAGTCAAATTAATATTAACACACAAATTAAATTATTTCACATAACATAATAATAATCAATAAAATAGAGTCCCGCACAATAATCACTTTTTCTAATAACCGCTTGAACGGACTGTGTAAATCGCCTGACGTAAACCGAACTGACCATTGCTGGATGCTTATGTTTGTACTTCGCTGAAATGAGAGAATAATCTGTTACTTTTTCGATGGCATGTTAAACAGGCGCTCTCAAATCCACTAAAAACAGTGTTACAGTTTGGCCTTGAACACACTGCCCTACGGGTGCGGTCTGGAAAATGCCTCAATTGTTGACGCATGATAAGTGTCACGTAATTGCCTTTCATCACAAAACAGCAATATGTACGCACACAAAGATTACAGCTGGGCTCTGCTAACATAGCCGAGAAACACGTACAGCGACACACTCCATTGTTCAAGAATGTTCCGTTCTGTAACAATATTATTTTTGACCTAAAAAAAAATATGGGAAGCCAGATCTATATTTTGAACAGTTTTCTAGGATTTTTGGAAATATTAAAAGATTGGTGTCCAGAAACATACTTTTCTTGCTTCATGTAAATTTACTTGTTCACTGCCAATAAATTAATGTAAATTTGTATTACTTTTTCTAAATAATTTGATTCGCAGGTCTTTGTGTAAGGAAAGTATGTTTATCATTATCAGTTGCATACTATTCAATACCTTCAACCAAGTGACTGTGAGGTAAGATTAAATTTTTGCAAATAGGTACAAACAAATCCAAATTTTATTAATTATGTTTCATTCCCTAATGAATCTAGTTTAACGATAAATGGGATAAAAAATTAACAAGTGGTAAACTGAAAATTCAAATGAAATAACAGAGGCAATCTTTCTAAACTGGATTTAGTTAGATGTGTATTCTGGTATAATTGTGGACCAGTTAATTACACCATTCATTATTCTAGACCACCTTGCAGGTATTGCGTACCAAGATTTTTTAGAAAAGAGCTCTAACCCTGTCAGACGACATACGTCTTGAGAAACGACTGCAAATTTTCTTTGAACATGATACTGTGCCATCTAATTATTCACATGAATTTAGTGAGCTCTTAAACTTAAGTTATCCAGGCAGATGGGTGAGTCGAGGAAGACCAATTATTTGGCTTTCTAGTTCACCTAATTTGAAGTGCTTGGACTATTACCTTTTTGGCCAAAGGCTCTAGTTTATGAAGTGAATGTTAATTGAAGGGAAGAATTAAAAAAGAGTATTTAATATGCATTGAACATCTTAACAATAGACATGATACTGTTAGAAAAGCATCCACTGATCTTATATTTTGAATGGAATTTTGCATAAACAATTAAGGACAGCATTGAAAACAATATCTTTAAGGTAAAGGTAATTAATCTGATTCCCTTATACATCAGTGTTTATGCTTTTTATCAGTTACGATTTTGTTTTGAATTATAATAATTTGTTAAAATTTTTGTTCTACTTCTCCTTCAGTAGAATCTAATATTTTATAATGTTCATTTATTTTTTATTGACGTTACTTAAAACAGATGTCTCAGGATTAAATTTTTAAATAATTGTATTACAAATTTACATGTATTTACTGACAATTTAAGCAAGTATTTACATAAAACCTAAAAAGTTGTATTTTAGTTAGTGTTTTACACACTAAAACAGACACTAATTTGTCTGCTCACTGTGTCCATTACTGATGACACCTATCGCCTGTATTGAACCAGTATCAATGCCACAACATAAAGCTTTCTTCTCCCACCATCTATGAAAAGTCATCGTTGGCGGTAACCTTTTCTAGTATTGTATTAGGCAACATTGAATGGACCAGCACAGTTATCTTCTGCCAGCTATTGGGCTCAACCAAATGCTGCAATCTAACAAGGGGCGCAATGATACCCTACCACAACAAGGCAATGCAATGCAATAAAGATTAGTTGAAACTGGTAAACCTAATTTAATTCTTTCTTACATGTTATATAATACTCTAAGTCAATGAATTTAGAATAATTAGCCTTATGTGTGTTTATTTGTTGTTGATATAAAACCAGTTAATTTAAAATTAATTTAAAATCCAGTTTTACATTTATGTAAAAAATAGTATTTGTATTCGGCGCAGACAGAAAGCGCCACATGCAGATAAGAACGGACGTCCACCAACACTCAAACACAACACAAAACTACGGGGACCAGGTCATGAAGCCAGTATCGTTTTAATTAAATCAAGTTTGTTTCCCATTTAGATACATTTACTTCAAAAACCATTTAAGTTACATTTATGAAACCTTTTCTCCTGTGAGATAAATATATGAGGCATACTGTGAACCTCATTAAGGTCACATATTGTTAAAAAAATAATTATGGTAATTTTTCAAGGAAGGTGCAGCAATGCTGAGCAATTGTTGGAACATCTTCAATGTCTTCATGTCAATGTATGTTTTAGCTTTTGTGTCCTATTGATGATTAGAAAAAAGTGTTAGAAATGTAAAATAAGTGAGTAATTTTAAAAAATAAATGTGTATTGCAGTAGCACAACTTGCACCTGACATTAAAACGGCCAGTTCATGAAAAATTATAAATGTGTGATTTTTCGTTTTCAATCAAAAAATTTCTCTTTTTATTTCTGTTAAAAATTATATATATTTATTGCTTTGCCAAATACTGTACCAGATACAGGAACATGTGTTTATTTTGTGTGGTGCCATTTACCAACGGTTTGAAGTTTAATCCCTACTTAACGCAATCATTTCACTATTGATTTGTAACAGCTGATCTAATGTAATATAGTTTGTCGGTTTTGACGAAGCTGTTACTTTTATTTTTTACATTACAATACAATTATTAATGTTTGTCACAAGCCATATGCTATGTCAAAATGTAATAAAATAGAAGTGTATTGGTATTGGTATACAAAAAAATAAGATTCAGTTTATGAACGCTAAAGAATGATGGTAAAGGAAGAAAGCTGAGTAATGAGAAACGTAAAAAGACTGGCTTAGTGTAAAAAGACTAACAGATAGTATCAGTGATAACATCAAAATATACTATGGACTAGCCACATGCCAAAACCTTGAAGATATGAAAATGATGCAACAAAATATTATGTCTACCTTCTTCCAAATGTTGTCCACTGATTAGAACACAAGACATGAGTTGGTTCCTACAGGTACAAGCTTTTGGTGTAGATAAGAAAAGTGCCTTCTAACAGGGAAGAAGTGAGCTCACTCTAAACCTTTGTCTTCTGTAGTCATGGACATAATCGAGCCAGTTTTTACGGACTTGGTTGATATTAATCTTTTGAAGTGCTGACTGTATGGACAGAATCAAACCTTAATGATAGTATAAATAATGTTATTTTGGAGAAACTACAGGAAACATATTTGAAAATTTTAAATTAGATGTAAATCTTTGTTTTAATAAAGGTTCATTTGCTAAGTATCATGTGTTGAAGTGTATGGATATTACACCAGGTTAATTTATCATTCTGGGTTTGAAGTTTATTGATAAAATAAGGATTCAGAAGACGTAAGGAAAGGAGAGTGAAGAAAAGAAAGCTGCAAAGCAATAAGAATGGTGTATAAGAAGTTATAATGAGAATGTTTCATAAAAAGTTATATTGGAGGTGGATCTTTCAAAAGAAATATTTAAAAACGTTAAATATGATATTCTGAAAGTGCATATTTTACGTGTTTAGGTACATGTAACTTCTATTGAAACATGCAAAAGCTTTGTGTGGTTTTATTATTTGTATTTCCCAACAGTGTTTACAGGACCATGTCAACATCATGGGAAATGAAAAAGCCGACATCCTCGCCAAAATGGGCGCAGCACTACCTCAGCCGGAGACCCCCAGCTCATATGCATCTGCGAAAGCAAGAATAAACTCCTCAATAAGCCTATGGCTAAAAGAAAAACAATTAAGAGCCTGTGTGGGAAAAAGATGGGCAACATTAGTTACGGACGGCCCCATCAACAGAACTCTACCCCGAGCAACTAGTGTTGCTCTTTTTAGAACTACAACCGGTCATGACTACCTGGCCTCCCACCTGCACCGCATTGGCGTGTTGTCGTCTCCTGAATGTGTTCTCTGTGGATACGCTTCCATGAATGCAGATCACCTAATTGTATGTCCAGCCTTGATCTCAGACACGCAAGTCCAAGACGAAGATGGTACGGCAAGGCTTTCACGTCTCTCTCTACTGGTCAGCGCGCCGCCTAATGGCCCAACAGCCAAGGGTGGGCGTTGGCTAGTAAGTAAGTAAGTGTTTACAGGACCTAAAATTTAGACTGCTATTTAATGCAATCATTTTATATGTTTCCAATAAAAAGTTATTTGGATTTCATAAAGATAATTAAACCATTGAAAATTAATAGAACTACGCGTATGCCTGAGAAGGAGATTAGGGAGTGAGAAAAAGATTTTGTTTTAACAAAGTACTGATTTTCAGTTGATAATCTAGAGAAGTTCAATAGTTACAAGAATTTAAATATTGCAGTAATAACTTAATTAAAATTTAGATTTATAGTAAAGTGTGATAAAAAATGATATGGTTGAATCACCTGAGTCATTGACCTCATAATTTCTTCACTTAATTTACTAAAAAATTAAGTAACGAAAGTCCCAGAGCTGTAACTTGGATAGTTTTTGGAGAACTCTCCTAATCTCAAATAACACTTTCTCAGGTTTAATAAGAATTTATTATTTAAATTGCGAATATATAAACGTAAAGCAATTCAATTTATTAAGAATTTAATTCTGAGAAATTTGACGTAAATAAAGTCAATAAAAACCAAGGAAACTTTATAAAACATAAAATTTTATCGAAGAAGAAATAATAAAAATTTGGAAATTATTATAAATCTTAAAAAAATCATAACTTTTCAAAAGCATAAACACTGATTTGGGAGAGTAATCAGTTTCATTCTTTATACCTTAGAGATACTGTCTGAAATACTGTCCATGATTGTTTATGCAAAATCCGAAGCGAAATATAAGATCAGTAGAAGTTTTCTTGACAGTGAATAATCATTGTCACTTAAGCTTTTCTTGACATCACTGTTAAAATGTTCAAATGCATTTTAAATTACCTTCTCTAATTCTCCCCAATAATTGACTTTCTCTTCATAAACTAGATCCTTTAAGTTTCGCCACAGGTAGTAGTCCAAGGCATTCAAATTAGAAGAACTAGGAAGCCAATAGGTGGTCCTCCACGAATCATTCATCATCCCGGATAACTTCGGTTTAATAGCTGTCTAAATCCATGTGAATAATGTGGTGGCACACCATTGTGTTGAAAAACGGTTGCAAACTTTTTCCCAGACGTATGTCTTCGAAGAGGGAAAATTCTCTTTCTTGATTCTATCCTAGAATTAACTTTCATTTCACAAGTTAGCTCCTTTAACTGGCCCCAAAAGTAGTAGTATAGTGGATTAAAATTATGGGATCTACGAGGTCCTCCTTGATTGTGTGTGTGTGTGTGTGTGTGTGTGTGTTGTGTGGTTGGACTTCCTATGACGTTAGGAATATTTTGGGGTATTGTGTTATGGTAGTGTCAACTTGGCATTGATGAGCAACTTGGAACAGGTAAGATGCAAAAGTGCATCAAGCGTGGCATCAAGGTTAAGGTGGAGGACTAGTTAGTAGGCATTTGCATGATCAGAAGTGTGTGATTAAATTAAAGGAGTTTTATGTTGACTACCTACAGTTTTCGAGGGGTGTCTGAGTATTTCTTGCCAGTCTATTGATGGATTGTGCTGAGGTCTGGATGGAAGGAAGTAGTCTTCTATTCTTGGCATGTCAGCAATGTACCTTAAGAAAAAAAATCTCTAGGTTTTTGTTCGGTATTCTGGGGCATGTAAAACATTATGTAGCAGTTCTTGATTATTGTATATGTAGATAATCTCGCATGCCTTATTGACTGCTTTGCAATGCTTCCTCAGCGTTTTTCTCCCCATTTATGAATGTACAGTAATGTTACGACGGTCTACTGATCGTCGTATGGTACATTGGAAAACAAGATACGTACAAGACACCAATTAAGTCACTAATCACCAGCTTTAATTATCACAATTAAACAGTTTGTAATGAACAAGACAGTCTCTTCTAACGTATCAACTAAAAATTGTTCACACGCAATAAACATATCTACTAATATAAAACACAATTGTATTAGAATCGTCCAGCACAACACATTATACTTCGCCACAAGACTACAAACCGCACTCCAATAATTCGCAACTCAAACTGAATCTGAACCTCGTTGGGTACTTGTATATATACCTCGCCGAAATACTAGAATATTCTATAATGCGCATTAATAATAAAGGAAAACATTAGAGCGTAATTCTTTGCGGCCTTGACACAGTTTGCGCGGCTTCTGATACAGTCTAGCTAGTGCGTCGAGAATCACGTACGCCACACACATTACAGCCGGCTTCCTCTAGAACATTCGATGAACACGTAGACATTTCTGTAATGTTGTAACACTGCCTCCTCCTTAAGCCTGTTCGTCCCGAACTGGCAAACCGTTTCTGAAATAATAATTGGCCAGGCGATCTAGGTGGACGACTTAGAACTGTCGCTGTCCTTCCTGTTAAATCCGACAAAAATCATCGTTGATTCTTTTTTTCACAGTGTAGGGTCCTTTCCAGTTAGTCTGAAGCTTAGGTGAGCGACCACGGCGGCGCTTTGGGTTGAACAACCAGACCTGATCTCCTTCTTGAAAAACCACACTATTGCTGCGAATGTCGTACCGGGTTTGAATTTTATCACTTGCAATCTTCAGCCGTCCCCTTATCAAGCGATTCATTTCTCGCAGTTAATTTTCTAATGGTATACGTTGGTCCCAGTCTGTTTGGTTTTTGTCAACAACCTTCGAAAGATGCTGTTCAAATGTCCTAATGAATCTCTCAACCATTCCGTCCGACTGAGGATGCAGAGGCGTTGTCCTGGTTTTTCAAAATCCGAGTAGACGGCATAATTCTTTAAAAATTCCTGATTCAAAATTTCTCCCTTGATCCGTAAGGACACCCAATCGCCCTCAGCCTTACAGAGTCACTGAACGATAAGATTTTCGTCTAATGTACTGCTATCCCCCATAGCAGCAACATACTCCTCTATTCTCCAAACAACTTTTCCTAACATAGACACCTTCCTTCTTAAGCTAAATTGGCGACATGCCCAGAAGGCAAATCTGATTCCTACCATCCAGATCTCAGCATAATCTATCAATCAGCTGGCAAGAAAAACCTAAAAACCACCTTTTCATAAATCGCCAGCTACCCTTTGCAAACAATATAGGTAGCCAACACAACACGCCTTTACTGTTAATCACAAATTTCTGGCCACGTCTATTCCAATCTCCCGATCTGTCCACGCCCACTAACTGGTCATCTGCCTTAACCTTGATGCCACAACCCCACATTTGTGCAATTATCCATCTTACGCGTCTGAAGCTGCTCGTCTATGCTGATTCAACATTGTCATACAATATCCCCAAAACACTTTTAACCCCATAGGCGGGTCAACTACATAAACACACACCCACACACATACACACGCGTACGCACTCATGCAGAGTCCTTTCTCTTCCTCTAGGTGGCTCCACCTTCTCAGGGACCGGCCTGCAGTGGCGTTGGTGTTCCTCCCAAAGGTTCGTCCATATTAATAAAGCAGGCTTGCCTATAAAACATCCCAAGATCATACAACTGAATAAATCTCAAATAGAAAAAACATCTCTGCACTGACGTTCATATGATCTTTTCCACTTCTGTTTACATATCATGTTTTATTGATATCTGTTTATGATATTCATGTGTTTTTGGTACTCCTGGTTTTCTTTGTCATTATAACACAATCGTTATTGTTCATGTTTGACATGTAGGCATACCTTGGATTTTCTTGGATTATATTGTCTTTGAGGTGTTTAAGTGTTATCGCTAACTAGAATATATTGTTGTGACACGGAACATAATTATTCTAGATAAAAGTTTTATATTATTACCTCACTGCTTGAACCGGATTTTATTATAAATTTGATTGTGTAGAACTGTGCTTTGTTTACATTAAGATATGATTAAATATTATACAACATTAATTTGAAAATTAACTAATTTATTCCTTATGGTTTTTATTCCTTATGATCTCTTCTTCCATTACTTTTATGTAATATTTAGTATAATCCTTGTTTTTATGAACATATTATGATCAATGCTCTCAAAAAATTCTTTGTCCAATTTTTATGTACTATTCTGTGAGATAAGGTAAGTGTGTGTTAATATTTTGGAGTCATCCGTACTAAAACAAACACTTCCTACATCGTATACTTTCACCTACCTGTTACTAAAAGCATAAGCTTAAAAATACGTACATTTATGTATTTATGTAATCACAAAAAATTTTAATTTATGTTTTTAGGTTATACATATATATTTTATTCAAAATACATTTCAGTATGCGTATAGTGTTATATACATAGAAGTTATTCATTGATTTATATTACCGTTCCTAGCGTGCCAGGTGTTATTGTGAATTCACGTTTCCAGTCAACGCACACAGGCATAATACTTGCGTGTACTTGTACACTGTCTGTAAGTTCAAGAAGTGCTATGTCATGTGTGAACCCAGTGGCTTGCCCGTTGTAACTAGGTGAAATTAATACTTTACGGACCTGCAGCAGAAACAATTATTCTTATTAAAATCTTAAAAAAACTGAATTAGTTTTACTTTAAACAGAATGGGCTATTGGTTGCTTGACACTGGAGTTGTTATTGGTTTAGTTTTAGCTGTGAGTTAATAAGTAGTGATAGGTTTGTTGAGGTTCAGTCATTAACTGGACAGAATGTTAAAATATATGTGTTGACATTACAACAAAATTTATTCTAGAAGTGTTGTAGATAGTTTGAAACGGGTATACAGCTAAGAACCCATTATTCAAGACGTAAATAACATAACACTTGATACCTCAATTAGACAGAGCAAGGAAATTATTTTCAGTTGGATACCATCGCACATCGGAATTAATGGCAACGGAATGGCTGATAAAGCTGCAGAAACTGCTACCTTGAGACAATATCATCCTAACAAACTATCCCACAATGGCCTTTAAAAAAATATTTTCATTTAAAATGTCTGGAACACTGGAATGATGAATAGCTTAAGTCACCACCCACCAAGGTATTCCTGAATGAGGAAAAATATTTACGAACAACCCTCAATTGTTCCAGACTCCAGAAGAAATCAAGCAGTCATAACCAGACTTCGTATCGGCCACACGCTGCTAACTCACAAGCACATCTTCACGAAGATGCAACCACTGTGACACGAAGATGCTAGATGCAACCACTGTGACACGGTTTTGTCAACTTTCCATCTCGTTTCAGAGTGCCCTGCTCGTCATCATCTGCGAACCAAATTTAATATCTCTTCAGATGTTAGAAGAACTTTAAAGGGCAAGACTGTTGCTGCCGGAATACTTCTCCTCATAAAGGAGATTCAGTTGGTAGCAAAAATATAGGTATGGACTATTAAATTTATAAAAACATAAAAATTGTGTAAGTTCTTGGATTAAAAAAAAAGTTTATGGATTAATATGTCGCGGAGATTGGTATTAGTGTTTTTTATTATAAGTATTTATTATTATGTAACTTTTTGTTACATTTATTGTTTTACGCCTAGGCTATATTGTTTCTCGTTGATGTGCTATTACGTGTTAGATTCATTATTACCTACACGATTAATATGTTATTAATTAATAATTCTATATCTGCTTGCTGTGTATTTATAAAGTTTGTGTCGTGTGGGTCAATATTTACTATTTTATTTTGCATTATTCCTGGTAATTATCAAATATCTGATGTAGTTTTTAAATCGTACCAGTTCCTGTGTAGTTTGTTCCAATGTTTGCCTTCACTAAGCAGCTTCTAGTTTAATATATTTTACTGCATCTGTATTAGAATTTCTGTATAATTTAAAAATTATTTTTTATAATGTTTGAGGTAGCTAATGATCGATGCTGTTGCAGCGACCTTAGAAATAAATAAATAAAATTATTCACACTATCAGGATATACAAATATATAATACAGAAACGATACACATATCATTGTATTTTATGTAAGCGGGTGTGAATATGTTACATCAAAATAGTAACTCTTACACATATTCTTCTTTTTCTTCTTCTTCTTCTTCATATTATTATTATTATTATTATTGTTGTTATTATTTTATTATTAGGCATTAAATAGTCTATGAATATTAAAACTTGAGGTTTATGTATTATTTATACGTTGCTCATAATACGCATTTTTGTGATGACAAAAACTTTAGAACTCGACAACAAAGTGTTAAAAAGTCAACACAGAAATTTTAAAACTGTCTCTAGCTAATGGCCAAGCCTTACAAAATCTTACGTTACTGGAAAAACATTATGTTAAGGCAGCAACAAAAATGCCTCTAATTTAAAAATTGTAAGTATTTGTAGATTTCAACCTGTAAAACTTGAACATGACCGTAAAAATCTTAAACATAGGATGTAGGCTCTTACAACCGGTATTTGACTGTACATCAGCTGGCAGGCTGCCAGACCAGACAGTTGTCCAACATTAATTAAAATTGTAGTTAAAAGACGGTCTACTACAACAATCCCGGAAACATAATAAACTGTATATGAAACACTTAACACTTTTACTAAAATAACAGACCGATGTATTGGCAGTGCACATAACGCCCTGCATCAGTGTGGTGGGAAAGAGGTAGTGATCAGTCCCACGAGAGACTGAGTTTGTAAATAACCCCCCCCCCGAAACACACTGATATTAATATATTATTAGAAACAGTAATATAATATTGAAATAACGCAATTGGATTTGATTGCGTACCAACCCAAGTCAAATTCCGTCTTATCTCAGATTAACTCGCTTTAAACAAACAAAACAAGTATTTTTTAAAGGTCATGTCTTCTTTCCTTCTATTGATGATATGATCTCCCCAGTAGGGGACCTCGATCGCCTCTCTCTGCATACGAGCATAGTAATGACGTGTATTATGAGAGTCCGGTTCTGTTACGTTATAAATGACCGGAATTAAGGCGTCAAAAACCGAGCG
Source organism: Magicicada septendecula (assembly GCA_034769895.1). Taxonomy (NCBI): domain Eukaryota; kingdom Metazoa; phylum Arthropoda; class Insecta; order Hemiptera; family Cicadidae; genus Magicicada; species Magicicada septendecula. The sequence continues at coordinate 819,955 of CM068372.1, read as the reverse complement.
GGTCATGTCCGTAATAATTTTGTGGACGTCAGTCATCATCGACTGGAAAAGGCCGAGGATGGTCGTGGTGTCTATGGTTGTGGGATTGGCTGAAACGCTGGGAGATTCTGGGGTATTTTCTGCGTCGGAGGCTTGGTCATCGTCTGGTTTGGGTGGAGTGAGGGCAGGTTGAGTGGGTGCAGAGGCGGTGGCAATTGCAGAGTTGAGGGAGGGAAAGTCTGTGGTTTTTGGATTCCATGGGTTGGCTTTAGGTGGTGATGCGGGTATTATGGGTACGACTAGGGCTGGGAGGCAGGGACAGGTGTTTGCTTAGGGTATTTCAGGCATTTTGTTTGTCCTGTGAAATGGTACGTTGAGAAGTTGCATGTAGCACAGACGGCGAGCTGTAGTCGTGGTTAGTGTGTGGGTAGACACGTGGTAGACGTGGCAACGGGGTTGGAAGGAACAGGCTGTGGCGGTATGTCCGTAGAGGTGGCAACGGGGAGAGGGTATATGTCTTTCCGTCTGTCGGGATTCTTCCGTGCGGTAGTGTCGGCTGGGGCGACAAAGGCGCCTTCAGTCAGGAGGAGATGGATGGTTTCAGTATCGTGGCTGAAGACACGGATTAGGCCGATCGGTCCAAGGTCCGACATAATGCGCCTACAGAAAGCTATGTGAAGGCACTTGTCCTCTTCCAAAGGTTCCTGGATGTCTAATATGTCAATATCCTGGGCGACTCCACGGACGACTAGGTTTTTAGGGGGTTTTTGGGGGGATTCTTTGGGTTTCTGTGTCTGTTGTGTTGTCTAGAACTCACTGTATGCAGCTTTCGGGCCGAAGGTGTTCATCGGTATGGAATTGCAGAATAATTGGAGGTCTGATAGGGAAGAGGAGTGTATGTAGGCTCTCATGTAGCGAATTCGCCAAAAAATTCTAGCGGCGCTCTTTTTATGCCCTCACCGTGATCGGTGATTGGCTCGCTGCGTATTCGTCAGGTGTCACGCGCCGCCACGTGTTCGCGGCTGGTACCGGGGTGCAGATGTTTTTACCTCGATGCCGTCACAGTGTATGTTGAATGATCTTATAACCGGGGTTTAATGATCTTACAGTTACTTGGGTATATTTCTGCATTACACTCGTTTCACACAAACATGTCTAATTTATATAAACAAGAACCATGTGTTGTAATTACAAGCTTTACTTTTAGTAATACATGTAAAATAAAATAAAAGAAGGATTAGTAGCTGCTACCAGCACCAACATATTTTTAATAGGCGCTCTGGGCACAAATCCATATGTAAGCATCTTGTGTGTGTGTGTGTGTAATTAATATAACCTATACCGTACTTTGCTTACTTACTTTAAAGCCAAAAAATGTAATTTTAATGTAAACATATGTGAAATGTAGAAGTCTTACATTTGCCTGTACAGCACGTGGCTCATCATGAGTCCACTCTCTGTAATACTTTCCAAGTCCCAGTTTAATTTCTTCTGGAGGAATTTCTGCTTTTCTTAGTTCTGAGAAGACACAATAGGCAGCTGAAATTTATAAGAATTTGTTGATATTTTATAGTAAATATTGCAATTGATAAAACAGAAATGAACATAAACATAAGTAGAAAAAAACTGTTATAATGACAAATTAATTCAAAATGTATACAGCGCACTGTTACAATTTTGCTTTTAAAATCAATTAGCTAACATGACGTACTATACAAATTCTTAATATTTATTGGAAAAATTCATCCAAACCTGTTAAAACCATGTCGGTTGAAATAAGACTTCCTCCACATGTTTGTTCCCATTGCTCAGAAGCATTTCTTAAATAAAGACCTACGTGCCATGGAAATTCACTATATTTTGTAGCAGAACCATTAACAATAAGAGAATTATTTCCGCCGTGTAGGTTTCTTTTTCCACAAACTATAAATATAACAAAAAATCTTACACATTAAAAAATAAAAGTACATGTAAATATTTAATTTCTAATTATGTCTATGCAGTTAGTGTTCTGTACTATAAACAGTAAAAGTGAAACTGATATGTATACGAGAAGTTCAGGAAAGATACAAAAGTATATGTAAAAAGGTGTATGTTTAGAAAACGGAAGAAAAATTTGGATCTCACCCACATGTTTATAACAAGTGGTAAATCCTTTACCACATTAATGTTGTGGATTATAGAAAACAACTGTTACTGAATTATAGTAGTATATATAAATAATACAGAGCTTTTTGTTTGTCAGTAATGCATTTTCCAAATATTACTGAAATATAACATAGTGACAATATAAGTTTCTAATCAAGACCTTTTTTTAGGAAGATGGTGCCTTACTTTACAACACAGTTAACTGCAGCACAAAGAAACACTAATAGAAAAATAAACTGTAATATACGTTTGTATTAAAACACAAATAATAATCATAAATTATCTTGCAAACTAAATTATTCTTCATATTATAGCTTCTTAACATTAACAATAACTATAAGAAAAATATGGGTTTCAATACAACAATATTGTAATGCTGTTATATTACAACGCATGTGTTGTACAATATTAATGACAGTTTGGTAAAGTCAAGATATGACACTGTTTTTGTCTGTAGAGTACCATGCAAACGAACTGAACAATAGCTGCTTTACTGTATACACAAAAACATTATATTTGATAGAATTAATATGGCAGCACTAGTAAAATTCACAACTTTTATTAGTACAAGATGTGTAATTAGTAATACAAGACTCTCTCAGCCAAATTTATTTAAACTGCTATTTTTGTTTGATTTCATTAACATTCATGTTATTAAACGTGTGCATGTGCATGTGTCTTTGGGTGTGGGAGGGTAGAGAACACAGACATAGACTAAAAAGCAATGAAAAAAGTTTATTCTTATTGTAAAAGAGATAAAAAGTTTACAAAAAAAACTAATTTCTTTTTAGTTAAATTTATGACAAATTTTGTGTGTGCTGATTATAGTTATAACCTTTCTTAATTTTATAGTAAATCGTAATAATTTATCTTGATAGTCTAGTCTTAGTAATGAGTTAGTCTGTGTAACATTCAATTTACCATTATGATTTCATTATATTGTTACGACATCACAGAACAATCTTAATTACGACGACACAGAAAATAAGTCAACAGAGAAAGTAACTTTGCCTACAGTAGGGACAGTTCATGTCAAAGCTCCAACCTTTGGCGGAAGCGGTCACTGGGCAACGTACCTCCGCCAATTTGAAGCTGCTTCATGCGCAAATAATTGGACAGAGAAAGACAAGGCTGTTTCACTCGTTCTTGCATTAAAAGGACCTACGGCAGAATTACTACAGAAAGGGCCAGCCAAAACACCTATGCCGAATTGATAAAAGCTCTAGAATTACGGTATGGTGATAAACATTTGCGAGATGTGTACTGCACCCAGTTGAGAGCAAGACGACAGCATTCCGGGGAAAGCCTTCAAGAGTTTGAAGCAGGTATCGACAGACTAATTAGACTGGCCTGTCCTGAAGCTCCAGAAGATTTAAGAACGAGTTTTGGGATGCAGACATTTACTGCCGGTGTCCGAGATAACGAATGGCAACTGTAATATCGCAAGTTTTACGAATGGCAAGACACCAGAACAGTGCGGACGCCCTGGTACATGCTTTGCAAATTGAGGCCGCCAAATCAGCGTCTGGTTGGACAAGTCATAAAGTGCGCGCGCTAAAAGATCGCGACGGCACAGACGATGAGGAAGAAGAACAATGACCAGAGACTCGACGGTCGGTGCCACAGAATAAAGTAAGAAAGGATGGAAGACCGAAGTGTTATAGATGTGGGAAACCTGGACATCTACAACGAGATCGGCGTGTGCTGACTAACTGGAGGAACAAAGCTCCTAGGCACTACGCAATTTCTGCACTTCAGAAAAACAGCGGGAGCTTGGTAGTTGCCGGATTTGTTCATGAAAGGCTAACCTCGATTACAGTTGACACAGGCGCAACAGTTTCTATTGTGCGCCCCGACGGGGACGTGGTGAAGATCTCAAGCCAACCTGGTGCTCTTGCAGCTTGCAGACAGCTACTGGACGGCCTGTAAAATTGTAGGCCTATGGAAAAGTGGAGATACACCTACGCCACGGTCGACTTGAGTTTAATCATCAAGTACTTGTTGCAGACATTGTGGATGAAGCAATTCTTGGTCTGGACGTTATGAACGCATACGGATTCATAGTCGATTTCAAAAACAATGTCTTGAGAGTCGTAGACGAAGAGGTAATGCTATCAACAATGACGACAGCAGAAAAATCGATGGACGTCATAAACCAAGTGGCCGTAACTGTTCCGCCAAACTCCGAAAAGATCATCATGGTTATAACCAAGGTAGATACTAGGGGAAAACAGTGCTCTATATTCGAACCCCAGGTAGTCAGCATACCGGGCATACTAACTGCCAGAAGTTTAGTAATACCTGACGAAACCGGAAATGTACCTATTATGGTGGCGAATATTTTCGGTCAAGCTATCACTTTACAAAGCAATACGCTCCTAGGCAAATTGACTCCTGTGGCCTGGGTAGCCGGAATGACGCAACGAATATCCAGTTCTTCGGATAATTCCAAATTACCAGAGGAACTGCAAAAATTATTGGACGGATCTTCTAACGACCTCAAGTGGTGAGGTAAAAGAACTCAGACAGTTTTTACATGAATTCAAAGATTGTTTTGCAGTTCGGGGACAGTCGCTGGGAAGAACCTCTCTTGTGCAACATCGCATCAATACCGGGGACACAACACTGATACAACAACCTCCTCGAAGGCCTCCATTATCTAAACAAGAGGGAATGTCTCGGCTAGTACAGAACATGTTGACAGAGGGAGTAATTGAACTTTCGTCAAGTGCTTGGTCTTCTACTGTAGTGCTGGTAGCGAAGAAGGATGGTGGATTGCATTTCTGCGTAGACTACCGGAGGTTAAATGACGTCACAAAGAAAGACTGCTATCCATTACATTGCGTTGACGATACACTTGACACGCTGTCCGGAGCACAGTGGTTTTCCACATAGGACCTAAAGAGTGGATATCGGCAAGTAGGTCTTCATCAAGAAGACAAGAGAAATACCGCTTTCTCGACCCCAAGTGGCTTATTCCATTTCAACGTCATGGCATTTGGACTCTGTTATTCACCGGCAACATTTGAATAATTGATGGACCTGGTACTCCGAGGCCTGACATGGAAAACTTGCCTTGTTTACTTAGATGATGTCATAGTGATCGGGAAGACTTTCAAAGACCATTTGGAAAACCTTAAGGGGGTTCTAACTAGAATTCACGGTGCCCAACTGAAGCTAATCCCGAAGAAGGGTTCTCTATTCCAGAAGGAAGTACAGTATCTGGGCCATCTGGTTTCGGCAGCGGCTGTTAGCATGGATCCTAATAAAGTAGACACCGTAAGAGACTGGCCAGTTCCGAAGAGTAAACACGAAGTTCGGAGTTCCCTGGGGTTATGCTCATATTACAGACGTTTTGTGAAAGGCTTCGCTACTATTGATAAACCAGTACATGAGCTAACGGAAAATAAACGAAACCTCCAGTGGTCGAGAGAGTGTGACCACTGACCAAGCATTTAGGGCTTTGCAGATTGCATTATGTTCGCAGCCAATTCTTGCTTTTCTAGCTTCCGAAGGGAAGTACATCGTAGACACAGACGCAAGCAATACTGGTCTAGGAGCAGTTTTGTCTCAAGTGCAAAATGATGAAGAACGAATAATAGCGTATTACAGCAAGACACTTTCTAAACCAGAGAGAAATTATTGCTTTGCAAGGAAAGACTTGCTGGCAATCGTCCGAGCGTTGCAGCACTTCCTTAAATACCTCTATGAAAGAGAGTTTTCACTACGTACCGATCATGCCGCGCTTGCATGGCTCTTGAGATTTAAAAATCCGGAAGGGCAATTGGCAAGGTGGGTTGAACTCTGCAAGAGTACAACTTCAAGGTACAACATCGACGGGGCGCCTGCATGGTAATGGAGATGGTTTATCACGAAGACCGTGCCCGGAAGACTGCCGACATTGCCACAGAAAGGAAGAACAAAACTCGAGCAAACATGTTCAAACCATCACTGTAGATTTCCTGGCAGACGGCTGGACAACAAAAGACTGTCGACAAGAACAGATGACTGATGAAGACATTGGACCGATCTTGACAGCAACGGAAGAAGGTCGCCACCCGGACTGGCAAGATATCTGCCATGGTTCCGAAGTGCTGAAGGGCTACTGGGTACAATGGGGATCTCTCGCTTTAGAAAACGGTTTGCTAAAAAAGGGCTTGGGAAAGTGCAGAGGGACGAGACGTGGTCATGCAGTTGATAGTTCCCCGAAGTAAAGTGCAGTCTGTTTTGAAGGAGATGCATGATGGATACATCTGGAGGCCATCTTGGCGTTAACAAAACCCTTGACAAAATACGGAAGCGATTCTGTTGGCTTCATCTTCGCCACGACGTAGAGGAATGGGTTCGGACATGTGAATATGTGCTGCAAGCAAGGGCCCACAAACTAGAAGCAGGGGAAAAATGAGACACTATAACGTTGAACTGCTTTTCGAGAAAATTGCCAAAGACATTGCTGGACCATTCCCAGTTACTGACGATAGAAACCGGTACATCATGGTTGTAGGTGACTACTTTACTAAGTGGGTGGAAGCCTACGCAATTCCAAATCAGGATGTTATCACTGTGGCAAAACAGTTAGTTCACAACTTCTGTTGCCGTTATGGAGCCCCTATGGAAATTCATACCGATCAAGGGAGAAATTTCGAATCAGGAGTGTTTAAAGAACTATGCCGTCTACTCGGAATTCGAAAGACCAGGACAACGCCTCTGCATCCTCAGTCGGACGGAATGGTTGAAAGATTCAATAGGACACTTGAGCAGCATCATTCTAAAGTTTTTGACGAGAACCAAACAGACTGGGACCATCGTATACCACTATTCTATATGGCATATTGATCATCAGTACACGACACAACCGGCATGACTGTAGCAAATTGGTGTTTGGGCGTGAGATTCGTCTTCCTGGGGACTTAATGTTCGGATCACCTGCGACTCAGTCCTAAGAGCCGCAGAACTATTCTTCGCAATTACAAAACCAACTGCGAGAAATGAATCGCTTGGTAAGAGGACGGCTGAACATTGCCAGTGATAAAACGAAAACTCGGTATGACATTCGCAGCAATAGTGTGGGTTTCCAAGAAGGAAATCAGGTTTGGTTGTTCAACCCAAAGTGCTGTAGTGGTCGCTCATCTAAACTTCCGCCTAACTGGGGACAGCGAAAGTTCAAGGTCGTCCACCTAGATCGCCTGGCTAAGTACTACTTCAGAGACGGTTTGCCAGTTCGGGAAGAACAGGCTTAAGGAGGGGGCACTGTTACGACATCACAGAACAATCTACGTGTTTGTTGAATGTACCAGAAGAATCTCGCTCTAATGTGCGTGGCATACGTGATTCTAGACTCATTCCCGAGTGTTTCCAAAGCCGCCAGCCGCGCGGTTTTTGTCAAGGCCGCTATTAATTACGTAGTTCACACTGGCGCTAAGACGCAATTTGGAACGTTCTGGTCTGTGGCCGGAGGTATAAATATATGGCGGCAGCGACCTTAGTTATCAGTATAGCTGCGATATACTTATTACAGTGCGGTTCGAGTTATTATCGGGCGATATTACTGTTCGCGTTCAAGTGGTTATTAGTTAAGTGTTGTGTTTTATAATCGGATGGTATTTTGTAATAGAATTCTGCTTTAATATTAGTTGACATTTATTTGCGTGTGAACAATTTTTATTTGATTTGTTATAAGAGACTCTGTTGTTAATTACGAACTGTTAATTGTGAAAATTAAAAGCTGGTAATTAGTGACTTCATTGGTGTCTTGTATTTTGTTTCCACTGTATCTACGACGAGCAAGTAGACCGTCGTAACAACATTTTACATTTTGGGTTTCACAAAATCACTTGCTGAAATAACTCACCACTCGGGTAATGTTACCTTGCATTTTTCATTAGGGATATCTGATCACTCTTATCCCCCGCTACTGTATATATATATACACCTAAATGCTAAGTGTTGTATGCATTTAGGTGCATACAACACTAAAAAACCAAATATATATAAATCCAATTTAGCCACACATGCAATAAACACAGGACATGAATTCCCAGACATAACCAATGTAACACTAATAAAACATATACCACACAAAGGCACCATAATGAACATTTGGGAAAATTTACAGATTTACAAACATAAAACACAAAACAAATTAATACCAGAACAAATACAAATCAATACAAAACATGACACAATATTCAAAGCACTCAACATCGAAAATACACAAAATACAAAAACAGATACCACAACCACACACAATAATGCAACTTTAAAGGACCAAAGACCAACAAACTACCTCAATAACATCCAGAAGCCAACACACAAATACTTCACCAGAAACAAGATGGCGAAGGCTGAAGATGGGAGAACAAGATCTCCCGAAACATGTTCCTAAAGGAAAAAAGTATATCTTGAGGTAAATTTAGTCATAAATATTATAGTATTATATACATCAAGAAACGGACTGTAGCAGAAAGTGATTGAAATATATATATGTCTATATCCATGTGTGGCTCTGTTAGTGTGTGCGTGTGTGTGTACTTTCTTTCCAGTAAATCTTGTTATTTTAGTTTCTTGCAGTTTTTCTATGTTTAATATAAGAATAAATAACTTTAGAAAATATATTATTTAAAGTTTTTTTAGTGTAAAAATGATAAAACCATTGAAGGAATATACGCTTATAATACAAAACATTGTTGAAATATAAGTTTTTCAAACAAAGCACTGCTGTAATATACGTCTTTTAAACAATTCACTACAGGAACATAAGTCTATAAAATTAAGCATGTATTGAATATAAGCTTAAAAACAAAGATTGCTTGAAACTAAGCTAATAAATGAAACATTGTTGGAACATAAGTCTTCAAAACCATAATTTGCCCTTTTAGTTACGCTGATTAAATAAATTGTACCACATTTATTGCGGAAGATTTATTCCACATTTATTTTATGCGGCATATTGACATTACAATCTGGACTGTTCTAGGTCATGTGAGATGCTAATTACCCCTTCCAGATTGTTACTCGGCTACTCTGCCAGCATCCAGGCTTACTATCAGACTACAATGCAAGGAAGCAAAGCTACAAACATAGCCCAGTTATGTTACAGCTGGTGATTTATTGAAGTGTAGATCAAAGAATTGTGGTAGATTAGTGGGTTAATTAGTCAGAAACACTAATAAGGTAACATTTGTTGTAATTGCTGGACAAATTTAAATTGAATTATTGCATAAGAGTGCCTTTGTTGATTTATAACTGCTGTTTTTATCCAATTGTAATTAGTAACTTCACTGGTGTCAGTTAACCTGTTCTGTTCCCACTGTATCCATGGCAATTTGGTGTGATCGACACAACAATATATATATATATATATATATATATATACAATATTATATACAATTATTACCATATATTATGCAATACAATATTGTTGCAGAAATAAATATTGATTGGGCGAATTATACATTTATTTGTTATTTCTTTTTGATATAAAACATACAGTGATATTAGAAAATTATAATTTTGAAAAATATAAATTTTAAAATATTCGATAGTTAACAAATGAAAAAGCGTCTTTAACTCTTTCATTTATTGTCACCGGACAAAAGCTTGCCGCATGACAAATGGCGCCAATCGTACACTCTAGTGTTTTTGGTGGCCCTAAAAAGGACCTGGTGGCGAGAACGGTGATGTTGGTCATGCCGCGCTGAGGTGTTCGGCGGCTGCGCCCGCTGATCGTGGCGTACTGCAGTCCTCCTCTTCTTCCGGCACCGGTTGTAGAGTCGGCCGCCGGCCCAGCGAAATCCATCGCTGGCGCGGAACTGGAGGGGGAAGACGCAAGAACGCCGGTTCTATTCTTCGGCCGTTCCTTACGGCTGACTCCGCGCCGATGTCGTCCGAGAGGGAGAGGAGATGAAGTGCGTCCGATGGCGTGGCGATGAAGAGTGCTACAATTTTTTTTTTCGTGCAGACGCCAGGGATCTTGGGTCCGGCCGAAACCGTGTTACCCACGCGACTTCCCTGCTCACGGCGATACGGGAGGAGCTGGGCTAACGACCAGCTTCGTTGAATACCAGTCCTTACCAAGACTGATGTCCACTGGCCTCTTTACCCCGGCGATATCCGAGCTCGCTTACCACTGGTGGGGGCTTGCAAGGATCGTCCGGGGCAGCGCTACCTAACCCTAGTCGCGAGCAGGTTAGGGTTTACAGCACTGATGTACGGCACTCACCAGAGCCCAGAGCAGTCCTCTTCTATTCCTTGCCAGCAGATGGTATCCGGCGCAGGTGGTCCTAATAAGGTCTTCTGCCAGCTGCCACTTGTACCAGCTACTTAATTCACCGGCAGCAGCTGGCTCCTTGGTCCTTTTTCCCACGAAGAGAAAGGCAATAGTATTCCTCGTCCAACGGCGAGGTGGGCGAATGCAGCAAAGCTGAGGCAGCTTCCAGTCCAGGCAGGAGAGAGCAGTCCAGAGGGAGGTTAGTCCTGTTCAAGAGCTGGGTCCGAAGTGTGTCACCTGTCACGCTCAAACAAATTTTCTGCCGGCCCGGGTTTTATGCACTAACCGGGATCGTTGATTGGCTAGCTCCGAGCATGTTAGATGGCCACGTCTCGGCTGCTGATCGCTGATTGGCTCGCTGTGTCCGCCGCTGGTAACGGAGAGCAGATGTTCGCATACCGTTGCCGTCACATTATATAAAAAGTTTTATGATTTCAGTTTCCTAGATTCCGCTGAGACGATGCGAAAGAAAGCGTCCGCTCGTCTCGGTCAACTGTTTCCGATACTTGCCAACAAGGCTATGACCCGCAAGCTGGGTAAGTTGATTGTCAACGCGTATCTGTTGCCGATCATTACCTACGCTCTTCCCGTCTGGGGTTACCTCGCAACCGTTCATAAAAGAAGGTTGCAAAGCGTTCTCGATAGAGGGCTTCGGCTAGCGGCCAAAGTCCCCTATCGGTTTTCTTCTCGTCTCCTGAGAAGAGGACTCGGTGTCCGCTCCTTGGATGACACCGCAAGGCGACTTGCACGTAAATTTTACGTCCGAGCTGCGAGGACCCAGACAAACCCACTCATAGCTGGCCTTGGCAGGTACCGAATACGTCCAGGTGAATCTTGGAAACGGCCTCGACAAATACTGTACTAGTCGACCTAGTACGAGCATGTCGTTGTAACGACCAATAAAATTTAATTAATCAATATTCCGTCTGGACAGGACCACTAGGCAGGAGCCCCTCATAGGAGGCTCGGTACTAGGATACCATTGGGTCGTCTCACGACGCACAACCCAACAGCTCTGACCACTTGGCACTTTCCTAGATTGGTCCGAAGGTCGTCCACACGAGACTTCGCTTCAGCTTCTCAACCAGGAAGGACCTCTCCTTTGGACTGCTCTCTCCAGCTTGGACGCTGAAGTTTTCGCTGAATCTCAGCCGCTGCCCTACTGCCTTCTTCTTCGCCGTTGGACAGTCAACATCTTGGCCCTCTTGCTGCTCGTCAACAAGAAGAAAGAAGACTACAACTCAGCTGGCTGGTGAACTGAGTAGCCAGCACACACAGCTGAGTTCGTCGGACCTTCTAAGGGCCACCAGCCAAGTGACCATTTTCAGGACCACCAACTTGCCGCTGAAGAGGAAGCACTTAGCCTGCCAGAGCTTTAAGGTTGCGCAACGCATATTGCCCGCTGACGCTCAGGCTCTTAGGTAGCGCTGCCTAGAACGATCCTTGCGAGCCCCCACCAGTGGTAAGCGAGTTTGGATATCGCCTAGGTAAAGAGGCCGGTGGACACCTCTCTTGGTAAGGAGAGGTATCTAACGAAGCCGGTCATTAGCCCAGCTCGTAGAAAGCCTGAGCGTTCCAGTTGTCCCGCAAGCGATCCGGCTCGGGCCGGACCCTAGGTCCCTGGTTACCGCCGGAGGCAGCCTGGCTACCTCTGGTCGGCGAATCTCCCGCTCGTTGGCGGAAATGCCCGGTCTGGGCGCGTCAACGAGCACGCAGTCGCTCACCACTGCCCCGCCCCACACGAGCGATTCGCCGTGTTCTCCGCTGATGGAAGCGGAACAAGTCGATCCCCGGTCGGTTCCGCTGCCCGGTGACGAGACCGACGCTTTCGTGGCGGTTGGGCCACGGGGGCGCCCGGTTAAGAAACCGAGGCGGAACCGGTCCTCCTCAACCTCTTCCTCGCCGTCCGCCATGGAAGTTGTCCCCGCCGATGGCGAATCCGGTCCGGGGCTGACTGTGTCCGGCGCTGCCCAAGCACCGCCGGCTTCTGGTCGCATCCCGCCCGTGTTCGCTCACGGCGTGAACAATGTCACCGGTTTTTACCGGCGACTGATAGTGGCTCCCGGAATTTCCCCGGCCAACGTTGACTTGAAGCTCCTTGGGGGCGACACTGTCAAGATCGTTGTCCGAGGAATGGACGTGTACCGCAGTGTCTTGGCGTTCGTGGAATCCTCGCAATTCCAATACCACACCTTCTCGCCCAAACACGTAAAGCCTCTGTCGTTTATCCTCAGAGGCTTGGAAGTGGACTCTCCTATCGAGGAAATGCTCGATGAGCTGCGCGAGCTGGGCTATCCTGTTCGCGCGGTGCATCGAGTGTTTGCTCCTGCCGGACCAAGGCGTCCAATTCCTCTGGTCCGCATCATGGCGGAGAATAGCGAGGATGGCGCAAGCCTACTCCCTCTTACGCGGCTTTTTGGTTTCTGCGTAAAAGTGGAAAGAAGCCGCGCTCCCGGGGCTCTGCCTCAGTGTTACAGGTGCCAACGCTTCGGGCACCACTCTGAAACTTGCTCAAACGCTCCGGCGTGCGTGAGGTGCTCTCTACCTCACGCCAGTAAATTTTGTGATGCGCCTGCATTCAAACGGTGCATCAACTGTGGCGGAAGTCACCCCGCCAACTACCGGGCATGTCCGGTGTTTCAGCGGGAGCTCGAGCGGCGAAAGCCGAAAGGGCGCCTGCCACCAGCGAGACATCCGGTAGCTGGTTCAAGACCTGCAACCGAGCAGCCAGGCCCTGCGCCTCCTGCTACGGCTGCCGTGTCTTTCGCCACAGTTGCTAACAGGCAACAGAAAAGATCTAAAGGACCGAAGCAAACACCTGAAACACAGGCAACCCCTACTCAGGCTCCTTCCCAGGCCCCCGTCCCTCTGGCGAAAAAGCGCCGAAACCTCGCGGCATCTCAGCAAAGTGAGACAGACCAGCCTATACCAGACATCTCGGTTGTGGAGCCTGAGAATACTCAACCCTCCCCAACAACGGAGAACCCTGACCCAGCTTTAGAAGCAGCCTCGCCTGACCTCCCGTCCCCGCGGTTCCCAAACGCAGGCAAAAAGAAGCGGCATAAGAAACCCCGTGGCGCTCGTTCCCGGGATCCTGCCAACCCGGCCGCACATGCCAGACAGCCTGCACAGCGCGTAAAGTCCGACGCACTCGCATCTGTCCCTCTTCCTAGCACCTCCGCTAGAGGCGCTACACCTGGCCCTAAGAAACCCATGGCTTCCACCAATCCCCCGATTGATAAGCCTCGGCGCTCTTATGCGGATACAGTCTCCGGGCAATCTGCTTCAAAAACCATACCTGACGACTACCAGGTCGTCCACAACTCCCTTGCTGAGTTCGATCTCAACAAAGTTGCCCAGACCTTCAGGTCCATCCGCTCCCGCTTGGAGACTGCCGACATAACCGAGAGATTCATGCTCTTGGTGGAAGCCGCCACTTGTGTAGGTCTTCTATGAGTCGGGTACTCAAACGAGATCTCTCAATTCTTTCCTTGAACGCCAACGGGTTGTCCAACAAGATCCAGGAACTCCAAGAATTACTGGCCCGACTCAAACCCGATGTAGTACTTCTCAATGAGACCCACTTGACCCCTGCGAGTCGGTTACGACTGGCCAACTATGTGTGCTATCGAAACGACAGACCGGGCACTGCTGGTGGCGGTACTGCCGTCGTGGTGAGGCTCAATCTTGAGCATCACAGAGTCGTCTTGCCTGCAATGACTCACCTCGAAGGCACCGCTGTGGAGTTGTTAAACACTCTAGGCGGCGTACAGATGGTCGCGGCGTATAAACCGCCGCAAAAAGAGCTCCTTCACCCCGAACTAGCTGTCGCGTTCGATGCACACAGGAGGGTCATCATGGCCGGCGAGCTGAACTGTAAACATCGCGATTGGAACAGTCGCTTGACTGCCCCAAAGGGGAAACGTTTACGCAGGTTTGCCGATTCTCGCAGGATAACAGTGATTGGGCCTACCCAACCTACGTTCTACCCCTCACAACGCCACGCTGCTCCCGAAGTCTTGGACATAGCGGTGATCCAAGGAATTGACTGTCCGGTCCATGTGTCCGCGCTAACAGAACTATCGTCCGATCATCTCCCCATCTTGATACACGTCGCTACCCAGCACGTCGTACGCAGAGATGTCAGGAAGTTGGTAGAATGGGACCGCTATGGCCCGGCGTTAAGTCGCCGATTGCCAGAGGCGGCACCACTCAAAACCGTCCGCCAAGTCGACAAGGCAGTTGCCGCTTTTGACGAGGCTGTCGTATCTGCGATCGACGCGTCTTCCAGGATGAAGCCAGGCGTCACGCCCCACTGGCAGCGGATCCCAGAGGAGACGAGTGCTCTCGCTGGCGAGAGAAATCGCCTCCGGAGACGCTGGCAGCGGACACGTCATCCGGCCGACAAGGCAGCGTACAACCGGGCGACCGGCATTTTACGTCGTGAAATGCAGGCCTAACGGAGACGCTGTTGGGAACTCGCCGTGGCCCAAGCAGGGGACGGATCGGACGATAGTAGCCCTTACCGGATACCTTCGGCGTTGGTAGGGAAGAGGCGCCGGCCTCGTATCCCAGCCATTACTGGAACTTTCGGTCAAATCCTGGCTCGCCCGGAGGCGAAGGCCGAGTACTTGGGCGGCGTGTTTTGAGCGACAGTTCGCACCTAACCCGCCCATGGACTGGGACTTCGATGAAGAAGTCGAGAACGAAGTGGAAGACTTTCTGTCTCTTACGATCACTGCGGAGCCCGAACCCATTACTAGGGATGAGGTCACAGATCGGCTCGTTGAACTCGTACCGAGAAAAGCTCCTGGCCCGGACGGCGTCTCGAACGCCGCTCTTACTCGACTCCCGGAGCAAGGAGTACTTTTCTTGGTCGCGCTGTTCAACGCGTGTCTTAGACTGGCCTATTTTCTCCAGAAATTGCGTAAGGCGACTGTCATAGTGATCCCGAAGCAGGGAAAGGATGCTTCCCGTCCCGGCAACCTCCGGCCCATTAGTCTACTGTCAGCCACGTCAAAGGTTCTCGAACGTCTCGTACAACGGAGAGTACTAGACCATCTACGAAACTTCGATGTACTGGTCCCCGAACAGTTCGGCTTCCGTGTGGGGCATTCGACCACTCATCAGCTGATGAGACTGGTGGAATACATCACGGGCACCGGCTGTCGGAAAGAGCAGACTGTCGCCTGTTTCGTAGATGTGGAAAAGGCCTTTGATAGTGTCTGGCATGACGGGCTCTTGTTCAAACTCCGGGAAATCCAGCTCCCAGATCGCTACCTTAGCTTGATTGCTAGCTTTCTGACGGAGAGGACTTTCTGCGTGCGAATAGACGACCATGTCTCTTCCGAGAGACGCATTACAGCCGGGGTACCTCAAGGTAGCGTGCTAGGGCCTCTCCTGTTTTCCGTGTATGTCAACGACGCACCCAGAGAGCCTGGAGTCCAGATGGCTCTGTTTGCTGACGACACGGCGGTCTATACCGCCGATCGGAACGCTGACAGAGCTATCCCACTACTTCAGCGCGCACTCGATGCGTATTCGACGTGGACGGAAAGCTGGAAAGTTGCCGTCAACGAAACCAAGAGCTCCGCGGTGCTATTTACAAAGCGCCGGAAAGAACCACGAGAACGTACTTGCCTGGTCGAGAGAAGTTAAGTACCTCGGTGTCCACCTAGATCGTCGGCTCACCTGGCGTGCACACGCTGAGACGATGCGAAAGAAAGCGTCCGCTCGTCTCGCGCAACTGTTTCCGATACTCGTTAAGAAGGCTATGACCCGCAAGCTGGGTAAGCTGATCGTCAACGCGTATCTGTTGCCGATCATTATTTATGCTATTCCCGTCTGGGGCTACCTCGCAACCGTTCATAAAAAAAGGTATAATAAAAGGTTGCAAAGCGTTCTCGATAGAGGTCTTCGGCTAGTGGCCAAAGTCCCCTATCGGTTTTCTTCTCTTCTTTTGAGAAGAGGACTCGGTGTCCGCTCCTTGGAAGACACCGCAAGGCGACTTGCACGTAAATTTTACGTCCGAGCTGCGAGGACCCAGACAAACCCACTCATAGCTGGCCTTGGCGAGTACCGAACACGTCCAGGTGATTCTTGGAAACGGCCTCGACAAATACTGTACTAGTCGACCTAGTACGAGCATGTCGTTGTAGCGACCATTAAATAAATTAAATAAATATTATTCCGTCTGGACATGACCACTAGGCAGGAGCCCCTACCGGAGGCTCGGTACTAGGAACCCATTGGGTCGTCTCACGACGCACAACCCAACAGCTCTGACGGCCAACGGCCAACTTTCCTAGATTTTCGGGGTTAACTTGCATTGGCCAGGACGTTCTCGCGGTGCTGCTCCTAGGTTATCACACAGGCCGTTGTGCTCCTAGGGTAGGATGTTGGTAACAGGGTTTCCTAGTGGGCGTAGTGTTTCTCTAAGTTACTCCTGATTCAGTCCTCGTTGACAGCCATAGGATGTTGAAGGTCTCAAATGCCGTGCCTGACTTCATTGTCTAATTCAGCCATTCCTCCGATGATACACTTTGACTTCCCAGGGAGTGATGTAGACTCCTACTTAGAGACTTCCATATGAAGGACTGCCTAACTCATGGCTGACCCATGCTTTTTTAGATCGATGTACATAATGTTATTTTTACATGATAAGATTATACAGATTTTATTAGAAAATTTGCCATTTAGTAGACATAATCTTCCAGTTTCTAGATCTTTCAAAATCGCATCTTTTCAACTGGAATTGATTGCGTAACTAATTACTATGTCACTTTTATTATTAAAATTTATTTGATATTAAAATAATTAGTTAATAATAGTTATTCCCATTTGTCCACTATTATAAATGACTTATAGTGTGTCAGTTAATTGGCTTACTGCTAATTATCTTTACATAATTTTGCATAATTATCGTCTTAAACTATCTCCTTACATTCGTAGTGACTGTCAATCAATGAATTTTTCAGTGAAGGGTTTGTGAGGATCGGGCAAAAATATAACATCAAACACAACAAAACAATTATTTTGGTGAACGTGTTTGTGTATGTTAGTGTGTGTGTGCGCACACGCGTGTGTGTGCGTATGTATGTATCATTGTGTATGTGAAGGAGTTGAGATAGTTTGTTTACATCTTCAAACTTTTTCTTTAAGACAAATTAAGATTACTATCACAGATCTTAATTTATACACTGTTACAATTTAAATTACTATAATGTAATAGTATTTTTAAATTAATTATAAAAGCAATAATCAACCGTTAGATAATATATTGGTACATAAAACGTTTATATATATAGCCTACCAGTCAACATATACCATAGTAAAATATATTACAGCTAAAAACAAATTAAGGGATGTTCAACTATCCAATTATTAAAAGTTATTTTTAACATGTTTCAGTCACTACTGGTAATAAAAACAATCATTAATTTGGAAAAATATAAATTACACAATAACTTTAGAACTTTACGAACTTAAACCAGATAATTTACATAATGTTCCAAACACAAGTTTTTCGTAAATCTATCTATCAAGTGAAACATTGTTTGACATTTCTTTTGTATTCATACACAGATCGTGATGATGACAATAAACATTGTCGAAACGTCGCCACAAATAAGTTAAAATTTGTGTTATATTTTTGACCGATCCGCACAAACCGTTTACTGAAAAAAGTCTTAAACTACGATAACATGCAATATTTATTAATATTGCATGACAACATTAATAACAACGAAAATGAGAATTTAAACGGGAGGAGGCAGTGATGAATTATCATGACCCTTTACTGCTCCTATATCCTGGGTATCAACAAGAGTTGCAAAGAGCAACTAACTATAATAATATAACAATCATTAGTTGCAACTACTTAAAAAATATTAGAAACGAACTATTGGAGGAGGACGACACTCGACGCAATAGTCTAAACATCGAAATAATCTATATACACGAGGAAATAGAAGGAATCTTCGCCCAATTAATGATCGATACAGGTGCGAATGTTTCTATAATTAACACAACTGAATTGGAGAGAATCCAAAGGGAATGTGGTCAAATATTCCCGACTTTACCAATAAATAACATTGTATTAATAGGTGCCACTGGTCGCAAAACAAAACGACCAGAAGGCAAATATCAGTAAACGTGGTTAGCAAGGGTATAACTATAAACATGGTATTCTTAATTGCGACAGGATTGCCCTTTAATATATTGATGGGGTGCGATGTGCTAAGAAGGAACTCCGCTATCATCGATTTACGCACAGAAAAGGTATCGCTGTTTGCAGAAGGGCTGACCTGGACGGCTGATTTAGTAGGTAGCGAGACAGTACTTCCCAGCAGTATCCACCAACAAATTCGAAACGTAAACTATATCGAAAATAACTCCATCATTAACCCCATAGTATACGATCGAACGGACGAGGAATTATGGTCCCAAAAGATACAAGAAATAAGGGATTTCTTGGGCGGAATCACAAGGGAGAAATTGCCCATACACCAAGAGAATCAGCTAATAAGAATATATGAAAGGTACCGCTCAGTATTTTCAGACGAACCCGGTAAGGTAAAAAATTACCAATGTACACTTCAATTTAGAGAAACAGTGGAGTTTAACAGAAAATCATACCCCATTGCGCATTCACGAAAAGAGGCTGTAAGAGCAGAAATAAACAGGATGATTAACAGTGACATCATAGAGAGTAGCCAATCTTCATTCACCAGCCCTATCGTGGCTATTTCTAAGAAAAACGGCCAAGTCCGGCTTTGCTTGATGCGCGGGAAATAAACAAAATGATAATCAATGACAGAACATCCCCCGGTGAGATAGAAGAAATCTTGAAACAATTCCACGGTACCAATTACTTTAGTACCTGGGACACGGTGTGCGGTTACTGGCAGGTGGAATTACACCCACAGAGTCGTCAGTATCTGGCATACATATTCGAGGGGCGCAATTACCAATTCAAGAGATTGCCCTTCGGACTCGTGAATTCAGTTGCCATCTTTGTGACCTGCATGGACCAGATACTGGGACAGGAAGCACTTCAGTTTACCACCGTGTATGTAGATGATCTACTGATTACCTCAGAAACTTGGGAGGAACACTGCTACCGCATGGAACACGTACTTGAGAAGTTGTCTGTAAATAACATCACGCTTATATTAGAAAAATCCAAGTTCATTGCAAGAGAAGTTCAGTTCTTGTGTTTTAACTTGGATGACCGAGGAATCTCACCGTCAGCAGAAAAGGTGGAAGCGATCCAGAAATTCCCTGCACCCAAGAATAGAAAGCAATTACAGTCATTCCTGGGACTCTGTAATTATTACCGCAAGTTCCAGGAAAAATATTCGGAATTAACCGCAAGATTTCAACCACAGTTATCATCAAAAAACAAATGGATCTGGGGTCAAGAGCTGGATGTCATTTTCCAACTGATTAAGGATAAATTTCTGGAAACAATAATACTTCGCCACCCAAATTTTAAACTACCTATTTTCTTGAACTGCGATGCCAGCAACATCAGCCTAGAAGATGTATCAAGAAGATGAGAAGGGTCAACATCAAGTGATTAGCTTTGCGAGTAGATCTTTAAACCAGTGCGAAAAAACTACACTGTAACTGAAAAGGAACTGCTGAGTGTAGTATTCGCTTGTGGTAAATTCCGCACCTACATCTTAGGTTACCCAGTTACCGTCCGAACAGACCATAAATCAATATCGTTCATAAAAAGCTGCAAATTGAATCACGGCAGACTGACAAAATGGATACTTGCCCTTCAAGAGTACAACATAAAATGGGAATACAACCCTAGGAAAAAAGAATGTCGTAGCAGATGTGTTATCACGTGTTAATGTGGAAGAGCAAACATTCGAGGGAGAGAAAGAAAGCGTACTCAAAATCTACCACATTATTAGCACCAGAGCCGATCTAGCCACATTATTAACGAAACTTAGCACCCACCAACAAGCGGACCCGAAATTGAAAAATATAAAATCTCGTTTGGAAGAAGGGGACGAAACCGTCGCTCAATATTATCAAATAAATAAAGAAATCTTATTCATTAAAACATCATTAAAGCAGGAGACCTGGAAGGTTATTATTCCAACCCATATTGAAAAGGAGATAATCATAAATTATCATATACGATATAGGCATATGGGCGCCTTAAAGGTGATTAAGGCTCTGGAGGAGAGCTGTCACATAAAAAAAGTAAACCGAAAGGTCCGAATGTATATCAAATATTGTCGTATCTGCCAACTAGTAAAATCAAACAACGAGAAGAAGGAAGGCATTATGATTCCTATAACATCCCAGGCAAAATTGGAGAAAGTATTTTTAGACATCTGCGGACCATTTCCCCGTAGTGGCGGTCGACACCGATACAAATACCTGATAATCGTAATGGACCATTTCACTAAGTTTGTTAAGCTATACCCAGCTAATCGGGCAACTACTAGGAAAATTCTGGGAATATTAACAGAACAGTATATTCCAAACATAGGGAAACCAGCTTCGATCATCACGGATCATGAAACCCAGTTTAAGGGGAGAAAATGGCGGGATACCCTATTATCAACGGGTGTTCGAACGTACAAAACCTCGGTCTACCACCCGAGCAGTAATCCGGCAGAGAGGGTGTTAAGAGAAGTGGGGAGGATATTAAGAACTTATTGTCACCATCAACAGAGAAAGTGGCAAGAATACCTAGAAGCCACTGAGGAATTCCTCAACTTGGCATACCATCCAGCCATAGGAATTACCCCATACTCCGCCATGTACGAGAAACCACCCCCACGAGAGATCGAAGAAATCCTAGAGTTCCCTAGAGTTCCCTAGGAATAATATTTATACGTTCGACAAGGTAAAATTCTACAACAAAGTGGCCGAAGACCAGGAGAAACGGCAAAACAAGTATCAAAAGGTTAGTGGTAAAATAATAACTTATAAAATTGGAGAAAAAATATTATTGAAAAATCGTGAACTACCCAGCACGCTGGAAGGAATAACGAAGAAGTTATTGCTACTATATACAGGACCATATATAGTCTCCAATATAAAGAACAATAATACGTATGAAATAAAGGACATGGGTTCTGAGAGAATCAAAGGCGTATATAAGCAGGCTTCCATAAAAAAAATTATGAGGAGTAGAATTTTGAAAAATAAATAAATTCTAAAGAATTTGGAATTTATATAAATAAAATACCAACATTTAAAAATATAGTAAGATCAACTTACAGACAATTATTTATGAAACTAATTATGGAATTAAATAAAAGAATTTGGAAGTAAATAAATTAAAGAAATTCTAAAAGATGGTAAGAACAACTTACGAACAAATATTTATGAAAATATTATGGAATTAAAGAAAAGAATTTGGAATTTATATAAACAAACAAACAATTTAAAAATATAGTAAGATCAACTTACTGACAATGATTTATGGAAATCATTTTGAAAATAAAGAAAAGAATTTTGAATTTATATAAAGTAAATAAATTCTAAAGGATAGTAAGGACAACTTACAAACAATTATTTATGAAAACATTACGGAATTAAAGAAAAGAATTTGGAATTTATATAAAACCTATAAATTCTAAAATATAGTAAGATCAACTTACTGACAATGATTTATGGAAATAATTTTGAAAATAAAAGAAAAGAATTAGGAAGTTAAATAAAACAAACAAATTATAAAATATAGTAAGAGCAACTTACCACAACTATTTATGAAATAATTTTGAAGAGAAAGAAAAGGAAGTAAGAACCACTGATACAATTAAAGAAAATAAACTTGTATTAGAATAAAAATAATAAAACCTTTACACAATACAAGGAGAAACAATGACCACATAAATATTATACTTAAAGAATTCATTTGGATAAAAAACAAGAGCGAAATAATTTTTTTTTGAAAAAGAAAAAATGTATATATAAATAAATCAATAATATAACTACGATCATAAAATAAATGTCAATTATAATAAAGACAATTAGAAGAATAATTGCTAGAACATGAAACTAGTGGAACAATTCATGAGAACTAAGAAAAAACCAAAATATCATAAAATATATGCTACCAATGACCAGAAGCAGATTGTGATAACAACAAAGGAATAACAGAGAATTCACACAAAAAACTTTGTACTTAATAACTAGTGATAATTATATTATTAAAAGAGCTTCCCACCATAATACGAAATAAGTTATCAGTAGAGCTAACAAGTCAGAAGAATAACTGAGAAAAAAAATAACTAAGATAGAAATATTAACAAATCTGAGCAAATACGAAGTGAGGTATCCAAAGATATTTTTTAATAGTCGTAAAATAGACTATTCTTATATAATTTTTATTAATAACTGTCTGTAGATGATTCCAGCAGTATTATTATGTTTTGAGCAGAGATGAATTTCCTCTGATCTCAATGAGAAGTGTAGCATGGCCAGCAGAGTATATGCAGCCACAAGTGCCTCTCTGAACTGCACCAGCTCACGTGTTAGGGAATGTTAGGGAATAAATATCCCACGGATAAAACACCAAGTTAAGAAAAAATGAAAATAAATAATAATAAACCTCAGATGACTATTACTATCAAGGAAAATCAATTTAAGAATAAAATATATGTAAGCTCAAATATGAAGAAGCAAAGATAGAAATGGAAAGGAAGTCAAGAATTATAATATATAATAAGTATCATAAGCAATTATTTCAGACAAACTCAAGGTATGGTCTGAACTAATCACTTCTGGAGGAGAGCAATCTGTAGCATGACAGATTATCCACTTAATAATGAATGAAATATGATCATAAATAAATATCAATTAAAATAACTAGCAAAGAAAAATCCAAATGAAAACAAATAAGTATCACAATAAAATACACTAATAACTTGAAGAGGTAAAAATACAGAAAAAGCAACTATGCAACAAATATGTGTAAAGAAAAATAACCCCCAAAAAACTAAAATAAATTAAGGAAAATACCCAGGTAGGATAGGAGTAAGTAAGGAAGATACCCAGAAAAAACCAACGTACATAATAACTATATGGTAATGAAGAAACAAAGAATGAATAAAGAAAATATCGAGAACAAACCAAAATACATAATAAACAGGAATGAGTTTGAAGGTACAAGATAGTAGGAGGAGAAGACTACAACAAATACCCAAAATAGACCCAGTAAGGAGAAAACCAAAACCCCAAAATAAATTAAATGTCACAAATGAAAGTATAACACCCAGAAACAGAAATAATGTAAAATAAATGTAAACAAAAGTGTTTAGGGTTATAAGTAAAAGTGCACCCATAAAAGTTATTTTATAATGAATAAAAACAAATCTTAAGAGTCATCCTTCATAAATAAATTTCTTGATAAAATAAAATTATAAAACTGATTAGTGATAGTATCAAGAATTAACAGGGGACAAGTGCAAGTTATTATATTATAGTAAATCAACTTCAAGAAAGTGCAGTAAATGCTTAAACATAATAAAAGTGTACCTTTAAACAACTTTAAAGTTTTAATTTAACTTCATGAATGCTATTTAATAGAATAGTATTATGAAGGGCAAAGACTAATATTTCTAATAAATTGCCACTCTTTATCTAATAACATTCACTGAAATGAGTAAGATAAATGGAGAGCAGGTAGTTAACAAATAAAGTGACAAGGGATACATCCCTAAGATAAAATAAAAACAGATAAGACTGCACACAAATAATTTTAAGAAAGGTTTAAAAATTAAGAAACAAATATATTATGTTTCTAGTTAAATCAATGAACTATATACATAAATGTTGAAATAGAGAGTAGTGTTCTAATATTCTAAAATGTTTCTTATGTTTAATAGTTTTAATCAAGAATGCAATGTCTGAGTGTGGATACCATTCTTTTATTATAAAATGTTTATTAGGAGTTACTAGAAATAATCAAGACTAGAATGTCTGAGCTTAAATACCATGTTTTTCATGTCAAATAATTGTTATGTATTATTAGTTAGAATTCAATACTAAATGTTCTTGTAGTACAGTAAGGAATTTTTAATTAACATTGTATTAGAATAGAAGGTCAGAAAGGGTTTAAACAAGCTGTATCATTAAAAAACTTTGTATGTAAAACCAGATAAAATCTAGGCCAAATGGTAAATATAAACTACAATATAATTGATGAATCAAGTCCATTAAACTAGTTAAACTGATGAAATTTATGTAAGGTAAATCAGTTACAGAATAATATAATGTAAATTATACTTTAAAAAGTTCTTGTAAAAAGATAGGAAGAATTATGAGAAAAAATGCAAATGTAATAACTGAAAATTCAGAGTGGGGAGTCATAAATTATTGAATAATATTTAAAAGGATAACCAATAAATAAAATTACAAAAAAATTAAGGGAAGATAAACATTTTATGTCAATCTGAGATTTAGTACAATCATAAATATAACATATAAAATGGCAAACATTTGGGGAATGACAGGAAGTAAATTTTAAAGCCTACTTTTTCAAAATGAAAGAAATATAGCATTTTAGATAAAAAACTTTGTAAAACTATCTTATTTGGTATCAAGTCAAACAGAATGAACTAAAGAAAAATATTGTGTATTTAGTATTTCATAAAATTAAATAATAGCAAAAATATATTCAGTAATATAATGTAAATTTTCCAAATGTAGCGGAGCCAAACAGATTTAAAACAATGTATTGCTAATATTAAATTGGCTGAGACGATTTCAGGAGACGAAGGAAATGAGAACAGTTAATTATTGGACTTTGACGAGCACACTTGAAGATTAACCTATATAGCAGACAAATATGGCGACGGTCTGTAAGCCTAGTCTACAGTGAAAAATCGTAAATTACTAAATTTTGAACTTAAACCTTAAACTCAGTGAGAACATTTAATACCACAATTAAACTAAAATAATACGGAACAGTAAATGAGTGAAATAATAAATTAAACCTATACAATACATAATTCTTAATAACGAGACGAGAAGTGCAAGTTTCGACCTTATTGAACAAAATAAATTAAACATTATCACACATATTTAATCGAAGTGAATCACAAGACACTGAACCAGAACTGTTCTACTAACACCAGAAGGAATAATCACAACTGCGGAGACGAGGAAACATTGAAAAGGCACCATTTATTGGAAGAAATTTTCTTCGAGCCGACTACGGTTTAACATATGCAGTCCGGGAGCCGCCATCTTGACTCCCACAATTCAAAGCGAGCTTTACCAACATAATCATAGTCTTCAATGGTTCGAATTTTTTATTTAATAAACATTATATATTAACTAATAACTTGTAATTTTTAATTCTTAAGCTTTTTACTTGTAAGTGTTATACTTTCCTGACCTTACCCTTCTCTGACTATATATAAAATAACCGTTCAAAGAACCTAATAATTAATAGAAAATACAGATGAAAAAATTAATCGACAGCCCTGAGAACGAGTCGATACTACTGTTGAATAATCGATTAACACTCGATACATTATACAATTGTTAATAAATCAAAAATTTCTGCAATGTGGTTTCTATTTATTTATAAATTTAATAAGTAGCATTATAATTAAGATAAATTGAGATCACGGACTACCCGAAAGACGGCCTTTACCAAAAAAGAAGGAGAATACTTAAGTAAGAAGAAGAACCGTCTATCGATTAGTGCTGGAGATAATACAATTAACGTGGAAGTTAATTATAAAAACCTAAAGTGATACAATTAACAGAAACAGAAACAAAAGAGTTAAATTTTTACACGAATCAATTACGAAAATTAATTTACTAAATACAAACAACAAAAACCAATTAAACAATATTTTTCAAAAAACAAAACCACCAAAAATTTTTTATTTTGGTATAACACAAATATATTATTTTGTAAACAACAGAATTTTTTAATTTGTTACACAGTATCTTGTTGATTTCAAATAGTTATTTGTTGCTCGATAAAGCTGGTCATTAGTGATATCGTCGGTGTCTGTAATTTTTCTTTCCCGTGTGCTATACGACATTTAGCAAGACCGTCGTAACAGTGGGTCAGAAGTGCGACAGAACCGTTAACGGTGTAAACAGAAGACACTTTGTACAAGACTAGTGTAATTTGTAATTTATCTACAAACATGGATGCCAGTCAGATGATGGACAATTTTCAGGCACTGCTGTTGCAGACAGAGGAACCACGCAGACAGGAAGCGGAAGAAGCAGAAACATGACAAAAAGAAAAAAGCCGACATGAGGCAGAGGATGCAGAGGAATGACTAAAAGCACTCTTGCTTTAGTCGGAAGAACGGCAAGACAAGAAACGTAAACAGGAAGCAGAGGAACGTAAGAGTGAAACAGGTGACATAAAAGTGTTGACACAGGAGCAGAAGCAGATGAAAGAACATACCACTGCAGAGCTGGGTCTATTATTAGGTGAGCTTAATAAGCAAGTTAATAGAAATTGGAGGTATAAGAATCAGTGACTATAAAAATAGCTGAAGTAGAAAAATATGTCTTCAGTGTGGGAGAAGTTATGTCTACAGAAATATCTGTTGTAGAAGAATCTATTGGGAAATAATAACATAACATAACATTACTAATAACACAAAATAAATAACCAGTACAGTCACGTTTTACCAAAAATCAGTATGCATATAATACCGTAACAAATTTAAATCTTAACAAACCATTATATCGGAAAGAGTATATCTCAACATAACGAATTTAACCTTCAGGCTACGTTTAAAAGTCTCTAGGAGCAATTAAATAATAATACCGAAAATGTGATTCTGAATTTAAAAAGATGAAGCAGAATCTATGACAGAATTGAATACTGAATTAGTATAACATAATGAAGAATTGAAGGAATAAATACATGATAATAATGATCAGTTAACTACAAGGCTGTATGAAACTAATAGCAGAATATGTTACGTCAGTTGCAAGGGTAAAACTTTATGAACTGTAACTTTATGAACAAACTACAAAGACTGAACCTACTTTCATAGAGCATTAATTAGACTAGGCAAACGAGTTATAAGGTAGCTTTCAACATTTATCTTAACCCTGAAATGAAAAATTGAGAAGATCAAGACAAGAACAGAAAATTAAGAAGAAAAAGCGGTTCAGTGAGTATGAAAAAGCATAACTAATAAAGTGGAATTAGAAGCCAGAATTAGTATACTGGAAATTGGAGCTGAAGAGTATAAAAATAACAAAACACTATTCAGATAAAGTAAATATGTTATAAGGTGACTTGAGAGGAGATGTGGGCAATTTAAGAACAGACATAGAAAGATGACCACCACACATGGTTGTGTATCCATCATATTTGAAAAGCTATAATTGGTATTCATATGTTTGAAGAAAGACAATCCAATTCAATTGCTACTAAACTTTGAACAAGAAATGGGGTTGATATTTAACGATATAATTGACAGCAATAATTGACTTTGTTAGTAAACATTTTCAAGATCCTGCAGCTAGATGCTACATGGTTGTTCCAGACAATTATCTATAAACATTTTGAAGACTCGTTTGGAGTTTGCTAAACTCATAACTACAGGAAGGTGAGAGACCAATTACAATACAGTTAATACAGATGGAAAACGTAACTGTTGAAGAGTACATCTTTCAGCTGTTTGAAAGGAATAAATACTTCCAATCAAAATTCATGAAACTGAAATTAGTGTTAAACTTATTACATTGCTTTGATTGACATATTAGGCTTTTAGTGTATAAAAAATAGTTAAAAAGTTAGTCAGCACACATGTTTAAAGACGAATACAAATATAAAACTTACAACAACTCACGCAAATAAGTGTGAAAAAAAATTGAAACTACATTGAACAAAGAGTGAAGAGCGTTGAGCGAGAAAAAAAATAATTTCAAACCAAGAGAGAGGAAGAAAGAAAAAGAGACAGAAAGAGAGAGAGCAAGAGAGAAGCTATTAATAATTTTGTAAACAACACAAAATGTATTAAGCCTGGCTGAATTTGTATAAGACGTTCCATAAACCCTACACTTATTCAATACATGCTGAAAGGAAGCAACAGGAAATGGAAACAAAATCAACAGTATACGTCAAAACAAAGATGACTATCAGGACACAAGTCATTATGTCGGCCTGATTCATTGTAGACCAATGAAATAGTTTATTGAAACAGTTTATTTTTACCTGATTTATATATGGAAATAACAGAACATGACACCTCTACTAGGGGGTATGTTTAAATTGAACAATTGTCTAACAATCACTCTATTCATTAGTAAATGTAAATTAGATGCACTGGTCAACACAGGGAGTAAAATATCTGCTATCTAGTAACCACCTGTTATAGTTTAGTTAGGAATAATTTCGGTTGTTTGATTGTATAATTACATGAACGCCATTGTAAAATGTGAAAAATAAGTTAAAACTTGACTCACAAGTTGAGAGGGGTCAACATGAAATTGTAATATTACAATAATTAATGTTGAGTGTTTTGATGCGTACATAAATTGTGTGTATGTGTCAACTCAAAACACTATTGCATTGTGTGTCTTAAATT
The DNA here is from genome assembly GCA_034769895.1 of Magicicada septendecula. Lineage (NCBI taxonomy): Eukaryota > Metazoa > Arthropoda > Insecta > Hemiptera > Cicadidae > Magicicada > Magicicada septendecula. The sequence continues at coordinate 791,002 of CM068372.1, read as the reverse complement.
TCAGATAGTGATCAGAAGTTGAGTTATATAATGTATTCATATATTTGTTTTTTCAATTATTTTCTAATCTTCTCCCGTGATATTGTGTAGACTGGATGCTGTGACATACAAAAATTAATTGCCAATAAACTTGTTTACTGATTCAAGGCTTAGTCACTAAATTATGGGCTGTGTTCCTGATGACTTTACTTTATAAATTTAATTGACAGGGTTAAATTTTATTGTATATTAAACAGCAATGTTTTGATTGATTGTTAATTTATCTTCAGTTGTGTTTCATAAATGTTCGTGTTATTAATATATGCATTTTCATTTTACTTGATCAGTGAAGCATTGAGGAAATTTGAAAACACAAGGTGTTTACCTGGTTGACAATGCAACAGTTCATGACTCCATTGGCCTCCGACTGTGCACATTATTTCTGTGTATGCACGTGGCTCAGTTTGAGTATAGAACGGTTTACATTCCGTTTTTGCTCGTGTTCCAGGACGCATTGGCTTGCTACAATCAACATCACCTACTCCAATATAACATCTTACAGATACACTTAATGACAAGAGAGGTCGGCACATTTCTGGAAAATTTGAAAAATTATGTTTACATTTGAGAAGAAAATTAAATTATTCCTGTTAGCCTTAATAAATTAAGTTAACTATAAAATCATCAAACATACATACGTATACCAACTTTTGTCTGACGTCACCCATATTAGAATTTTAGAATATTCATTGACATAAGAAATGTGTATGTATTATGTATAATAAAACTATTTAAAATAAGGGTTTTGGTGATTTCTGTAAAGCTCTGCAGGACCCGTTCTCATAAAGTTCTATAAAGCATTATCAGTCTAAAATAATTTTTAGTCCAATATTGTAAATCCAGTAGTTTAGCTTTGTTAATATTTTTGATTTTCTGTCTTCTCTCAACACTGAGATTGTAACTTCCTTTAAGTCATCAAAATATAGTAGTGTTGCGGACTATTGTGTTATATTTATGTTGTATAGTAATTTACATACCACTCTCTTTCTTCGTATTGCCTCAATGCATTTAAGGTTTGTTCCTGTCGCCTCTGCCATGTAGCCGTGCTACTTTGCATCTAAATGCTGTCTATTTTTTCAGTACTATTCTCTATAGTCGAGATTCCTAGCATGTCACAAAATCCAAATTAACTTAAGATGTATAGTATTTACAAAAGAATTTATGTAAGTTTTCATACATTGGCATTAAAATCTTAAAATATCTTGGTATTCAAAGCTTCAGTCCATACCAGTTCCTATATGCACTTGTGTTATCTCTTCTTTCGAGGCTTCTATCATTATCCAAATACAAATAGGCAAAGCTGTAATCATGCTCAATACATGAATATCATCTTAATGTAAATTACTGAAATACTAGAATTTTATAATATTGAATGTGACATCAAGGATTTATGAAACTATATACACATATTATATGTTATAGTAAATAAATTAAACGTGGTTGAAAAAGCAAAAGTAACAATGAAATAGAATGTGTTTTGGTTAAAATATGCTTTAGAGATCTAACAGCTTTCCAAAGTAAACAGACCCTCCGTATAGTTAACTTGATCATATATAGCTCAGATAGCTGAGTTAGCTGTGACGCGCGCACACACACACACACACACAAACACAAACGCGCGCGCGTTTGAATATGTATATTACGCTGTGCAGTGGTCGTATAGAATAAATAGTCGTTAAATCGTGTATTGAAATGCTATTTGATTTATTAATGACATAATTACAAATTGCTCTATATTGATGTATTACTGTTTTTGCAAGGACAAACTAATTATTCTGTCTCTGTTAACCTGACTACATGTTTAAAATCATTTTTATCTTATATTATCTAATACATAAAATTTTTAATGAGTTATTTTGTCTTTCTAGTTTACAAATTTATTAAAATTTATAACAAAAAATAGTCACTTTCCTTCATATGACAAATGTAGGTAGACATGGTGATGATCCAGTCTGGAGTACAGGTATGGGTCGGTCACTCTGTGTAGGTACAGGTATACTCCTTCTGGTGTCCGGCGTTCAGGGCCGTTCTCAAGTTGAGAAATTCTATTAATTGTAGATAATTAATTTTCACTGTAATTTTGTTGTGTATTGAGCTTACACAATCCAGCAGACTTCAAGTGTCTTTCAATCCCCATACGGACAATCTTGTACCTTCCCGGATTAGAACTATTTAAAATTCACACTATCACCAACACCCGAATGTTATAACTTGTGTTCGTACGCTTTCGTAAACCTAGCGTTTATACTCCAACCGTACGTCCATACGTTTTTAAGTTCAGAAAGAGATGGTCTGTATAACAAAAATCAGAATTAAAATAAAATTTTGCCTATTTATTGTACGCTGGTTGTTTAACCCGTTACCCTTCTTTGAGTCTGAAGCCAAGATAAAATTATTCTTGTATTATACTGTCCGAAACCAAATTGTAGCTTGTCAAAACAACATATTATAATTTTACAACTTATCTACAGCGTCAAAAAAATTTCTGTATTAAAAAACTTACCCTATATAATCTGTTCTTTAAATTACAAACAAATACTGCCACTCGATCTTACGGTCTTGTTATTAGCCCTATTCTGCTACAAGTCTCACGTCAAAATTTTTATTTTAACGAAAGGTACTTAAATTACTATGTTTTTTTTTACTTTTATCCTGTAAAAATTAAATATTTTCACACACGCACAATCGTCACACACCTATACATATTTCCGCACCATTTCACAACACTAAATTTTTTTTTATCTCAAAATTACTTAAAACTAACAACTAACTATGTATCCTATTGCATAGGCTACAATATCCAAACCTGCATGCTTTACTTACACAAATTTTCATTTCAACATGCTATCATATGCTTTGAGTCCCAGTAATATTATATTATGCATATTCTACTCATAGCTGTATGTATGTGTGTGTGTGTGCGTGTTGCGAAATTAAAGGTTGCATAGAATAAATAATCGATATCTAGATATGGAAATGATTGGCTTTAATTATTTTTTTTAATTTTAGACTGAACAGAATTTACTACAGTTTATGATAGCATAACAAAAATTATTAGTCATTTTTGAATACAAATAAAATAAATTAATCGTTCTGTTTAAATAAATAAATTACTACTTCTTTTGTAAATAAGATTAATAAACAGATTCTGTTGATCTTCATTTTATACTTGAAAATTCCTACACTCTAATGAAATATATTTATTTCTATTAGTTTCTCTGTCTTTTTAGTTTATTTGTTTTATTGATTTATCTAGTTTATATATAAATGGAGTCACTTTCCTGATGTGATGAATGATGCAATTTTCCTCCTCGTTTCCTGATGAGTGTCTGCAGATGCTCCTTTTAGGTAGTCGTCAGGATACCGCCGCTCCTCCTGTTGTTCTTCTTCAGGATCTCCTCCTGTTTTCAAGCTCTCGCGGTCGTTGTACGGGTTGGGTACTTCTATGAGCAATGATTAGTTATTAATTATTACTCAATTATATATCTCCGGCAAGTTGATGCGTTCAAAATGCCTAAGCGGACGATCTTCAAACTATAACCGAAGATCAACCACTCGATTATTGCGTCCCGCACTAATTACTAGTGTTCGAAAACTACGATTACACGTTATAGAGAATAATGAGACTGCTTCTTCTGAGTTCTACGATAGACTGCTTTGCTTCTCGTGACGGTTCAAATCAACTGATATATTAGCCAATCTCATTGGTCAAAACCGCTCCCTCACCCTTACGCTACAATCAATAACATTCTACTTGTAAGAAATTGCATATGGGCAATGTAAAACGTGCAAATAAAACCGGTATAATGTTATTGATTTTCTTGTGGGTGAGAAAACCTTTTTGATGAAAAAACTCATATTTTTTCCTTATATTATTAACAAACTTTACAACCAGATTGGTCTTTATTTTATGCACATTCTGGTATAAGTCTAATGTCGGAGATTTGATTCACACAAAAGTTATTTAATTTAATTCGTTTTTTATTGTTAATTCGTTACACAGTTATTCAAACGCGCACACGCGCACTCGCCATATGCCTGTGCATACGATTGCACTATTTCACAACACTCGTATTTTTGTATACAGTCAAAAATCAACTTAATCTAACAATTTTGACATGATTCTTATTGTTTATATTACAATGTTCCAACACGCCACTGTTACTTTGACCAGTTCTCATTGAAACATGCTATCATATGATAAGGGTAAAATTATTATTTTATTTGCAAATCCCACCTATTGCATATACACACCGACTGGGTTAAAACATTTTTTTCACAAATAATAAATTTTTTTTCTTTAATCAACTCAAAATTCCTTTTAAAATAAAGAAAATGTTTAAACGAACATAATTAACATATTTAATTCAAATATAAACAATTCCTTCTTGAACTATCAAATTTAAATTTTCTCGCAATAATAGCATATGACATTGAAAGTAAAGTATGCGGTCGTTATCTCAAAACAGGTCTCGATGTTGACATTCCCCATCTGACCAGTCAGTCAACCTTTCATTCATACAATAACGTTTTATAATACATGTTTCTTTACGTTTCTTTATTTAGGTTGATAATTATTAAATCATTTTTTAATGTTGGAAGTATTTTCGAAGTGACGACGCGTGGAATTTCCCAATAACCTTATTTTTCTGTTCATCGGCAACAATATACTACGTATTTTTTCCTACCTCATCTCGCAGTGTAAAGGACCGTTAACAAGTCGGAAGAAATTAGTTGTAGTGTTGTCTTCACTTTTCCCAAAATTATGTGCCTTCAGCAAGACACGTTCTCTCACATTAAACGTCTGTAATTTGTGTGTAGCGTTGAATTCTTCCGTTCTTTTGTAGCTACCCTACGAATCTGTTTGTCAGCTTGTACTCTTTTAATCTCCATTGGCACAGGTAGTTTCGAGGTATTTAAAAGCTTTATATAGCCATCCCAAAATCTGTTAGGCTGTTTTCCCGTAACCAACTCCGTCGCCGTATATCCGGTGGCGGTATTGTTATTCTCTTTGGTAGATTGCTCAAAAAACTCTAAATACTGCGGCAGACTATTATGCCTTTCATGACAGTATACCCAAAACAACCTACCTAATTCCCTTTTGACACTTTCAGCAAGATTACCAGGTGGACGCCTAATCGCAGTCAAAACAGGTTGAATTCCATGCTGTGTCTGGATATCAGACAACAATTTATTAGAAAATTTCTTGCCATTATCAGTTAAAACCCTCTTGATCTGTCCGTGTTCAGGGATGTATTTGTTGAGAATAACATTCAATACCGAGCGAGTGGTGGGACGCGTTATAGCATATAACTTTACCAACTTCGTAAAGGCATCAACGCATACAATTATATGTTTAATTCCCAGCGTAAATTTCGGTAAAGGGCCAAGGAAGTCCACACGCAATATCTCACCTATATAGAATTTTTGGTTTTATACAAAACTAAGTTACTGTATGATTAATTTACACCATATAAAAATGAAGAGTCTGTAAAATATATTAAGCGTAGTAATTTTCAGACTGTGCTAAGTAACAAGTAAATTGTAGGTACTGGATGTGTATCATTAACAAAACAGGAGGCGTCCAATATTATTCTGGTAACTTCTTAACAATGGACTACAAACTTAGTAAACTGCATGACATCATTCTTGTGGTGATAGAAAGTCATATACATAGTACATAAAGTATCTTATAGTTAATATTATTGTAAAATGTAATGAATACTTGAACAAAACAGTTTTTACACTTTGTTAGTACAAAGTAGTAGCTACAACAGACAGCATTTAGTGTATCTGCATGTACCAGATGTCTAATATCTATTTACAGGCTATCTTTATTTTACCCACTTATTACCCATTTATTTAACAATTCATCACGCCTATCGGCTGAGTACACATCATTCACCTCACATATCTTATTAACATTATTATTACAATTTCTAATTTCCTTACATTTATTGTTTTTCCTGCATATACTAATATCGCTTTGTCTTGTGTTTTGTTAAATGGTTGATACTGTGAATATAGTACTATGTTTCTGAGTGTATTTGTATTCGTTTGTTTCTACATCTGTTTTTTTTTTGGCTCGGAATTTTGATCTATTTGTGTTCTGACTGTGTCCAAAAGTGTTTTTGTTTCTTCCAATAATTTTCTTTCCAGTTCCTCGATATATTTTGTTATAACCTCCCCTTGTTTACCGTACTTGTTCTTCCAATTTACGGTCCCATTCACTAAGTTGCCGTACAAGCATGGTCTCGAACGCTTGTAATAATTCAGGGTGTGATATTTTGCTTTTTTTATTATTATTTAAAATTACTTTAAATTATTTAAATATGATTTTAGTAAGGAATATATATGTGAGTGTTCTAGTATTGATATTTTTAAAGCGTTACTAATGTAAGCCTACGACAAAGTCAGCAGCGAGCCACTTATCTTATCTGTGCAATTAAGTTTATCTTTTCTATCCTTTAAAAGCACTTAACTTTCCAAGATCGTGACTCGATATCAAACTCTCGTTTCTAATACAGACAAAAATCTGTGTTCTACAGCAATTGGCTTATTTAATTTATAAAACTTTAAATTTTCACTCGATTTTTTTTATTTGTCGAGCGTAGAAAGTTTGTTATAATTGGAGTGTACATGATTGAGTATCAAAGTGTACATGTTTGTTGTAATTGAATATTCTCTTGTAAATGATTGTTAGGTTTTACACCATTGTGCTGGTTGAATTTTGTATTGGTATCTTAGAATTTTGAAAATCGTCCTTCTTGCGGATCTTGTTGTTATAGGTTCTTTTCAGCCACTGTTAGATTTCTGATGTCATTGTCATTGTTCTTTGAATTTTGTTTATTTACTTTGTGATTTGGTGCAATGACACCTATATTTTCCTTTACTACATGCAATAAACTGCCATTGTTAGGGATTATTTCCCTCCAAACTACAGCTTTTAGGTCAGAATCATTAAAAGATAGAGTACTAGATGATATTGTAGAGGGAAAATATTTGTCTGATAACTACAGAGTTTGAAACAATCTGCTGAGGCATCATTGAAACAATCTGCTGAGGCATCATTGAAACCTTATATTAATGCAGAGAGTCTGGAGGACTGGAGGAAGCAAAGCTCACAGAAACAATTACTTATTGATGGCTGGGGCAACAACTTCTCAAAATCTGTCCACCATGGTTCAGTTCAGTTGAACACATCGAAGTTCAATTTACCAAATTTTGATTAACATTTGCCAGCATGGCCAGTAATATACTCAAAATTTATAATTCTAAATTTTTTTATAAAGATTATATAGATACTCCTGAAAGGCAATAGGTACAGATTTACTATACCACTCTTCCTAACACATTTTATAAGAAATTTTAAATCAAATTGTAACTTACTTCTACAGATTGGAATTTTTGGAGACCACTTTCCATTAACACAAACAGTATAAAAAGTCTTATCCTCAGTTTCTTTAATGTAGTATCCTTTATTGCATTTGAACGATAGAGCAAAATTTTGAGGAACAGGTGTCCCTGGTACCTGCCTACAAACTGCAGTTTTATTATTAAATGCACATTCTGCTGCTGCTGTGTAAGCTCCAAATATTGTTGGTTCAGGAAGAAGACAGCCTTGTCGTTGAGGTAGAGGCAGAGGACTAAACAAAATTTAAAAAGTAGTTATTTAGTTAAACATGCTATATTTAATTATATTTATGTAATAATCATTACAACATTACAAAATTTGTATAAGTAAAGTAATTAATATTATAATTACATTATTATACTAAATATAATATATTTATTAACATCATAATATTCGTTATATTTAAGTTAATATTCATAATTCTCTCCAATCACTAACAAAATTTATATATTGTACTGTAGCACTGACACGAACCTACAGAGGTGCGCACACACACACACACACACACACACACACACACACACACACACACACACACACACACACACACACACACACACACACACACACACACACACACACACACACACACACACACACAATCGCGCAATACCTACTTGTTTATCTCTCTCTCTCTCTCTCTCTCTCTCTCTCTCTCTCTCTCTCTCTCTCTCTCTCTCTCTCTCTCTCTCTCTCTCTCTCTCTCTCTCTCTCTCTACAGTCTCAACCCCTAAGTTACTTTTCTTATTAATATCTGAAACGATATTATGAATTATTATGTGTTTAGTTGATAAAAATGTAATAAGTTTGTTAAACTTACACACAGACTGGTACTTCTGGAGACCACTTTCCATTAACGCACAGAGTGTATAAAGTTTCATCCTGAATTCCCTTCATGTAATATCCATCATAACATTTGAATGATAAAAGCCAATTTTGGGAAACAGGTGTTCCAGGTACTTGCCTACAAACGTCTGAATTATGACTATTGGATGCACATACTGGTGCAGTATAATTTCCGAATTCTGGTGGTTGAGGCAGAAGACAGCCTCCACTAAACAAAATTTGTAAAGTAGTAATACAGAGGTTAAATATGTATTTCATATAATATTTATATTTCTACATATTCATTAAAATTTATATGAATACATGCAGTCACTCACACAGATATACAGAGGCACACGCACTTGAGTGCATGCAAATACTAATATCCTGTGACTAGTTACTCTGTGTCTCTGCGCGCGCGCGCACACACACCCACACACACAACAATTTGAGATAGAGGTCAACCAAACTTGAATAGTCACCCACGTACTAACATCTACAGTGCGGATGCAATTGGTATTTTGACCAATGATTACCCTAGTATGAGGGATTTTTTAAGATCCGATGGCGAAGCAAGTGCTTCGAAACGCGTCATTAATTGTAAACAAGAAGTCACAAGATATATTGAACGAGTTAATTTATCTAACATATATAAATTTTATACACTCTGATGACTTGATATTAACATCAAGTCATTTGAATGACCTGAATAGGAATATTAAATTTGCCGGATAAATCAGGAATTTGTGTGGCTGACACCAGCATTAAGGAATGCTTTGATGTATTAATAGCTGCAACTTTATTTTTTTTTGTGCTTTTCGGATTTATATGCTTACATTATTATTAAAATATACTAATTTTAATTTTTTGTATCAGAAAACAAGCTTACAAATCTGTGCATTGAAGCGTGAGATAAAGAAATAAAGTTAGATAAAGTTCAAACAAAAGGACCAAAATTATTATTGGTGCAATGTCGTCCACCAACATTATCAATTCCCAAAACCAATGTGAACTTGACCTGCTGAAAGACAGACGGAAATATGGAAACATAAAATTTATTAACAGGATCAGCAGCTGTTTAATCACATTTTACTAAAACTTATAAATATTCGAATAAAAGTTACAGACTTCAAAGATCATATAAAGTTTTCAATATGATGATACTATCAGGAAGAAAAAAGGACTACATTATCTATGTAGTCACATAAACAAAGAATCTTTATACCCAGTTCCTTACTCCCAAATTTATATTTACGTCTGAAACTTATTGAACTCTGCATAAAAATGGACCAAAAGAAATACTCAGAGAACAAGGCCTAAAAACTCTCACACTTCCTTTCATCGTCCTACTTACAACACCGATGGATCTCCAGATACCAGTATGACTGATGGAAGTGCCAGTAGCGTTCTCCTTCTCACAAAAGGTCGCAAACTCTCAATAAAGTCAGGATCTGGGAGAGTCGCTTCCAACTTTACCAGCAGCAAATTTCACACAATAAACGAAGCACTCACAGCATACTTAAACTTAACAGCAGCTCAAGAATTAGAAACAATCTATAGTGACTCAAGATCAGCCACAGAAGCAATAAAACATATTAACACCAGCTCATTCAAGAGAGCCATAAGCTCTTAAACTAATTGAAATGTTTAGGTGAAAACTACATTTTGAAGTGGCTTCCTGCACATGTGGAAATCAAGTACAATGAAGAAGTTGTAACAGTTCAAACGATTTGAAACCACACATATGAAAAGCACGCCAGAATCTAAGGTCGATGATGTAATAATCGGTAGGCAAATAGATGGATTGTGTGTGATCGAGAATGTATGTGCAAGTTGCATAATTATATAAAAATTTTGTTCATTGTATATAATATTTTGTTTGAACTAAAGAGTAGTTAATGATGTTGACATCAACAGTACAACAGAAGGCAATATTGAAAGTGTAGTATTCTATGTAGGGCTGAACAAAACCCAAGGCATAGCGTTAGGTACAGTATATAATGTAGGCAAACTACTACTGTATACACCTACTATGCGCATAGTAGGCCTATCAACGATAAAGTTGAAATTATGAAAAAAACAACCATAATGTTACAATTGGAATTGCTGAGAATGAAATATTCTCCTGTCACATTATGAATAAAAGGTAAATTATAATGTTTGTATGATTGCTTTATATTTTTACGACGGTCTACTTGATCGTCGCAGGTACAGTGGAAACAAATACAAGACACCAATTAAGTTACTAATCACCAGCTTTAATTTTCACACTTAAATAGATCGTAATTAACAACATTGTCTGTTTAGATCTAAAATGTGTTCAAACCATGATTCGCCTGTGACGTCGGCTGCATATCGTGTTATCGCGCGACGAGCTAAGGTTCAACCGCAACATATGGTCCACCAGGGACGGATTTAATTTCGATCTCAAGGTGCGTAAAAAACTTACGAGCAGTACAGAGTGACGGACTTTAAGCGTCGTAAGGGAGTTAGTGCGTGCTCGTTTTCGGATATTAGTGCGGCATAGCTGTATGCGTCCGAGTATTATTCGGGCATTGAATTATTCGGGGTTATGCGTAAGTTCTGCAAAATCATTCAGCTTGTAAATCAAATACGTAAAATGGCAGTTCGCAATAAGTTTGGAAGTGCCTGCCGGACAATCTATTACATGCAGCGCACACAGAATTGGACAGGTACGACACACCTACGCAGACGCAGAGAGAGACGCATCTTTATCTCACCGCATTGCAGAAACCCGACGTCACGAGGTGACGCTATCTCAAGAGATAACAACCCGTTCTACTCAACGGCAATTACGTCATCAAGGTTGACTCTTATCCGCCATGAGCTGATAATCTCTACAAACCGTATCTAACTACTTATTATCTCGAATCAGTGGAAATTCAAGTAAGACGTTTTTGCCATGGACTATTATTCACTCATTATGTTATGTTGTAATATTTATTTGCAATTATTCTATTTAACTATTATTACGTAGTTATATTGCAGGGAAATGAGTTGCCAGTTCTACTTTTGTTCAACGTCTTAATACACTCAATTTGGCCGAAAGCAAACAGCGCATAAGGTAAAGGGCCGTTATTAAGGCCTCAGTAACAAGAATTAATATTTTCCCGGATGCTTTCGACATAACAAAAAATGATGTCCATACGTTGCCTGTCAAATTAAGGTCGCTGGCGTAGCTCCAGCGCAAATATGACACAATTCAATCCGAATTCGAGGTGTCCGAGGAGGCTGTTTTTGACGCGGATAGCAATCGAATCCAGGTCGAAGATGATTTATGTACAATCGAGTGCAAACTGCACAACCTTATAGAAAAAGTCTCGACTAATCTTAGTGAGAATTCTAATACTACTGCTAATGACAGTAGAGCAGAAAGATTCGCTCATGTCACGCAACTGGAGCCCATTAAAATCCCAGGGTTTAGCGGAAATGTTATGGAGTGGCAACACTACATACACATGTTCAAGGACTTGGTAGATTTTCGCTTGGATCTTACTAACATACAAAAGTTGCATTACTTACACAATTCATTAAAGGTTGAAGCGCTCCAAGTTATACAATCGCTGCTTATAACTGGTGAGAATTATGGCGTAGGTCTAGGCTTCCTCAAGATTAGATTTGACAATAAGCTAATTATTTCCATCCACCATGTCGAAGATATACTGAAAATCAATTCTATCGATAGGCAATCGGTGGGAACCATATCTAAATTTCTTAATAAAATAAGCGCAACAATAAACGCGCTTAAGGTTATGGCGTTACCCGTAAATATTTATGAGCTTATTGCCACTCAGCTATTAGCATCGAAATTGGACCCGAATACTTCCAAACGTTGGAAGGAGTCATTCTTTAACATCAACTTCCCCGATTTTGAAGGGTTGATTGAGTTTTTAAACAATAGGAGATCGGTGCTGGATACCGTGGCGGCAGATTCCGAGAGTGGTCGGGTAGGCAACTCAGCAAGGCCTAAACAACTGATAAAATATGTAAACAATTCAAAACAAGCCAAGGTAGTCAGCTATCATGCTAATTCTAAAAACATTTAATGTGCAATGTGCAATGTGCAATGTGCATTGCTAACCACCACTTATATACGTGTAAACAACTTCATTGGTTAACCATTGACAAACGTAAGGAGTTTTTAATTAAAACTAAATGCTGCTTTAACTGCTTGCGGATCGCAAGCATTCTGTAAATGAATGTAAAAATAAGCACACTTGTAAAACTTGCTCTAAGAAGCATCACTCCTTAATACATACAGGACAGGACACCTACTGTGCCCTTAAACTAAAAACTAATAGGAACATACTATTGTCTACTGCGTTATGCAAAATCTGAGACAATTCTGCTAAACCCCGTCTTTGCAGGATTTTACTGGACTCTGGTAGCCAGGCGAATTTCATTACACAGGCCTTTGCCAAGAAACTTAAATTGAACCTTGTAAAAAATGAGTTGCCAATTACAGGCATCAAAAATGCGTCCTGTCGGTCCCACCACAACACCACTATCACCTTACAATCGCTGTACGAAATATTCAATTTTAGCGTACAATGCTCAATTCTGCCTATCTTACTGACAATCTCCCCACGGAATCCTTTGATCCTGCGCAGTTAGGATTGCCCGAGGGTATATTCCTAGCGGAGCCAAACTTCAGCACGTCCTCGAGCATTGATGTTCGCTGGGAGCCAATTCTTCTTAAGTTTGATTAAGCCCGGCAAATTTGTCAGGGACCGAAACTTCCCCATTCTTCAGGAAACTAGACTTGGTTACATTGTGTCCGGAAATCTTCCTTTCAAATTTAAATCTCCTTATCGTGCTTCGTCATTTATAGCGAGAAATGATAATAAAGGGCTGACTTCTATGGTTGAGAAATTCTGGCAGGTCGAGGATTATCTTGTTGACTTGCCCTCAGCTGCCGACGAGTCATGTGAGGGACACTTTGTGCATAACAGGCTGAGAAATAATGACGGTATATTTGGTTTTAGGTTGCCCCGTAGGGCTGGTGATGTGGTTCTGGGCGATTCGCTGACCCATGCTAAACAGCGTTTTCAGACTCTTGAGCGTAAACTCAATATTGTAAATTTCCAACAATGTAAATATTTACATAGTCTGAAATGGATAATCAGCACATTCTACAATTCTCCTTACATTTTATTTTTATACTCCCTACTCTTACATATGTGGTTTTCTCCCAGTAAGGCAGCTGCTTACCTTAGTTTCTCTACTTTTACTCCTTACTGCTTTATTCATCTTTCCTTGTCCGTCACTATTACAGCTATATTAAAGTGTAACATAAATTTGTGTAAATATACATATTCTATAAATCCAAAAACAAAAAACAACAATTACTTTACTTAATTCAAAATTTGTAAATTAACGTTTTAATCAAAAGTAATGGTATGTTAATGATTTTAATAATTCAAGAGTGTCCTTACTTATATAAAAATACTAATTAACATTAGGAATAAATGTAATTATAGTTATTATCACAGGCTTAGAAGACATATAAAAGTTATTTTAATAGTGGATATTTGCAACTAACTTACAAGTTATTTTCACACTGTGATTCATTTTCATCAGATCCATCTGCACAGTCAGCTCTGCCATCACAGAAAAGAAAATGGTCAATGCACTCACCAGATAAACACCAAAATTCTGTATACCTGAAATATCATGGCAGCATCTATTTTACACACAGTATTAACATTCACAACAAAATAATCATACTAAAACATAATGCCGTATTGCCCTACAGGCAGACACTTTGGCCACATGGGTCTTACATTGCGGTTGTAAAAATTACCACGTTTTTAACTTTCAAATATCGTGAAGGAAACATAGACAGAAATAAATTTATGGTTCATTCACAGGCCTCCTACGAAAAACTGTTTTCATAATTTTATATTCCTTCAATGTATTTTTTGGCACACAATTCAAAAATCGCATATTCATATAATAAGAGGTTACTTCAACATTTCATAAATTTTGGCTAAATTGCTAAACGCGTGGTTAATAATAATTAATAAATAAATAGAGTATACTCTCTGTCAAAAATTAGTTAAAAATTAATTCTTTTTAGTGATTGTTTTTATTTTTAATATTATTCCAAAAAACTTAAAATTTTTATCACTTCACCTAAATGAATGCTTCACTAGCGCATACTGTGGTCATTCTTAGCATCATATTTTTCCAGCATTGAAGAAAGTTATAAATATAAGTGCCTCTAGTGGTTCAGACTGTCTCAACATAGTTCCACACGTATGTATTACATATCTGTTACCCACAACAGAAGTTGGCCTTCCTGGGGACAGTCGAAATGTGGAACATGATTATGAAATGACAATGGACATGATGGACCATGGTGTAACAGCACAGTTAATTTTAATATTGCTCTCTTTACTACATTCAATTATGTGTTCCGTGGGTTCAACCAAACAGACTTTAAGGGGTGGGGGTGATTTATTATAATGGCGAACACTATGTGAAATTGTACATAACTGGGACAGTCAATCGGTTTCTGTATACTGACTGTCAAGTATGGTATCGATTGTAACCCCTGGTTTTTGGTGTTTCCATGTTTTTTTTTTGCGGATCTTGTAATATAGGCCTACATATTCGTGCTTGCTATAGTCAGTAAACCTATTTGGTGAAATAGGTCGTTCCAAAACGTAACTTAAAGCTTAAATTTCTTTAGATTTATATAACATTTACTTGGACTTTGGAATTTAGTTCCATGACAGATTTCATCATGTGGCAGTAGAGAGATGGAGTGAGAGTGAAACATGAAGAAATGTGATTGGCATACCAGCCTGTATTCTATGCATAATATTGAATCATTGACATGTGTATTTAACAGTTATCGCAAAATATTTAAATATTTACATAATCTTAAATAGACAATCACTACAGTATATTCTAAAATCCTCCTCGTATTTGCTTTACATACTCCCCACTCTTCTAAGGAAAGCTATATAAGGGAACCTATATTTGGTTTCCTTCCAGTAAGACAGTTGCTTACCTTAGATTCTCTACTTAAACTCTTTATTGCTTCTTTCGCCTTTCCTAGTCCCTCACTGTTACAGCAACACCATTTGCATACACAATAAAATGAACCAGCTTTTGACTGCTATTTCTTTTATTCTGCAGTTTCTTATGATGCCTTCTTAGGCTATTATGCAATGAGAATATTAGTTTGCACAAGTTGTGCAATCAAATATAGTCAAACTACATAAAATTAGAACAAGGACTTGTGTATGTTTGTGTGTGATAACCATAGCAACCTCGATCACACACACACACCCACACCACAGCAAACAACCATAAAGTAAACTTATTCCAAAAAAAAAAACAGTTCATTCCGTAGACTTATACCGGTTACTTGTAATGCTTACTTTTGAACCAGTATTTTATTCGTCCTCTCTGTGTTTAAGTAGTTTCTAGCATACTGTTAGTTTAGTTGATCTTTACAGATTACGAAGTATGCCATTTTCTTTACAATTTATTAAGTACATCATAACGTTTAATTTAGCATTTCTGAACATCCAACATAGCGTTGCTGCGTTATAAACAAGATAAATATATTTGTTTTTAATAATTTATTAATTATAATAATGTAAATTATTATGTACGACATCTCATATATATTTATTAAAAAATGTATTATAAAATGATAAAATAATTTACAGGTTTTTATTTAAATTATTAAATGTAATTTATTAAATCATATTGATTCGTAATTTTTGCTAATTAATAAATTGCTGCTGGGTTGTTCTTGTTTAATTCGGTACAGAATAGTGTCGATTTGTGTCAATTAGTAAAAAGTAATGACTTAATAATTTTATCTCTTACAAACGTGACAGTATCCTTAGGTATAGTAATTGATAAAAATATCTTTTCCAGTAGCATACCTTTTAAATCATGAAAACTCATTTTCATATAAAATCAGACTAAACATTTTCAAAACTACATATGCATGTGTATGTGTGTGTGTGTTATAGTTATGAAGAGTATAGATAAAAATTATAAATGCAAAATTATTTATTTTCTTATGTAAAAACCTTGTATGAATTAAAATATACCAATAAACATGTTTTAACAAAGAATTTTAAAAATATCCAAATACAGTATTGTGCATAAAATAGTCTTATATAGGCTTATACATTGTGAAAGTCAGCAAACGAATTTAGAAGGCAGTTGGATGCCATCTTACCAAAACAAATACTGTAGCCCTATATATTCTAAAATTCTGTAAGGTATAACATTGATTCACGTACTTGCACCTAAAAAATATTTGCGAAAGAACTTTCAGATGTACTTGCATAGCAGGGACTGCAACTTCTGGTGTTGTGGTTGTGATTGTGGTTTGAGTACATTCAAAGTCTGCTTCATCTGATCCGTCTGCACAATTAACTTGCCCATCGCATCTTTTGTTGCCATCAATGCATGCTCCATAGGCACACTGGAATGATGGTGGTGTACATCTGATAGAATTATATTAATCATATTAAGTAAAATTCAAATCAAAAACATATCATTTTTTAAGTACAAACATAAATTTAAAATTAGTTAATTGAACAATATTGCACAAAAGGCAGGAAACAGATTGACCTACACTTTAACCAATTAGAAGCTGACATAAACCAATGACTTTAATTATGTTCAACAATCAGCAATCTATGTTCAACTTTCATAGAAACAACAACATTATTTAGTAGTCTAGGATTTTTGCTTCTGGAGGTGTACTGTTTGAGGTAGTAGTGTGTATCACAGTTCAGACAAGTAAAGAGTATTTTGTGGGTTTAGTGTTAATAACATTTTTGTTTCCTGAAACTACCTCAACAGTGGTGAATTACAAAAACAAAATTACATAAGTGAGCAGCATCTACTGTTTTACCTGCACTGATGTAGGTTCTGCCTACCCAACTTTAGGAGCACTGAGTGCTTCTTATGAGCACTGTGCACACGTCTTGCCCGGTATACGAAACCAGGAGTAGCTGTTCCATTAATGTTGGGGACAGTGCCATAACTTTTTGTCCCCAGCCAGAAATGGTGAGGTAACAGTGGTTCCATTGGTCAAAGCCCAAAATAATACATTATCAACAGCTACAGCTAAATAATTAGGACTAGGTGTCCAAGTACGGCTACACATAACTAGTGATATTTTTACTAGGCCTGTATAAAATTCTCCGATTTATGTTGTGATTACACACACATCTGCTATATAAACCCTCATCAAGAAACTACTAAATGCATGCTTTTCTACTTTAAAGAAGCTACCTCTACACTTTCACTTGCATAAAGTTACTATTGAGATTGTTGAAATTTACTGAGCAAAACATTTGTATTTAAAGTTTATACTCGTTAAATTTTTCAAAAATTTTTGTTCCATGGAAACACTAAAAAACAACTTTCTGTTTTTTCAGAACGTTCTGTTCTGAATTATGAAGTCCCGGTGTCTCATACCTTGTAATATATTTCTCATCATCACTATAGGATACAGCCTACTTTTGAAATCTACCAAAAAGTGATACCATGAATAAAAGCAATTTGTTATAAATATCACTTCCCATATATCATCTCACTTGAAGAAGATTCTAATGACCGTGGTATCAGATTTTAATGATGGCAATAACAATATCTGTTTACTGAAAGACATACTATAAGTTTATACAGTTGTCGAAGAATGCTAAAAACGTTTATGGAATTCAGACAGCACTTAACAACGGGAGCCAACAAGATTTAGTAGATCCAGTAAAAATGGCAAATATTCAGCCAGTTAGTTAGGCATTTAACTTTTGATTTTGTGTTGATTATAAAACTGTATATTTGTTATACTTTACTGTATGTTTGGATTAATTTATAAAGTGGCACAATACGTAGAATTACACTATACCATCAAATATTTTCTTGTTTTCAATCAATGTTGACCTAATTTAAAATTACATAAAAGTAAACATTCAAATGTTATTATAAATTCAGAAAATTTCAAAACAAATGAGAAGACTGAAGAAAAATTCTACTTTTGTGTTACAGGGTGCCACTGGATTACTAGATAAGATAAAATATATTATGCGTATTTTGGAGTTGCACATTTGTTACAATTTATTTAAAATAATTATATAATTAAAGAACCCCCTATGTGAACATTTTGCATTTCTGGTGTAGGCCTATGTGTTTGAAATACAACAATTTTAATTTTAGATTACATAAATTGTTACATTTTCAATCTTGATTTTTGAGGGCGCAGATAAACTCACACTTCTTATTGAATGCTTATTGTATGTCAGTCATGATTGTATCGTCAACACAATCAGTAGCACAGAGGTTCTTTTAATTACTTGTGGTCAGAGTCTGAGCACTTTAAGCTACCAGGAGCCAAGATTCACCAACCCTCCCCGAAGACCGACAATTATAATCACACACCAAGCAGGTTATCCCTAGGTCGTTTCAATTCTTTTTCCCTTAGGGACTTCCTGCCTCCTTTAACTTATTGTTGATCACGGGGTTTTATGGAAAGAGGTGAGTTGCATCTTTTATAATTTTACCATTCTTAAAGAGGAGTAAATGGTCAAAATTAAAAATTTGTGAATCCCACCTGATGAAATAAAAGCATCAAATTTAAAAATTACCATTATATAGTGTTAATAACAAAGTAACCTAAATTAACAATTATACTTTTTACCCTTAAAATCACATACAGGTAAGACTTCAAGATTCTACAATAGCTGTGATTTTTTTTAACTTAGCTTGAAACCGATTTGATGGATATTCTTCTACTTTTATTCACTATCCCTTCTAATGCAAATGCCAAATAAAATCCTACTAATGTAATAAACTAGTAGTATTATATTTATTTTAACTTATATGTCTTACGAATTGAACATTCTTCTTGTTTTATCTTTTATTAAAATAAAATTTTTTTCAAACAAATTAGAAATCAAGTCTGATTAGGTCATTGTAAATGTGAGTGTGATTAGATCATGTTTCTGTAAGTGCAATTCTAAATGGTAGACTATATATTAATAAACTATAGTTTATGATAACGCATTTGCTTCTTCTGCATCCAAATGATGCTGTTAACGTAAATAAAATTATTGTTATAATAACATGTCACTTTTTTAGACATTCTCCTACTTTTCCGCTCATACTATACAGGATTGGAACTCAGCTAGGTTTTTAAAACTGTCCTTATTACAAGATAATTGTCTCAAAAAAGATCAAAAATGGTAAATCACTTAATGTTTTACCTTCTATTGCTTCTGTAAAGATAAGTTCCTTCTCAATTGTAATTCATTATAATTTCTACATAAAGTTATAGAAATTTTGTTTTTCATTCTTCTTATACAAAGCAACGTCAAATGGCTGTTTTTATGTGATTTCAAGTAATTCTAACAAGTAGTAAAAGTCATATTTTGTTTTGTAAGATTTGTGTTTTAAACCAACCATAGAACAAATAGGAACAAATAAGTAAAAATCTTCATCACAAACATGAAATTTCCACCAGATATCATGTACCCTATCCTTTTCTTAATGAATTTGGATATTTAACTACAGTGTCATTTACATTTTTGGATGTTCTTCATCAAGTGT
The DNA here is from genome assembly GCA_034769895.1 of Magicicada septendecula. NCBI lineage: Eukaryota > Metazoa > Arthropoda > Insecta > Hemiptera > Cicadidae > Magicicada > Magicicada septendecula. The sequence goes on along the minus strand of CM068372.1, from coordinate 771,114 downwards.
GCGCTTAGCATTATAAAGCCAGTCTAATATTTCCAGGTTACTGACATTTGTAAAAGTTGCAAATGGTTTTTCTTCTGTAAAGAAAATACCAAATACATAGTGCAAGTCTTCCTGAACAAACGTTAAGCCTCCTCCTGTGTCATCTAAAGTAGGACCAGCGCCTACAAAAAAATCACATTAAAATATAAGTGTGACTTGTAAAAACTAACAACATATTAATGAATATGAGACTTGTAAACAGAAATTTGAAATAAGTTGATACCTTACCATTACTAAGAGCTGCACAAAATTTCTCAGGCGTTACCCATTTCTTAAATGCTTGTGGTACTTCGTTGAGACAGTGGCCGTAATCAATATATGGCAATTCAGTATATAATAGGATATCATTGCGTGTTCCATTTTCTGTTGTACTCCAGAATGTAAACTAAAACATTCCATCATCATGATCATTTACAATAAAATATTTGTGACATCTCTGTTAAGACGAGTGTATGTACGCGTAATTCCGAGTACTAGCTGTATGTAACATGTATAGAGTTTGTATGTGTCAAAATCATTATAGGCTAGAAAAATAACCTAGTTTAATAGACAGAGTAAGGAGTTAGTGTTATAATTCATTTATCACGTGACTGTGGTGGGTGTATAAGGTAACCATGGTATAGGTATCACGTGAATGGCGTGAATTGTAGTGATTTGTCAATCATGTTATGAAGCGTTATGTTAACAGTAAAGTTTAGGGGGGAGATGAAGTCGCCTTTGTTTAATGTATCGTGTTCCGTGCTTAATATTTTGGTTAAAATATTGTTACGTTATAACGGTGGACGATATCACGTAACCGTTCATTTTAAATGTGTCATGTGATTGGTGGTTGTAGTTGTGATTGGTCGGGCTCATTATGGTGGGAAATGTTAGCAGTAAAATTTTGGAAAGAGATGAAGTCAGCCATGTTTAACTTAGCCTTTTTTTGTGACGTCAATGGGGGGGGGAAGGTGGTGATTAGTACAGCTACCGTACCATAGCTGTGCGCCTGAGTTCCAGCCGCTTTCACTGTACCAGTTACCTCAAAAACATTGCTCTACCATATACTGACATGTCCCTAGGCACGATGTCTCCTGAATTACATGTTTTCCTGGTGCCTATACAAACTGAATTGATTTTATGTAATTGTGTTTATGTTCACAATAAGCTGGGCTTCCCAAGTGCGTTCATTACACACTTTTATTCCCTTTTTAAAACATTAAAAATGTGGGGCTTTTTTAACAAATACTTTTTTAATGTCATCAAATTAAATAAAATAGCTTGAACTTGAATGATTAATCAAAATATATTCATGTGCGAAATCTATTTTTTTATTATCGCACTGAAGACAATGAATAATAAACCATTTTTGAACGCCTGAAGCAATTTCTTGTTATGTTAGATTTATGAAAACCTTTGTTTTTACTAATTTTTCTCAATTTTAAAGTAGTAATAGCTAATTAATTACTTATGATAATAATATTAAAATAAAAATAATGAGTATATTAAAAAAATCTTAAACAACAATCAAAGCATTTTGATTATTTTCTGTCGAGCAAACAAGAAAAAATAAACAAAATTAACACTGTTCTTCACCACTATAGAAAAATTTTTCTAGTTAACGCTTTCAAGCTTCACAGCTTATCAACAGATCGTAAACAACAATAATGCAACTAGACAATTTCTTTATACTCTCACTGGCCCTACAGCGCATACACATGTTCCTAACAATTTTTGAAAAAATACACAAAGCTAAGAATGAAGAAACAAATAAATATCTTGCAAAATTTAAAAATCTTACTTGTGTCCGTTGTATAAGATTACACTAATTCAGCAAATTCAACAATTCCTTCCGTGTTACAGTCAGTATCAGAGCTGTTGCTGTCCGTGTTCGAGCTGTCTGAAGAGCTGTCGTTTATCAAGGGTGATGATGAAGGGCTCCATTAAATTATCTACGTTTGGTCCCAGTGACGCGTAATACTCTTCCACTTTTTAAACATGTTTAATTTTAAGTTTCCACTCTTCAGGTCAAATTATAGTAAACTTGTCCTCACACAATCTTCTCACTTTGTTTAGACTCAAAGAAGTGTTCTGTCTTGTAACAAATCCTTTCACCTCAGCCCAAATTAGTTTGATAGGGTTGAGGTCGGGATGATGGCAGGAGGCGTAACATTCCATGCCCTTCTCTTTTAAAAATGTCGTTCAAAACATATGTTTTGAGTTTGCCACTTACACAATTTAATTAGTTTGTAAAGCTGAGGGTTTCAGCATGCTTTCTGAATAATAATCCCCTTTCTAATCAACCACTGCTTCATCCCATCTATCTTGCTATTAGATGTTGGTGCTTTTTCTATTTCTTCAACGTTATGATAAACGGCGTTATCAATCACAAGCACTGATTGAGGTTCTAGTTTTGGAAGCATCATTTCACGTATCCACTTCATATAGATTTTCTTATTCATATGTTTATGATAGTGTCCTGAAGGAGACGACGCTTTCCACATAGTTAGTGCATCAGCAATGAAACCTTTTTCTTCTCCAGCATGTATAATAGTCATACGATTTCCTTCAGAAATCGGAGAATGAATGCCTTGGCTGGAGTCGTCTGACCATACGTTTCCACGTACAAGAGAACAATGAATGTATGTTTCATACACATAGGCCTAAATGATAAAATGGCCTACATCTATATATTTATTGACAGCTTGTAGATAAATAATCCTCTGTTCTCTGATATCAGATTGTTCAATAAATAATTTTTTATTATTCCTAATTTATTTTTAATATAATCCCAGGTCTTTCAGGATTACATGCATACTTTTTTCACTTCTTGTAAACTCTATTATTTTTAGAAGTACTTCTTTCAAAAGTTCTGCCGTTAGCAAATGTACCTTTATTTATAAAATTCATGCACTAACCGCCCACAACACCCTGATCAAACTCATCTAGTCCACTTACAGGTTTCGCTCTTGTTCGCTTCATGTTTTCAGTAACAAATGAAGTACACCTATCACCTTCAGTGCAATTTTTAAGTTGTCGTAAATCCTTGTTTATTTTGGTCACCACACGTTTAGAAACTCCAGTAGCATCAGCAGTTTGCTCCCTAGCTCTGACAACGGGAACCGTCACCTTTTTGTTATCAGCCTCTTTCTTCATAAATTTAAACTTTTTGTTATTATTTCCCTGCTTTGACCGTTTAGAATTTTCTCGCCTGGCCTACTGTACATCTACTACCCATTATGAACAATTTTAATAGTTTTATTTTATTAATTTCACTAACAGACACACGGAGCACTAGCACAAACTCAACTGAGATACGCGACAGTACCGACTATTGAGACAAGACTATTACAAAAGAGATAATTCACAGAAGTCAACCATTCAGGACGAGTAAAACATAGTGATTCATTACAGAGAAAAAGACTATTCACTATATTGTTAGTTGACAGTCAATATTTACAGAAAGGTTAATTATTTACCCCATGCGCCTCACTCTTCCACTCGCGGATCCGAGCGCTCAGCTATGCGCCGGTAGCTGTAGGTAAGGTTACGCTGTTTGTGGACGGGAAATCGTGTCAGCGAAATTAAGGTGAATTCTGTTATTAAAGAAGACTACGATGTGTGTGGCAGCTCATTAAATATTTCAGATATCTGTCTACTAGAAGGAATGTGATCTGTAGTTATGACCAACCATGTGTACGTAACAATACGTTTTCTCCCTCACAATCTTGTTTTTGTCGTCGTCTCATTTTTGAATAATTATGTGTCGACTTCTTTTCTTCTTCTTTTTATTCTTCTTCTTATTCTTCATTTTAATCGATATCATCGATGTCGTCGTCGTCTTCAGGCTCGATTTTTGTATTTAACTTAGTGTATAGACATACATATTGTTATTGGTATCCAAGTCACTTCGTTGTTTATAAATTAATAAATTACCTCAAATCGTCGTGTGACTTTGTTTTTATTTAAAATGACGCGTTTTGGAAAATATGTTCTACAGTATCTTCAGATTAAGTCACTCAGGTAAGGTCGTTAAATCTTAAAATCACATTACTTTGTACTTACACATGTCCGTATGGGTGTGCAACTTTTGAAGGCCGACCAGATACTGAAGTTGTCTAAGAATGTTTGTGCAAGTTCATGGCAGTATCGTACAGCGGGTTCGATTTAAAATTCTGATGATCATTCAGTATGAAATTCCGACTTGTATGTCATTGTATGATTTGTAAATTTCAAACTCCTCTAAAGCGTTAATGTACTGGCCTTTATTCAAAATCTGTAAGGGATTTAAATTTGATGTGAAGCCTGTATAATTATAATTGCTTGAAATTAAATGTCGCTAACAGTTGGATTTTATGTCATTAAGTGAAGTCCTATTTTTTAAATTATGTTTCGGTGTGTGTTCATTGAATCTCTTTAGGAAACCCCTCCCACATTCGCCGATTTAAAAACAATTGCAATCATTACTCAACAATTTATATACACCTGTATTCTTCTCTAATGGTGTGATTATTATGGCGGAGTATATTCAACATATAGTTATTAAAAATTTCAGTATATTGAAAATTGTAGAGATGTTAATTTTATTTAACCTGGAAGTCAAAATTTTTACATTATGTCAGTATAAGCGGTTGTAACAAACGTTGGGTTTTAACCTCCTAATTTTACGTTTTTTGAGAAGGTTATCAACTAATGAGCTGTTGTAGCCGTTAGCCAAACCCATGTATATTTTATTGTGTTTAACGCAAAGAAATGATCCTCGTTTTGAGGTATTAATAATAGTCTATGTATAAAACAATTAAATGCCGCCATTTTCTGTAAAAACGGTTCATGAGATTTCGCATGTATAACCGCATCAGTGGTAGTTGGTTTCCTATAAATTCTGAAATTTTATTTACTTACATGTTTAGTAACTGTGACATCAAAAAATTTAAATTGTTATCAACTTCGGTTTCTACAGTGAAATAAATGTTGTTATTTATACTATTCAAAAAGTTTTCATATTTTCAATCTGCCGCTAAATGCCATTAAATGTAAGAAATGTATCGTTAACGTAGCGCGCATAAAGTACTAGCTATTATTTTTCTATATGTTATTTGAAAGCAGGAAGGAGTTTTCATAGAAATTAAGGTACACATCAGCTAATAAACCAGATAGAGGTGAACTCATGGCTAGTCCATTATCCTTGATCAAAATTTGGTTGTTAAAAGTGAAGTAATTCTGTTCCCTGACAATTTCCAGTAAGCCAATTAACTCTTCTATTGTTGAGCATTTAATTTATTATTTTCAGCCAGATTTTCTCTTAAAATTTGCAAAGTTGCCTTTACCGGCGTGTTGGTATATAAATTTACTATGTCGAAGGATGCTAATGTACAATTAGGCAGAAAGTTTACGGTTTGGATTTTATTTACAAAATCAAAATAATTTTTAATGCCGGGGTTACTGTTTAAATGTTTGTTCTCTGTAAATATTTTGACAAGTTTTTGGCCGTTTTGAAACCTGGCGCTGTAGTAAAATTGACAAGTCACACGACGGATTTAATGTAATTTATTAATTTATAAACGATTGTATAGACCCTATATGTATGAAAAAATACATAAAGTGATGTGACTTTTACTTGTGTAAATCACACGTCTGTTCTACAGAATCACTTTGATGCTCACTGACAATTGAACGGTATATGTAACACACCTATTAATAATTTGATACATGAATACACTGAGTTGTTTTGTTAACAGTAGCACCAAATCCTAATAACAAACAACAAGAACCACAAAATTAGAAACGTTTCAATCTACATCTTGTTTATATGTAGGCATATAAATATGATAACTGTAGACAGATGACTATAATACATTTTTTACAAAACATGAATCAGCACCTGGTCGCATTGCAACTACTAATCACTGACCACAGCGTTTTGTGACAAACAACCGAATGAAACACAATACGGTTATATGCGACTGTAAACACTGTCAACTGCGTTTCTTGCGATAATCAACCGTATAATTTGTAGCACTTCTTATAATGCACAATAAAAGTCACACACACACGCACACACATAATTTTTTTTATAACAGTGCACACACTATAGAATTAGTGAAGCAGATTTGAAATAATTTTGACCCTTAATGTAAAATTATATCGTTACGGAAAATACATTGTTTCTCTTGTTTCTCAATTACATAGTCTTATAATAAATACACATAACTTTTAAGACAAACATATTGCAAAAATTCCTACGAGCCTCTGAAAGTGAGAATCTATAGCTTATGCAGTTGTGAAGCAAAGGTAGAAAAGACAATTATGTTAATTCGGTATGCGTTAACTTTAATATGTCTTACCTTTCCATCTTATTCTAATAATGTCTAGTACAGTCGTCACTTTCGCTATAAATTTTCTTTAAAATTATTAAGTAATGCTAGAGTTTGACACAGTCTACTCTTACAAAGCGTTCACTCCGTGATTGGAACATCTATCTGGAATAAAGAGGTGCGTGAGGCACCCGGTTTCGTGTACCAAACAGAAATTTTCGATTTCGGGTAACCAAAGCCCCGCAAAATATACAATGTCAAAACAAATTATTTGATTGTGTAAATTTTCTTTTTGTGTAGTCTTCTTACAAAGACATACAGTAATTATAAGCAAACGTGTGTCAGGTGAAGACGAGACGAGCTGGTCGTACAGTGCCTTTCCTTCCTTTCAGTGTATCCATCAGAAAGATTCCGTCAACCATTAGTGCGTCTTTGCGCGATTTCATCCATGACAGTGGTGTCGCAAAAATTTCAATGATTGCTCGCAAATTTCGTGACGTTCAGGATGCCGAGTTCTCTCTTTGTCCGTAAAGCAGTAAACGTCAACAATGACCGCTACGTTGTCGTCCGCCGCAGCCAGCATGTTATAATCCTTGCTTTATCGTAACAAACAGAGTGTCGGGCGCAGATAGATACAACTTTGTTCCTATCGTGTCGTCAAACATCATTACAGTATTATATTATTATGTAAACAATCACTTTGTACCGTTTGTTTACACTGTCGTCATGAATCAGAGCGACAAACAGGCGTGTCAAGTCATATAGGCCTACAAAAATGTTCTGTAAAATACTGTACACCGTGCTTCAAGTCACTGTAATGTATCAGTACTCGTACGGTGTAGGCCTATATGTGTGCGCTGCTGATCCTAACTAGAGATGTGTCCTTCAAGATTGAACGAAACATTTGGATCGAACCATTTAGGTGATCGACTGATCGAATCGATCTTTTAAAAGAGGAGTCAGTCAATAATACTGTCACTGGAGAATATCTGAGATAGTTCACACAATTTCCGATAGGTGCCTCTCGACGATTTTCTAATGAATCTTGGTCTCGTCTCAGTCAGTAAGTGATTCGATCAGTTGACGATTCGATCAGTTGGTTTGTGTGTGTGATTTCAATCTCGCTCATTTCAGTCATTTACTGGTTGGTTCAGTGATCGTGTTACCGCAGGAAGTTTCCAGTAGATGTCCCTGGCTTTCATTTCAATCTCAACTCCGTCATTTCGATCAGTTAGCTAAGTTACCTTCATCTGCGGTTCGAAACTGGATTTTTTAGCTATTCAATACACAACGGCTTTTGCGCGTGTGACGCTTTCTATCTCGTTCCTTGCTCTGCTTTAGGAGTTAACGTGAATATTTAACTAATGGACTGATGGCTTTAATTTCATTTTATTTTTAGAGTGGCCAAAATTTAATTAATTTTTGAAGTTACTTAACAGTTTTGTATTTGATTGTGACAGATCAAATCTGTATAAACAACGGATTACTGCAAAGTTAGTAATCCCCTCCCCCCCCCAAAGACGTCTAGCAGCTGCAACCGCCATTAGTTGCTCACATACAGGAACCGAATCATCCAGGAGATTTCAGTCAGTTCGAGATCAGTGTTAGCTTCTGTGGCTTTAGTCGACAACATTGAGTTAATATTGGTAGGCGTGCGTAACAGTATCAGTTCCTCTGTCATGTTTAAAGTAATGTGTGTGAATTCCTCAGTGAATCCCAACAGTAGGCTATTTGCAGCGGTACGCAGAAATTGAAATTGCCGTCCTTACGCTTCGGTGTCTAACCCGATGTCCGTCATTGCTACCCATCCGGAATCTTGTATCACATCAACGTCACATAGACAGCAATAGTGTATATTTTTGCTGACGTTCATGGTACGAGCAATTTCCACACCGGCCAATTCGTAATGCTATCGCGTTTTCCAACATTTTACATTTCCATTTTGATCATATACGGAAACGGTAATATTATTCAAGAATAGTACGTTCAAATACCGGAAGGTATATTGGCCTACTCCGCTGAACATTTAGACTACCGGTATCTTGAATTTCGGCTCGATCGTCAGGTAGAACGATTAGCCTACAGAATATGTTTTGCTGAGTCCGTCCTTGTATGAAACGTGAGCCACGTTGTATCTTACCTAGAAAGCGTTCACTTGGTTTATGTTTATCTGTCGTGTGTGATTGATACGCTTGTAACTCGCTCTTAATTATAAAACCCAACAGCCGTCGTATCCTGTGTGGCGTACGATTGGAATCCATGTAATAAGAACTACAGAGTTCACACTACCGGAACGACGACTGAACTTCCTGTCATGCAATGCCGTCTTCAGGTATCCGTACTTTTCTATGTAGTTGATTTCATACACGTCGGTCGGAGATTCAATGAAAAAGAAAACTTTGTCAGTTCTCGCCGTCGCTCCCTTTAGTAGACGCGAAAGACGTTTTTTTAAGTTCAAGACGTTGTAGAGAAGTTCAAGGACAAAACTCATGGGAAACCTTGATCAGAAGTGTCTTTTTTACCATTTCACTATACACAGCTCTGCCGAGTACATATCAAGCTGTTGTCATAGGCTGTACACAAAATGTGTAAAAAATCTTCCCTGTCTTCATATCACAAAAGGTAAGTGTAATACACATCGGGAGAAACACGGTCGTGTACGGACACTACTAAAATAACCCAACGTGACTGGCCACTGATGATGACCTAGCCACCTTTCAGTAGTAAAAGAAGAAAACATATCTAGTTGTAACTATAATCACTTTCATTTCTTGCTACAACAATACAACAGTTATCCACAGGACACAACACATTCTGTCCCCAGGTTATCACAAGGTGCTGTGTTCACCGTTTAGCAGCTATATTGCAAGAGCAGCTGTTGTGGCCTAAATAATTTGTTGAAATTGGACTTCACCGCTAGTTGCCGGCACCGAACTTGTAACGGCTACAGTAAGGTCTACGTATAATAGTTAGTTTACTGTATGCTGCAACTATCATAATTATCTGTTCTGTCTCTGCTTTGCAACTGCACATAAACGTTCTCTTTCACAGGGTCCTACGAGTCTTAACACTTTTTTGCTCTTAGACATTTTCGAATAGCCCTACTTAATATTGTTACGACGGTCTACTCGATCGTCGTAGGTACAGTGGAAACAAAAATACAAGACACCAAGTAAGTCACTAGTTACCAGATTTAATTTCCACAGTTAACAGTTCGTAATTAACAACACAGTCTCTACAACAAATGAAATAAAAATTGTTCACACGCAATAAAATGTCCACTAAAATTAAACACAATTGTTATTACAATTATACTGTCCGATTATAAAACACACTTAACTAATAACCACTTGAACGCACACAGCAATATCGCCCGATAATAACTCACGAACCGAACTGTAAAATATCGCAGCTATACTGAACTGAACGTCGTTGAGTACTGGAATTCATACCGCCCCAAATTACTAGATTATTCGATAGCGCCAGTATAGTTACGACGTAATTACTTGCGGCCTTGACACAGTCCGTGCGCCCGAGCGAAGTCTGGCACAGTCTAGAAAATGCGTCAAAAACATGTAAGCCACACACGTTACATTCCAGATCACTCTGGAACATTCGATAAACACGTCGATTGTTCTGTTATGTCGTAACACTTCCCCCTCCTTAAGCCTGTTCGTCCCGAACTGCAAGCCGTCTCTGAAATAGTACTTAGCCAGGCGATCTAGGTGTATGACCTTGAACTTTCACTGCCCTTTCTGTTGAATCCGATAAACAACATCGTTGATTTTTTTTTTACAGTGTAGGGTTCGTCCCAGTTAGACTGAAGTTTAGGTGAGCGATCACGTCGGCGCTTTGGGTTGAACAAGCAGACCAGATCTCCTTCTTGGAAACCCACACTATTGTTGCGAATGTCATACCGAGTTTTCATTTTATCACTGGCAATCTTCAGCCGTCCTCTTACCAAGCGATTCATTTCTTGCAGTTGGTTGTCTAATTGCAAGGAATAGTTCTGTGGCTCTTGGGACTGAGTCTCAGGTGATCCGAACATTAAGTCCCCAGGAAGACGAATCTCCCTCCCAAACACCAATTTTGCTGGAGTCATGCCGGTGGTGTCGTATACTGATGATCTATACGCCATTGGCTGATCCAAGTTCGTTTGGTTCTCGTCAACAACCTCTTGCGTATCCTCATCTTCAGCCACTTTGGCCTCGGGCGCTTGTATCCGCTCAGGAACAAGCAAGAGTTTTGTCTCGACACCCATGGTTGGTTTTCCAATCACTTCTTTTGTTGTTACACTTTGTATTTCCTCTGCTAGTTCTTCCTAAATTTCCGCTTGCAAGAGGGAGGGTTCCTCTTGACCAGACCGATTGACTTTTTCTTCGATTAATGCCACTCGCTTAATCGAATGGTTGGTAGACAATGTCATTTTAGACATTCAAAGCTTTATCTTCTCTTGGCCAACCTTCAGGACATTCTCTCTTAAGTCTACAACGAATCCGTAGGCATTCATATAATGTCCGTGCCAAGAATCACTTCATCGGCAATATCTGCAACGATCATTTGGTGGCTAAACTCGAGACGACCCAGGCGTACACGTACGTCTACCTTTCCTATCACCTTGGCGGGGCTTCCAGTCACAGTCTATATTCTACAAGAGCTAATTTGAGGCCGTCGGTTGCTGATTAATTCCGGGCGCACAATAGACAGTGTTGCGCCCGTGTCAACTGTAAATGATGTTGGTTTACCTTCCGCAAACCCATTACCAATCACGTTTCCACTGGGCTTATGTAGCGTGGAAACTGTGTGATGTTCTGGGGCTTTACTTTTCTAATTTGTGCAATCACTCTCTTCTCTCGGTATCTTCTTCTCCCAACAGTCTACCTGTAGACCACCACGTTTTTCACAGTTGTATCATTTCGGTCTTCTGTCTTTTTCAAATCGTTGCGACTCTCTTGAAATTTTGAATTGTTGTCCGACAACATTGTTTGTCTGCACTCATCGTAACGGCAATGTGGTACAGGGATCTGCTGACAGCAACGTGATGGCACAAACCCATTAATGTAGCGGGACGCTGACTTGGCAGCTTCAAACTCTAGGGCGTGAAAAAGAGCTTCTGAGCTATTTCGGTGTCTTGCCATTTGTAACACTTGCTGAAGTTCACAATCTCCGATGCCATCAATAAATGTCTGCACCGCAACCTTATTCGGAAGTCTTCTGGTGCTTCAGGATAGGCCAATCTAATCAATCTGTCGATACTTACTTCAAACTCTTGAAGACCCTCCCCGGAACGTTGTCGTCTTGTTCTCTACTGAGCGTAGTACACATCTCGCAAATGTTTATCACCGTAGCGTAATTCTAGAGTTTTTATCAACTCGGCATAGATATTCTGGCTGTCAGGTAGCACTTTCCGTAGTAATTCCGCCGCTGGTCCCTTTAATGCGAGAACGAGTGAGACTGCTTTGTCTTTCTCTGTCCAATTATTTGCGCATGCAGCACCTTCAAATTGGCGGAGGTACGTTGCCCAGTGACTGCTTCCGTCAAAGTTTAGAGCTTTGACATGAACTGTGCCTACTGCAGGCAAAGTGACTTTCCCTATTAACTTATTTTCTGTGTCTTTTTCTGTTTTTGTCACTTGTCCAGGCTGTTCAGAAATTTGTTATTGTTGAATCTTAATGCACTGTTCAACTTCACTTTTAATTTGTTGTCTTATGTTTGCCATTGAGTTTTCTACTGCAGATATTTTTGTGGTCTTAGCTTCTTCCACAGTCAAGACAGATTTTTCTATTTCAGCTATTTTTAATGTCACTGATTCTTGTACCTCAGATATTTTAGTAACTTGTTTATTAAGCACACTTCGAAGGAGACCCAATTCTGCGGGACTATGTTCTTGCATCTGTTTCTGCCCCTGTATTAATGCTTTGATCTCTTCTGTTTCACGCTTCCGTTCCTCTGCCTCCTGTCGTCTTCGTTCCTGTGTCTGTTCTCTTTCCTGCCTGCGTTTTTCATCCTGTCGTTTTTCTGCTTCTTCCGCCTCCAGCCTCCTGTCTGCGTTTCTCATCCCGTCGTTTTTTCCGTCTGTAACAGCAGGGCCTGTAATTTTTCCATCATCTGACTGGCATCCATGTTTACCGATAAATTATAAATCACACTCGTCTTGTACAAAGTGTCCACTGTTTCCACTGTTAACCGTTTTGTCCCACTTCTGACACCACTGTTACGACAGTCTACTCGATCGTCGTAGGTACAGTGGAAACAAAAATACAAGACACCAATTAAGTCACTAATTATCAGCTTTAATTTTCACATTTAACAGTTCGTAATTAACAAAACAGTCGGTACAACAAATCAAATAAAAATTTTCCACACGCAATAAAATGTCCCCTAAAATTAAACACAATTGTTATTACAAATGTAATTGTTATTACACAATATACCGTCCTATTATAAAACAAACTTAACTAATAACCACTTGAACGCGCACAGTAATATCGACCGATAATATCTCTCGAACCGAAATGTAAATATATCGCAGCTATACTGAACTTAACGTCGTTGAGTACTGGTATTTATACCGCCCCAAATTACTAGAGTATTCGATAGCGCCAGTTTAGTTACGACGTAATTACTTGCGGCCTTGACAAAGTCCGTGCGCCCGAGCGAAGTCTGGCACAGTCTAGAAAATGCGTCAACAAGCATGTACATCACACACGTTACATTCCGGATCACTCTGGAATTCGATAAACACGTAGATTGTTCTGTTATGTCGTAACAATGGACTATATTACAAGAATATATTGTTGTGATCGAGAACCAACTTATTTAATATAACGATAGAAATTTACATAAAAATTCTGCAAATATGCATCAGTAATTGCATATGGTGTCGGCCTATACTGAAATAAAGAAGAAGAAGTGTGTGTGTGTAAATTTAATTATGCATTATAACGAGTTGTAAGCAAGATTATTATCGATTATCCCAAAACGCTGTGATCAGCATTTAGCAGTTGCAGTGCAACCTGATCCTGATTCACTTTTTGTGAAAAAATGTATTATAGTAATCACTTTAGAGTTATTGTAGTTTACAGTTTTATATCTATAATGTCGCATGCTTGCTGTTTGCTACAGATGTTCAGTGCTGTTGTAACAATAAAAAAAACAAAAATTGTCTTTCTACTTTTATGCCAATCTTCTTCTATAAGGTGTAGAGATTGAGCAAAGGTCTCTCCACCGTGGTCCTGGCTTCATTCAACTGTACTCCCAGCCTCTGCAGAAAGCAACTCACATTTTCCTCCCAAGTCACTCTTCTCCGGCCCCTGTGTCGTCTCCCAGCAATTCTTGCAACTGTGGTTTCTTAATTTGATATTTAAAGATACTGTGTTAAGACTCACTCTTGTAGTAGTGTTTCGCACTCGATTTCTTCTTGTCTTCCTTTCAATCTTGCCTGAAGGCATCTAATCTCCATAGCTTGGAGAGACTTTAGTTATAACAAAAATTTTACCGCTAAGATTTCCCACCAAAATAAGCTCGACCAATCACAACTGATCCTACCAACCTCGTATCAAATTTCCAATTTTCGCGGTCGTAATGTGATATATCAACTGGTCTGATGTCACAGGAATTCAAAAAATATTACACATTATGCATTATATATTCAATGTAACCGACTTCATATCCTGCCGAAATTTTACCGCCAACATACACTACCAACCACAACGGTACGTGTGAAACTTCGCCAATCATGTGACAGGTGAATTGAACGTCTCGTTTTTAACCTACTACTATGTAATTCAACTCTGTTTATCATAAGAGAAGCTTTTAGCTAATTTAGAATTCTGACAATTTTGACTAATTCCAGCCAACGTAGAAAAAATGAATGTTAAAGTATTTTAGGCAAACAAATAACAAAGCTACTCATTAACACACTGCAGCTAAAACAAAATGACCCATTGAATCACGTAAGTAATTAAGTTTATCTGAATGCCAGTTTGCTCATGAAATGCTTATTTGTATTAGTTACAGTTTCCTTTACATTATTAACATTGAAACAAATCAAGACTTTCCAAGATGATCAGTTGTAACTCGTATTATAATTGTTTAGTTTACAACTAATAACTAAGACCTTTCATTGCCGGCAGGATGACAAAGTGATTCAGTTGGGACAGAGAAGCTTTTTAAAATAACAAATTATTTTACGCTACCCAAAAAATTTATTTGCCTCCACCAACCATTTTCTTTAAATGGTACACATACAATAAAAACAAAATACTCCTCCTTATTTTATATTTTAAAGATCTTAGATAATGTATCACAACTTTTTATCTTAGTTACGTTAAACACAATTTATGGAGTCACACTTTTTCCAATAGTCCTAGTCTATCACTGAAAAAGCATACTTTTTCAGGTTTTAATATATATTTTCATCAATACTGAATTAAAAGCTGATGAATGCTTTTCTTGAATTTATTAAGTAATTAAAACTTTAAATTCTTTGATTTTTAATAATAATTTAATAAGTAAATTGCTTAGTATTTCTAAATAGCTATGAGTTCTTAAAAATAGTTTTGCAGAGAGACTCTAAACACAATCTATTTGAATTAATTAATTTTACTCAAACTTAAACAAATAATCTGAAGATTGGGAAGAAATAAAAAGAGTGCTTATAAGCATGGCTCATTCTGTTTGCAATTACATAAACGTATAGGCCTACTCATACTTACATACCCTTTAATTATGATACAAAACTGCAGCAATGCACATTTTTTGTAACACACAGTTTCTGAAACTTCAAATTTTTCTCATATCAGCAACTAACTTACAGATAGCTAACTTAACAGATAACTCGTGTAATAGTATCCACCTAACCATCAAAACCGTCCAATGTGGTCACCATTATGTATGTCATTATGACTATTTTGTTTCTAAAAATCAATTTAAAGACTAAAAGGAAAATGACAGAATTTACTGTTATAAAGGCTGGGTGCATGTGTAATGGCAAGCTTATCAGACTTCTGTGACACTTGTAAGACTACCAGTACTTCATTTATTGCAGTTTTCAACCAGTCAGATAAAACTGTAGAATTTTCTATATGATTATGGTGTTACTGACCTTTATTTAAAATAACATTTCTGACTAGCAATGTTTTGATGTGTTTATGTAAAGAAAAGCAGAGTTTTCAGCATCTCAGTTGAGAACAAGTAGCAGAAAAAACAAAAGTGTTGTGTCATAGTTAAAGGGCATATCTTTTGAAAATCCTTATTTCCCGAAATATATGGTCACGAAAATTACTGTACAAAGACATGTACAACTATTTGCCTACAACAATTAGAACTATTCACACCTTACAGTTAATCATTCTTACAATTTTGTTGATCCAATACCGGTGCTTATGTTTAAAGCAGGGTCCATTGAATGGTTGTGGAGGGGTACAGGAACAACATGTCTAGGTACAGGGACACGAAGCACCATCTTATTAGACATTCTGATGAGTTTATAATTAAAGAAAGTAGTTAATACAAAGATATCATTCACTACTCATTTGCAGCTGTAAACAATAATTACAATGGGAGCACTTTTAAATCTATTGCTCTCCAATAACGATAAGACGATAAGGTGTTTACACAGACAAATCAAAACCGATTACAAAAAGCAAATTCTCTAGCCAGTAATATTTTAGCTCTATATGGTTTAGGCTAATCTGTACCAGTATGAAAATATCGGTATGGAGAACCATATATGACTTCTATGTTCTAAGATTTATATTTAAAATCATATTCGAAATGAAATATTTCCATAGAAACTACTTCTTTCTACTTCTTGCTTCAGACTTAACCACAGTACTGTGGTCACTAACGTATACCACCTCACGTTATCGGACTCGATTTTCACTGATGATGGCAGTCGATGGCACTGCCGAAAAGTCTGGTTTTTCAGAAAACATTGGACTAAAGATAAACAGCCCGGGAAGGAATTTTAACAAAGAACTACTCCTTTTTTGCCGATAACGTAGTACACATATACAAAATTCTCCCCTCTCCATTCAACTATAATTTTCATTTATAGAAAAATACCCCCACCCCGTTCACCACACCTCTTCATTTATAGATATTTCATCTACGTTTCTACAGTGGATAATTATGAGCTTCTTATCAGGATACTTTATTTATCAAAATTAAGTACTTTACTCTTGTTAAAACATAAAACGTTGTAGGTAAAGTACCCCTATATCTTAACCGATCATCACCAAAATCAACTGACCTTCAGTCCTCTACAATGCAGGGATGCATGCAAAAAAATATTTGATTCTGTTTTAATGTGCGGCAGTTATCGTTCGTCATGGAAACATTTCTCTTGTTACAACATAAAATGTTGCAGGTAAACTACCCCTTTCCCTTAACCGATCTTCACCAAAATTAGCAGACCTTGAGAACCCTACAATTCAGGAGAGTATGCAAAAAATTATTTGATTCACTTTGGATTTACGACAGTTATCTTTCGTCACAAAAAAAAATTACCATTCAAAAAACATAAAATTTTGCTGGTAAACTACCCCTTCCCCTTAACCAATCTTCAACGAAATCAACAAAGCTTGAGTTCTCTTTAATTCAAAAAGGTATGCAAAAATGTAGTTGATTCTGTTTGAATTTACGGCAGTTATCGTTCGTCATATAAAAAATTACCCTTGTTAAAACATAAAATGTTGCTGGTAAACTACCCCTTTCCCTTAACCGATCTTCAACAAAATCAACAGACCTTGAGCTCCCTATAATTCAAGAAAGTATGAAAACCCTTATTTGATTCTGTTTGAATTTGCGGCTGTTATCGTTTGCCACAGGAAATATCCTTGTTAAAACAAAAAACGTTGCTGGTAAACTACCCCTTTCCCTTAACCGATCTTCACCAAAAACAATGCATCTTGAGTAATCTACAATTCTGGGCTGTATGCAAAACATTATTTGATTTTGTTTGAATTTGCGGCTGTTATCGTTTGCCAAAGGAAATCTAGACATAGACAGACAGACACACAGACACTTTCCGAAAAATGACTTTTTTCATGTTTTGAGTGTAGTACAATCAGAATCTGCAAAAATCTCGATCACGATTTTTTTTGCCATCACCATGATTCCATTTCCTTATGGAACATGGAAGTAAAACAATGGTATTTATATATTTAAGTATCTTGTAGGACAAAACTGTATTAGAAAACAATTTACTTGCAATGTCAGCAACTTTATCATTTAGAGAGTGATACGTTTTGTATTTATGATAAATAATAAAAAGCATGTCGTCCAAAGCTTAGGAGCATCTTCATAAAACCTCATAAAATATGTAACCATAAAATGTTAAGGAAAAACTCTACAAACAATAGCAAACAATTTAAATCTCTAAGGAACTACCTCAAGATATATATTTTTAAATAGGAATAAGTGATGCTATAAGAATATAATTGAATCGACAACATTTAAATAACAAGATAACAGAAAATGAAAAGAAAATTATTGTCCCTGACTTAAAACAATTTTACTATTCATTGATAAACTTTGAAATTGGCCCCTCCTTCATATTGTCTTGTTAATTACACAGTAAATCAATGCAAGTACACATAAATAAAGTATATGCGCCTAAACTTATATGTAGCAGATTATAATTAAATTCAATTGCCACAAATATTTAATTAAATTGATTGCAATGGTTGTCACTGCATGAGTTGCCACTGATGGTTGTCAATTATAACACTGAAAAAAAATTCTTAAATTCCATACTATAAAGTTTGAAGACAGTTTTAATCTACATATTTTGTACACGACATGCTCTTATTAAGTCTGTTAGAACTCAAAAGTTAATCATTTTCACAGGATAAAACACACATACCTACCACAGTCTATGCACTACATCATTTATCTCCCAACAGTGCTTCCTTATAGGGCCAAACTTTTTCTGCCACTTGGCCTTCCTCTCTGTCTCCGTCTGTGTGTGTGTCTCTCTCCTTCTCTCTCACCCTCTCTCTCTCCCTCTCTCTCACCCTCTCACTCTCTCTCTCTCTCTCTCTCTCTCTCTCTCTCTCTCTCTCTCTCTCTCTCTCTCTCTCTCTCTCTCTCTCTCTCTCTTACTCACTCTTTCTCTCTCTTTATCTCTCACTCCATCTCTCTCTAATCTATCTGTCTATCTATTGCAATGAGACAAAACATTCACACTATGTGTAAATTTATGGGAACATATTTACAATAATTCCTTAGTTGTTATCCTCTGCAAAGGGGTGTGAATGTTATACAACAATATTGTTATTAAAATAAGTACTGCATGTTAATATAGATTAAGACACTACTAAACAATAAAGAACAGTAATGTAGTGTAGTGAAAGTGAGTAAGTGTTGTGCGCGTAACGAATTGTGTGAAGATTATATTAAGAGTAAGCCACTTAAGAGACACACCACAAATCATTTGTATTAGTGTCCAAACTGAAATAATTATTAGTAAATAATTATTTTAAAATTAAATAAATTTTAATAGTATTTATTCAAGTGAGAAAAGAATTACACATGCAATCACATGCAGTTGAAAATACGTGGTGTGGAACGGTTTAGAAAAGAAGTTCATATCATCTAACATGTGGTCGATTTTCAAGTAAATGCCAGGACGTTTAACATGTAATAATGACATCGTTTGCATAGATCCATAAAAGCATTGGTGAGCTGTGAATTATGCAGTCTTTTATGTGGCAGTATATCACAGTCTCTAATAGTGTTCAATAAGGAGTCTCTCCCGCTCTCTGGGAAGTTAAAGTGTTACATCGAGGGAGCGGTTGAATTAGACCACAAAGCGAGACACAGCAATCTAGATCTTCAATCACGGATGGCTGTCAACGAAGACTAAATCAGGAGTAACTTGGACGGACACATCGCCCGTGAAGGAACCCTGAGATTGACATCCCACCTTAGGAAGACTGTGACGAGTCTGGGAGATTCGGCGCGCATTCACCGTATAACGTCACGAAAACGTTAAAGGCAGTACGGTGTTTAACGTAGCAGCGGTAGAGATACACTATCTGTAACTGGTTTTACCATTAGTGCTGCACTCTAGCAGTGGACATAAGCAATACGGCTGCCGGAATTATCTTTAAGAACGAGGCTTGGTAAGTGCTGGCCTCTAGCGTAAGCCAAGGTTTACGGGTTTAGAAAGCGGAAACGGTATCAAAGAAAGGTTTGTCTCGCATAAATGGTCGCCTAGATCGGCAGCTTATTTTCGTTCTCTCCGGCAGATGGGAATTTCTTCCACCATTCTTCCACCTAGGACAGGCTAAGATCTAAATAGAACTGCGGTAAACCTCGCCAATATTTTCATAGTTATGTATTTCAAGTTTTACTAAAGAAAAACTTGCTTAATAGGCCACAGCCAGTGAATTCCTGCTAACCTTTGATGTACCTCATGGCATTGTACAAAACGTAATTTATAGGTAATATTTTTAAAACACAGTAATACTATATTAAATTCACGTGTCCGAACTAAGGCACTAAAAGTCAGGGTCATATAATTGCCAAAAGGTATTAATTTAAATAGTAGAAATGATGTAATCAGAAATAACCTATCTCAACCACGTGGCAAACGAAAATTCAGAATATGTACAAATCTTATTAAAAGAGTAACAAGCCATAATTAGCTATCAAAGATCAATCATGTTAACCCGCATGGATGAAGTTATTATTATAAAATTTAACGGCACTAAATATTTCCAAATAGGGCCTGTTGGCCATATAACCTTGCCAAGTGTGTCAAGTATTAGATTTAGATAGCCCTAAAGCTATGTTAAGATTATATATGGGTTTTGGGGGTGTGCAAACTTTCTGGGGGGCATTGTTTTGTGTACTCTGGCTGATATAATGTTATGTAATCAGGGTTCCCCGAGGAAGTCGAGGAAGCAGCCCAACAACCTGAACATGTACACCTAATTTCTCTCTCACTTCATCTGCCTGGAGGAATTGCCATGACGAAGCACCAACACCTGTAATGTAGGCCACGAGATTGCCACCTCACCCCAATGGACAAAAATAAGGTGATCTCAACCCATTATATTCTTTACACGTAGTGATGCACTCAATAAGAGCCAGTGAACCAATTCAATCAGTCAACAACAACACTTTCAAGTTTTAAACATTTTAATTGGATCCCCAATTAACGGGACAGTATAGTGCGTGAACTGGGAGGGAATTCATTTGTAAATTTTATTAATTTGTTTGTATAATTGTCAGCTCAGAGGCTGACATGCATCCTTACCAGCTCAACATTCAAACGTACAATTCCTTCTTACTTTTAGTATAAGGGTTTCATTACTGCTATTAATTAATTCAATCAATTTGTAATTTCTCTGTTTCAATTTAGTGTTCATTTTAAATATATATATTTTCTCATTTTTAAATTCAGTTTGGTTTATATAGGGATAGAAATTTCTGGGGTAGTTAAGTAGATTCACAAGTTTAATCCTGAATGGGTGCCTGTTCATGCAGTGTTAAACATGTTGTTGCGACAGGTTGAATTATGCACCGACTGGCAAATGAACATGTCGGTCTCTGGGCCAAAATTACTTTTTAAAAGGGTTATAAGTTTCATGACATATTTCTATTTTCACAACTTAACAATATTTCTATATATATATTCTATTAATTAATTATGATAACTGGGGTGTTCATTGTTTTCTAAATTTTATTTCTCCCAGTATAAGTGCCCAGTGTGGCCGTATTTTATAATAGTATTAGGCACTTGGCCAAATGTTTGAATTTATTATGTCCTGGGGACGATTGGAGTTGCATATGTATAATCTAATACACATGTAATGTGTTATGCAAATATTAAAAATGGTAATCCTAACATGGATGTCCGTAAAATAATTAATAATGTACCTCATGGGGGTAAGAAAAGGGCGTGGCAAGAGATCTCTGTAATAATTGTCTTGTATTGTGGAACATGTAAATGTATTGTGAATTTGTGTGTGTATTTTGCGGGGTTTTATATGTATTGTACATTTGGGTGTATTTTTGGGGGAGTTAGATATAGGGTTCTTACATAAGAAAAGATGAAACATAGGGTTATATATCCATTTAATTTTTGTAGACATTAGTTTATTCTATCTCAATTAATTTTTGATAAATATTTCTTCTAAGAAAGTAATTTATTTTAATTAACTTTAATAACAAGTATGTAGATTTGTAACTATTTAATTTTAATTAATTTTCTTTGAGAATTAGTTATTCTAATTAATATTATCAAGAATTCTATAAAAATTATCTCCATTAAGTTCATTGATCATTTTAAAGAGAACATAGAAAATAAATCTTATATTTATTAATAATTTTCAGGAAACATTATTTAAAGAAACTTAATGATTTTAATTTTAATTCATTTTAAAGAAAAGATAGCAAATAAAATTTACATGTGTTAATAATTTTCAGGTGACATTGTTTAAAGAGTATAAATGATTTTAATTAACAATTTAAGGGGAAAATAGATTCTGACTGTTATGTTTATTGATTTTGTTGTTAATATTGTTTTTAAAAAAAGGAGATAGAATAATAAAAAAGATTTTATTAATTGTTAAAATTATGAGTTTTCATTGCAAGTCCCGTCTCACTGGATCCAGCGCATTTTTGGCTTCTCTAGGCTTTGGTCTAGTTCTAGTTAACATGTGGCCCCTCTTTTCAAAAAAAAAAATTTTTTTTTAAAAAATTTTCAAAAAAAAATAATCTTTTTTTTTACAGTCTAAGTTAAAGAGGGGTTACATTTGGTAGCAGAGCGTGGTTAAGATTAGGGTCAACCCGTGGGTCCTTTGGGTGTGACGGGGCTTGCAAACTCAGGAAACATTTTGGGAGTTCTAATGGAACTTAGAAAAACTCTTTGAAAGGCCCTATATATAAAAGTGAATATTTTGTTAGGTTTAAGGTTTTGTGTTTAATATGTTTATGTACTTGCCCGCCTTGAATAGTTGAACCTACCGTTCAACCGTAGGTTGCCACGTGGTGAGAAATTTTGGAAGGGGACTCTCCTTTGGAAACGCGACTTATCGCAGATCTGTGCCTGGGTGGAGATGGTTTGCGTATTACCTTGCCCATATTAGGGGAGGTGTTTTAATTATGCGGTATGGCCCGATCGGCAGTCGGTCTCCTCCGATATACGGGAGCCGAAGAATTATTGGAAATATTTTTTGAAAATTGTCGTTGGTCGGTGATTTTGTCGTGTTGTGTGTTAGTGTGTGTGTCGCGTTCCATTTGTGTAGAGTTGTTGAGAGAGAGCATTTAGCCGGACAGAGAGCAGTTCAGGGAAGTGGGCTGGGTCCTCGCAACGGTAGGGGGACCCGCAGTCTGCTTAATGGAAGAAACAGTACTTAAAATTTTCCTGTATTAATTGTCTTTAGTTTTCTAAGGTGTTGTGTTTTGTTTTGTGTGCCGACCGCGAAGCTCGACGATGAGTGTCCGCAGTCTACTCGAAGGAAGAGTTTAGTACTCGAGTTTTTTTTCTGATTCCTGTCTTATTTATTGTCATTATTTTGTGGGAGTTATGTTTTGTTGATTATTGTAGGGTCGGGGCCATGCCGCAGTCCCTGGTTATTTCCCTGGTAGGTTAATTTTCGATTAAGTGTGGGTTGTTATAAGATGCCGTGCTGAAGTAAACCCCCCGTGATGGTTACACAGTATTTAAAGAGCAAGTGAAGGGAAGATGTTCGCGTGCCCTCTATGAGGTTTTCTCTGTCCGAATAATCGGGGCCGTCCGCCCTAGTGTAGGGGTGTTTTTTTTTAAACCAGTCATATGTCAAGGATTGTGATGCCTTGTTTTGCAGCATATGGCTGGTCAGTCCAGATGTGGACAGTAGTGTTATGGGCACTCACATATCAAGGTAATAGATACCTTGTTTGGTCTTCGGACGCGTATGTGAGTGGCAGCGGTAGGAGTAGGTGGTGGTCACCAGAGAGTGTGACGTGTTGGGGCGGTCCTGTGGGGTTGGCCTGGCGGAGAGGGTCGCGTGGGGATGGTCGCAGTGGCGTTGAGATTTTACAGTCCTGTGAGAGGGGGGGAATAGAAGTTGTCCTGAGTAGGTATCAAGTTCGGGTCTCAGTTTGGGAGGCCTTGGGAGGTCAGAACTCAGACGGTGCACTTGGTTGAGACCCTTTCGTCTTTTCTCCTTCTTTCTCTTGTTGCTGTATGCTGACCCTGATCAAGTCATCATGCAGTACCCTCACACACTACACTTCTTCTTCTTTCCTCTTACTTCGTTTTCGCCCTGAGCCTCTGTTCTCCCGAGAGCGGTTAATTTTCTGAGATTTCCCAAGATAGCCAAGAGGCTGTGAGTTAGCCTTGGGGCAACTATGTTGCCCTTTTGGGGTGAGGGTGTGCCGAGTCTGGGAGATTCGGCGCGCATTCACCGTATAACGTCAGGAAAACGTTAAAGGCAGTACGGTATTTAACGTAGCAGCGGTAGAGATACACTATCTGTAACTGGTTTTACCATTAGTGCTGCACTCTAGCAGTGGACATAAGCAATACGGCTGCCGGAATTATCTTTAAGAACGAGGCTTGGTAAGTGCTGGCCTCTAGCGTAAGCCAAGGTTTACGGGTTTAGAAAGCGGAAACGGTATCAAAGAAAGGTTTGTCTCGCATAAATGGTCGCCTAGATCGGCAGCTTATTTTCGTTCTCTCCGGCAGATGGGAATTTCTTCCACCATTCTTCCACCTAGGACAGGCTAAGATCTAAATAGAACTGCGGTAAACCTCGCCAATATTTTCATAGTTATGTATTTCAAGTTTTACTAAAGAAAAACTTGCTTAATAGGCCACAGCCAGTGAATTCCTGCTAACCTTTGATGTACCTCATGGCATTGTACAAAACGTAATTTATAGGTAATATTTTTAAAACACAGTAATACTATATTAAATTCACGTGTCCGAACTAAGGCACTAAAAGTCAGGGTCATATAATTGCCAAAAGGTATTAATTTAAATAGTAGAAATGATGTAATCAGAAATAACCTATCTCAACCACGTGGCAAACGAAAATTCAGAATATGTACAAATCTCATTAAAAGAGTAACAAGCCATAATTAGCTATCAAAGATCAATCATGTTAACCCGCATGGATGAAGTTATTATTATAAAATTTAACGGCACTAAATATTTTCAAATAGGGCCTGTTGGCCATATAACCTTGCCAAGTGTGTCAAGTATTAGATTTAGATAGCCCTAAAGCTATGTTAAGATTATATATGGGTTTTGGGGGTGTGCAAACTTTCTGGGGGGCATTGTTTTGTGTACTCTGGCTGATATAATGTTATGTAATCAGGGTTCCCCGAGGAAGTCGAGGAAGCAGCCCAACAACCTGAACATGTACACCTAATTTCTCTATCACTTCATCTGCCTGGAGGAATTGCCATGACGAAGCACCAACACCTGTAATGTAGGCCACGAGATTGCCACCTCACCCCAATGGACAAAAATAAGGTGATCTCAACCCATTATATTCTTTACACGTAGTGATGCACTCAATAAGAGCCAGTGAACCAATTCAATCAGTCAACAACAACACTTTCAAGATTTAAACATTTTAATTGGATCCACAATTAACGGGACAGTATAGTGCGTGAACTGGGAGGGAATTCATTTGTAAATTTTATTAATTTGTTTGTATAATTGTCAGCTCAGAGGCTGACATGCATCCTTACCAGCTCAACATTCAAACGTACAATTCCTTCTTATTTTTAGTATAAGGGTTTCATTACTGCTATTAATTAATTCAATCAATTTGTAATTTCTCTGTTTCAATTTAGTGTTCATTTTAAATATATATATTTTCTCATTTTTAAATTCAGTTTGGTTTATATAGGGATAGAAATTTCTGGGGTAGTTAAGTAGATTCACAAGTTTAATCCTGAATGGGTGCCTGTTCATGCAGTGTTAAACATGTTGTTGCGACAGGTTGAATTATGCACCGACTGGCAAATGAACATGTCGGTCTCTGGGCCAAAATTACTTTTTAAAAGGGTTATAAGTTTCATGACATATTTCTATTTTCACAACTTAACAATATTTCTATATATATATTCTATTAATTAATTATGATAACTGGGGTGTTCATTGTTTTCTAAATTTTATTTCTCCCAGTATAAGTGCCCAGTGTGGCCGTATTTTATAATAGTATTAGGCACTTGGCCAAATGTTTGAATTTATTATGTCCTGGGGACGATTGGAGTTGCATATGTATAATCTAATACACATGTAATGTGTTATGCAAATATTAAAAATGGTAATCCTAACATGGATGTCCGTAAAATAATTAATAATGTACCTCATGGGGGTAAGAAAAGGGCGTGGCAAGAGATCTCTGTAATAATTGTCTTGTATTGTGGAACATGTAAATGTATTGTGAATTTGTGTGTGTATTTTTCGGGGTTTTATATGTATTGTAGATTTGGGTGTATTTTTGGGGGAGTTAGATATAGGGTTCTTACATAAGAAAAGATGAAACATAGGGTTATATATCCATTTAATTTTTGATGACATTAATTTATTCTATCTCAATTAATTTTTGATAAATATTTCTTCTAAGAAAGTAATTTATTTTAATTAACTTTAATAACAAGTATGTAGATTTGTAACTATTTAATTTTAATTAATTTTCTTTGAGAATTAGTTATTCTAATTAATATTATCAAGAATTCTATAAAAATTATCTCCATTAAGTTCATTGATCATTTTAAAGAGAACATAGAAAATAAATCTTATATTTATTAATAATTTTCAGGAAACATTATTTAAAGAAACTTAATGATTTTAATTTTAATTCATTTTAAAGAAAAGATAGCAAATAAAATTTACATGTGTTAATAATTTTCAGGTGACATTGTTTAAAGAGTATAAATGATTTTAATTAACAATTTAAGGGGAAAATAGATTCTGACTGTTATGTTTATTGATTTTGTTGTTAATATTGTTTTTAAAAAAAGGAGATAGAATAATAAAAAAGATTTTATTAATTGTTAAAATTATGAGTTTTCATTGCAAGTCCCGTCTCACTGGATCCAGCGCATTTTTGGCTTCTCTAGGCTTTGGTCTAGTTCTAGTTAACATGTGGCCCCTCTTTTCAAAAAAAAAAAATTTTTTTTAAAAAAATTTTCAAAAAAAAATAATCTTTTTTTTTACAGTCTAAGTTAAAGAGGGGTTACATTTGGTAGCAGAGCGTGGTTAAGATTAGGGTCAACCCGTGGGTCCTTTGGGTGTGACGGGGCTTGCAAACTCAGGAAACATTTTGGGAGTTCTAATGGAACTTAGAAAAATCTTTGAAAGGCCCTATATATAAAAGTGAATATTTTGTTAGGTTTAAGGTTTTGTGTTTAATATGTTTATGTACTTGCCCGCCTTGAATAGTTGAACCTACCGTTCAACCGTAGGTTGCCACGTGGTGAGAAATTTTGGAAGGGGACACTCCTTTGGAAACGCGACTTATCGCAGATCTGTGCCTGGGTGGAGATGGTTTGCGTATTACCTTGCCCATATTAGGGGAGGTGTTTTAATTATGCGGTATGGCCCGATCGGCAGTCGGTCTCCTCCGATATACGGGAGCCGAAGAATTATTGGAAATATTTTTTGAAAATTGTCGTTGGTCGGTGATTTTGTCGTGTTGTGTGTTAGTGTGTGTGTCGCGTTCCATTTGTGTAGAGTTGTTGAGAGAGAGCATTTAGCCGGACAGAGAGCAGTTCAGGGAAGTGGGCTGGGTCCTCGCAACGGTAGGGGGACCCGCAGTCTGCTTAATGGAAGAAACAGTACTTAAGATTTTCCTGTATTAATTGTCTTTAGTTTTCTAAGGTGTTGTGTTTTGTTTTGTGTGCCGACCGCGAAGCTCGACGATGAGTGTCCGCAGTCTACTCGAAGGAAGAGTTTAGTACTCGAGTTTTTTTTCTGATTCCTGTCTTATTTATTGTCATTATTTTGTGGGAGTTATGTTTTGTTGATTATTGTAGGGTCGGGGCCATGCCGCAGTCCCTGGTTATTTCCCTGGTAGGTTAATTTTCGATTAAGTGTGGGTTGTTATAAGATTCCGTGCTGAAGTAAACCCCCCGTGATGGTTACACAGTATTTAAAGAGCAAGTGAAGGGAAGATGTTCGCGTGCCCTCTATGAGGTTTTCTCTGTCCGACTAATCGGGGCCGTCCGCCCTAGTGTAGGGGTGTTTTTTTTAAACCAGTCATATGTCAAGGATTGTGATGCCTTGTTTTGCAGCATATGGCTGGTCAGTCCAGATGTGGACAGTAGTGTTATGGGCACTCACATATCAAGGTAATAGATACCTTGTTTGGTCTTCGGACGCGTATGTGAGTGGCAGCGGTAGGAGTAGGTGGTGGTCACCAGAGAGTGTGACGTGTTGGGGCGGTCCTGTGGGGTTGGCCTGGCGGAGAGGGTCGCGTGGGGATGGTCGCAGTGGCGTTGAGATTTTACAGTCCTGTGAGAGGGGGGGAATAGAAGTTGTCCTGAGTAGGTATCAAGTTCGGGTCTCAGTTTGGGAGGCCTTGGGAGGTCAGAACTCAGACGGTGCACTTGGTTGAGACCCTTTCGTCTTTTCTCCTTCTTTCTCTTGTTGCTGTATGCTGACCCTGATCAAGTCATCATGCAGTACCCTCACACACTACACTTCTTCTTCTTTCCTCTTACTTCGTTTTCGCCCTGAGCCTCTGTTCTCCCGAGAGCGGTTAATTTTCTGAGATTTCCCAAGATAGCCAAGAGGCTGTGAGTTAGCCTTGGGGCAACTATGTTGCCCTTTTGGGGTGAGGGTGTGCCGAGTCTGGGAGATTCGGCGCGCATTCACCGTATAACGTCAGGAAAACGTTAAAGGCAGTACGGTATTTAACGTAGCAGCGGTAGAGATACACTATCTGTAACTGGTTTTACCATTAGTGCTGCACTCTAGCAGTGGACATAAGCAATACGGCTGCCGGAATTATCTTTAAGAACGAGGCTTGGTAAGTGCTGGCCTCTAGCGTAAGCCAAGGTTTACGGGTTTAGAAAGCGGAAACGGTATCAAAGAAAGGTTTGTCTCGCATAAATGGTCGCCTAGATCGGCAGCTTATTTTCGTTCTCTCCGGCAGATGGGAATTTCTTCCACCATTCTTCCACCTAGGACAGGCTAAGATCTAAATAGAACTGCGGTAAACCTCGCCAATATTTTCATAGTTATGTATTTCAAGTTTTACTAAAGAAAAACTTGCTTAATAGGCCACAGCCAGTGAATTCCTGCTAACCTTTGATGTACCTCATGGCATTGTACAAAACGTAATTTATAGGTAATATTTTTAAAACACAGTAATACTATATTAAATTCACGTGTCCGAACTAAGGCACTAAAAGTCAGGGTCATATAATTGCCAAAAGGTATTAATTTAAATAGTAGAAATGATGTAATCAGAAATAACCTATCTCAACCACGTGGCAAACGAAAATTCAGAATATGTACAAATCTTATTAAAAGAGTAACAAGCCATAATTAGCTATCAAAGATCAATCATGTTAACCCGCATGGATGAAGTTATTATTATAAAATTTAACGGCACTAAATATTTTCAAATAGGGCCTGTTGGCCATATAACCTTGCCAAGTGTGTCAAGTATTAGATTTAGATAGCCCTAAAGCTATGTTAAGATTATATATGGGTTTTGGGGGTGTGCAAACTTTCTGGGGGGCATTGTTTTGTGTACTCTGGCTGATATAATGTTATGTAATCAGGGTTCCCCGAGGAAGTCGAGGAAGCAGCCCAACAACCTGAACATGTACACCTAATTTCTCTCTCACTTCATCTGCCTGGAGGAATTGCCATGACGAAGCACCGACACCTGTAATGTAGGCCACGAGATTGCCACCTCACCCCCATGGACAAAAATAAGGTGATCTCAACCCATTATATTCTTTACACGTAGTGATGCACTCAATAAGAGCCAGTGAACCAATTCAATCAGTCAACAACAACACTTTCAAATTTTAAACATTTTAATTGGATCCCCAATTAACGGGACAGTATAGTGCGTGAACTGGGAGGGAATTCATTTGTAAATTTTATTAATTTGTTTGTATAATTGTCAGCTAAGAGGCTGACATGCATCCTTGCCAGCTCAACATTCAAACGGACAATTCCTTCTTATTTTTAGTATAAGGGTTTCATTACTGCTATTAATTAATTCAATCAATTTGTAATTTCTCTGTTTCAATTTAGTGTTCATTTTAAATATATATATTTTCTCATTTTTAAATTCAGTTTGGTTTATATAGGGATAGAAATTTCTGGGGTAGTTAAGTAGATTCACAAGTTTAATCCTGAATGGGTGCCTTTTCATGCAGTGTTAAACATGTTGTTGCGACAGGTTGAATTATGCACCGACTGGCAAATGAACATGTCGGTCTCTGGGCCAAAATTACTTTTTAAAAGGGTTATAAGTTTCATGACATATTTCTATTTTCACAACTTAACAATATTTCTATATATATATATATATTCTATTAATTAATTATGATAACTGGGGTGTTCATTGTTTTCTAAATTTTATTTCTCCCAGTATAAGTATTAGGCACTTGGCCAAATGTTTGAATTTATTATGTCCTGGGGACTATTGGAGTTGCATATGTATAATCTAATACACATGTAATGTGTTATGCAAATATTAAAAATGGTAATCCTAACATGGATGTCCGTAAAATAATTAATAATGTACCTCATGGGGGTAAGAAAAGGGCGTGGCAAGAGATCTCTGTAATAATTGTCTTGTATTGTGGAACATGTAAATGTATTGTGAATTTGTGTGTGTATTTTGCGGGGTTTTATATGTATTGTAGATTTGGGTGTATTTTTGGGGGAGTTAGATATAGGGTTCTTACATAAGAAAAGATGAAACATAGGGTTATATATCCATTTAATTTTTGATGACATTAATTTATTCTATCTCAATTAATTTTTGATAAATATTTCTTCTAAGAAAGTAATTTATTTTAATTAACTTTAATAACAAGTATGTAGATTTGTCACTATTTAATTTTAATTAATTTTCTTTGAGAATTAGTTATTCTAATTAATATTATCAAGAATTCTATAAAAATTATCTCCATTAACTTCATTGATCATTTTAAAGAGAACATAGAAAATAAATCTTATATTTATTAATCATTTTCAGGAAACATTATTTAAAGAAAGTTAATGATTTTAATTTTAATTCATTTTAAAGAAAAGATAGCAAATAAATTTTATATGTGTTAATAATTTTCAGGTGACATTGTTTAAAGAGTATAAATGATTTTAATTAACAATTTAAGGGGAAAATAGATTCTGACTGTTATGTTTATTGATTTTGTTGTTAATATTGTTTTTAAAGAAAGGAGATAGAATAATAAAAGGGATTTTATTAATTGTTAAAATTGAGTTTTCATTGCAAGTCCCGTCTCACTGGATCCAGCGCATTTTTGGCTTCTCTAGGCTTTGGTCTAGTTTTAATTAACTTGTGGCCCCTCTTTTCAAAAAAAAAAAAATTTTCAAAAAAAATTTTCAAAAAAAATTTTCAAAAAAAAATAATCTTTTCGTTTACAGTATAAGTTAAAGAGGGGTTACAAGACAACGACCAGTGTGAAAGCAGGAGCATACCCATGAGAATACCTGGAATAATCTAACTTAAACCCAGAAAATCCAGAAATGTGATATCATAAAATCCCTTCATAAAATAAAAAACAATTAAAGACTCATTTTAATTTTCTAACAGTCAAATATTTCAAAATTTATAACTTTTAAACACCGAATTTTTAAATATAAATATAAACTGTATGTTTATGTAACAAAAATAACCAATAAATGTATTAATTCACACAATCAAAATTTATTTATGCAACTGCAGTCAGCTACAAAGGTAGCGTGCTCAGAGCGCCCGTGCTCTGAGCGCCGATACTGATAAACCCGTGTTCTGTGCGCCGACCTTGTCTATGCATCATTAGACATCTGGGTGCATATCTGTACATTTTCTGTCCGCCAACTTCTTAGCCAACACTAACGGTCCAATGAAAATTTGTACAAGTCATTACTGAAGCCATTATCACAACACTGGTACGGTCCCAGAACAAAATACGTTTATTATCAAGTTAGTGAAATTCCAATATTGGACAATTTTTCATATTATCAGGAAAATTTCGAAAACCCAACTACTCTACCATTTTATTAGTAACATAACTCTAGAGGAGACAATCATAAAATAATTACTAAAAGTTTTGGACTACTGCGATTTTTTTTTTTAGTTAAATTTGTAACCATAATACCAACGTACAAATGATTTAGTCATTGCTTTTCTGTATATTTATGTTCCTATAGATATCTATACGTCTATATGTAACGTTATTCACAAATACGCATAACTGTAATAACAAAATAAAACGGTAAAGTTTTTTTTGTGACACATTTCACAAACTTTTTAAAAGCGGTTCAAAATGAGTGTTGAGACATACTAATTCTGTCAAATTACTAAAAATACAAAATACAGAGACTTCAGATACAGATTGTCTATTTTCACTAAAATTCCTCATAACTTCACGTGCAAATAAACTATAACAATTTTATAAATCTATGAGTTTTATTTTAGGCCTTTGGTGCTTTCAGATTTACCTCTTTGTTTTGATGTACCTTTGACTGATGTTTTTCCTTCGTACACACCCAGAAATTAATACATTCATTTGAACGTTTCATCTGTACTGATATCACTCGTGAAGAAATAGACGATCATTCTTACTTACTTTCTTAGAAACAATGACTCTATTCAGATCAAAATTTACGGCTTTAATACTACTGTGTCACAATAACTGTCAAAGCACAACTAAGGAAAGGTGCGAGTAACAAGCTCATTTACGAGTCATGTGGTCAGCAAATTTAAGGTATGCGGCTATCTAGTATAGACGACCATACTAGCAAGTTTTGCCTTCTTATCTACCCTCTTACATTGCACGTCCCGTGTTTACGCATATATACAGCTCAGCTCTCAGTCTCATAGTCGTATTTTCCTTTATTATTTACAGTTGTATTTAACCAAATTCTTTTATTTCTTCTCAAATGTGTTCGTCCCAAACAATTAAGAAATTCTGAGATAATAAACAAGATTATTCGCTAAAGATACATGTGCAGAGGCACTATTACAGGCATAACAAAAATTTTCAGAGTGAAATTTGAAGACTTCTGAAAAAGACAAAGGAATAAGACAATATTCATCCGTTCTCCTTAAACAGCAGTATTCAACTACTTTTAAGACTTCCGCGGAAATAAGTTTTATATTTCTCATTTACTGCACACACACACACGCGTGCGCGAATTTGTATGCACGTGTATATAGAGTCGGTTTTAGTATGTGTAGATGCGTGAAGCAGAGGTATTCGTATAGGCCTACCTGGCTGCTAAAACGTAAGGAACCCTACATGAATATTATCTGTACCTACGATATGTGGAATATGCGTAATTGTGATTTGAGTGTGTTGGAGAGGGGAATCTTTATGTGTTTTTGATAGGGGAGAGCGCGCGCGCGAGAGAGAGAGAGATTAAACAATTTTGTGAGTGTGTGTATGTATTGTGGTTGTGTGTGTGTGTGTGTGTGTGTGTGTGTGTGTGTGTTTTAGATTGGGAGCGTGAGAGAAAGTGGGACAGAATAATGGAGGGGGTGTGAGAGTGCTAGAGTGCGAGAGTGAGAGAGAGAGAGTGGAGGAAGAAAGAGTGTGAATGTCGACGTCTACATAATTTAATAATAGACTATATTACTCTGTATAGACGATGTACTCGGTAATTATTATTTTACAACAATGTAAATAATAAGTAATAACCATTGTCACATGATTTATTTGTGTACCATAAGCTTGTGCTTGTAGTATCAATAGTTCAGTTATTTTGTACATCATTCTATAATTTATGGATAAGTGTGTCCAGTGCCAGTAGTAAGAATAACTTTTAATAATATACATTATTGAACATCTTACAATCTGCATTCAGCTATGACATATTTTTAGACATGTATTGCTATTTGCACCAATTCCAATAAACATTCAATGATAACTGAATTTATAATTATATACAAACGTAATTAAAGGATTATTATATTATCAATAATTTAAATTGTAATACGGTATTGATTAGGTTTTTGGAATATTGTAATTATGTCTGTCTATTTAAGCAAAATAATGTGTAAGAAATTTTATTATTTTGCCGATGAAAAACAAAACTGTCTCACCCCTCCACGCACACACACACACACACACACACACACGCACAGGTATATACTCATAAACTCTACGTAAGCATAAAATATGAAAGACGCGGATTGACAACTGCACCGATTTTATGTTTAAATGTAACGAATGAATATTGCCTTACATATTTTTCAGAACCCTGCAACTTTCACTTTGAAATATTTTATTATGTATGTCATGGTGGCTTTGCACATCGATCATTAGCGAATAATCCTATTTATTATCTCAGGGTTTTATTATTTGGTTTGGGGCGAACAAATATGAGGAGAGAATAAAATAAAGTGATGAAATCAACTGTAATTAAGAAAATGAAAATACGATTATGAGACGTAGAGCTGAGCTGTATATATGCGTATACACAAGATGTGCAATGTAAGCGGATTGGTAAGGAAGACAAAACTTACTAGAGTGGTTACCTAGCCGCATACCTAAATCCGCTGACTATACGATTCGTAGATGAGCTTGTTATTAGCACCTTTTCTTAGTTCTGGTTTGACAATCGTTGTGGCACAGTAGTATTAAAGTCTGAATTTTGATCTACATGGAGTCTTTATTTCAAAGAAAGTAAAGTCTCTACTTTTTCACGAGGAATATCAGTAGGCCTAAATTGTGAAACGTTCAAATGAATATATAACATTATGAGTGTGTACGAAGGAAAAACATCAGCGTATATGAAAACAAAAAACATGAAACATAAGCATCATGGGTACATGAAAAAGTGCTAATTTTAGAACCACCAAGTGCCGAAAATAGATCTCAAAGTTTAAAAAAAATTAAAAAGTTTATTTGGGGTTAAAGTTATGGGGAATTTCAGATAAAATACAAAATCTATATCTGTAGCTTTGTATTTTGTATGTGTAGTAATTTGACAGAATTAGCACGTCTCAACACTCATTTTGCATCGCTTTCAAAACGTTTGTGAACTGTGTCTCAAAAAACATCATATTTTATTATCTGTTATAAGTATCTGTGAATAACGTTAGATATAGACCTACAAATATCTATGAAAACATACATAAACTGAAAATATATGATTAAATTATTTATCATTTAGGTATTATGGTTACAAATTTAACTAATAATCCAATGCAGAAGTTCGGAAAATTTAGTATTTATTTTATTATTGTCTGCTTCAAATTGTTATATTTCTAATAAAATAGTAGCGTAGTTGGGTTTTCATAATTTTCTGATAATAAAAGAAATTGTCTAATATTGGAATTTAACTAACTTAACAATAAATGTATTTCGTTCAAAACAGTTACATAGTTCTGTAGTTTCGGGAGCTAACTAGTAGAGTGGCAATGCCTTTTATATTGTACAAGTTTTCATAAACCGCACTTCATGAGGTTATGTTGAAATGTTGTACAACTGTCTTTATTGGATGTAAACTGTGCAGTCGGTCACAATGCACTGTTGTTCCTTCATTGTCGTTACTGTACCGTCTATTTCTGACAGTCAACCGTACATTCTGCAACAATTGTTCTAATGTACTTACGTCTTGTACGCTTCTTGTAATCACTGATATTTATAGAACATCTTTATTATTGCCACGCCACTTTCTTTAAACGTGTGCTTCTTTGTCATCCTTGTAATCACCTGACTCTCTCCGAGTGGTGCCCTACTTACCTAACATTTTCTCTAGTATACGAGTATGCTTCAGTTGAGCAATTGCGTTTTCTTTGTAACTTGCCACTCGTCATTTACACACTAAACAATCATAAATTACTTGTTAATTGCGGTAGTAATTAACGTTAATTTGTATAACGTTTATATAATTAATTGTACTCTTCTGCATAAATTTTGCATCACCATAGGTGTTTAAATTTACCTATTATAATGCAGTTTTTAGAATTGTGGTATGTGTTTTGTAACAGATAAAAACATATTTATTTATTTTGTGTAATTATGCCAATACCTAATTTACTAATGCAAACCAAAAATTTATATGTACACATTTATATGACATCTCCCCTATCATAGTATAATGCTGCTTTGTTCTATCTCACAGACACAGATACATACACATGCGACGTACACTGTAAACCCTCTAACAACTCAGTGGTTCCAAGTGTTCATTTTCGACAGGCTTCAGCATGTTGATCGGCTTGTATTTACATGCACTAATTTTTAAAACTACTTATCACACTCTATGCTAATTATTTCAAAACAACGCCCTGAGTAAATATGCAAATATACGTATTGTTGCAATACACACACACATACACACACACACAATTTTTATTGATTTATATTACCTTTCCTAGAGTGCCAGGTGTTACTGTGAATTCACGTTTCCAGTCAACGCACACAGGTAAAATAAATGCATGTAATTGTACACTGGTTGTTAGATCAAGAAGTGCTATATCGTATTCAGCACTTATCTCAGAATACATAGGATGAAGTATTATTTCACGGACCTGCAGCAGAAATATTTGTTCTTATTAAAATATTTAAATAAACTGAATTAGTTTTAAAACTTATAGCGAGTGTGATATTGGTTGGTTGGCACTTGAAGTTGTCCTTGGTTTAGTATTAAATGTAAATTAATAAGTCGTGCATATTAGGTTTTGTGACACTCAGTTATTGACTAGACAGAATTTTGGGACATTTTTATTGACATTTTAACAAAATATATTTTAATCAGCACAATTTCTTCTACAGACGATACACAAATGACACCCATTTCAATGCATTGTATGTGAATAGGCGTTATAGTTGTTATATTATATAAACAATAATAATAAATAGTTTCTAATACATTACTATTATTATAATTACTATTACTATTCGATTGGCTTGGTCATTGCTGGATTAATATCAAGCGACCTTCTTGTCAAAGAGCATAAGACTGTTTTAGATGAAGAAGGAGGTAGGTGGTGAGGCTGCATGTCAAGAGGCATGAAGCCAGGTGAGATAGAGAGCTTAGGAGCAAGAAGAGCAAGATCATTGGACAAGAAGGCTCATGAAGCAGCTGTGGGCAGAGAGGAATCATGGGTAGATCAACTATTACCCAGTTTCTGGCTGGGCATGGGTATTTTCTATCTTATACGAAGGATATTGGAAAAGTCACAAGACTGCTTGTGTTGCCTGGGGACTATGCTCCAGCTGGGCTGGCCTCTGCTGGGATAGCTCAGAAATATATAGAACGGTTTGTAAAATATTACTATTACTACATTATTATTATTATTATTATTATTATTATTATTATTATTTGAAATATGTAGAACATAACAAGATACTACTATAATAGAAAACGATAGATTTCTTCTTCTAATATCTTAAATATCACTACATATACACTTTATATATGTTAATCATAGATAATGAGCTTCTTCAGGAGGTTTCATTGTCACTTCAGATGTAGATTGTCTCTGCAAAACATACGTTACGTAATGTACTGCAACATTACAATTTATCTATTATGTATAGGAAGAGTACTCCGCGTAACTATCTAATTACCTACCAGCTAGGTCCTGGGATTTCCGTTTTCGTTACGTTAAGTCCCTTTTATTTCACAATACATTTCATGTGAGAAGAGAGGAGAAAGATTTTGTGGCGTGGAATAAATGTTAATAAAACATTGACTTATATAAAAACCAACACATTTTGTAAAACTAAAAGGGAATATATATTAACAGTTGCCTTTAAGTGAATAACTAATAAGTTCACACATATTAGTTATAGAATACACATTATAAATTACACATAAATAATATGCAAACAATATAACAAATAGAGATATGGACCCGTAAGTACCAAACACATAACATATATTAAAAAACAATTATGACATTAAAAAATTGTTTTAATTGCTTGGGTGGCTGGAATTACAATAGGCTATAGAATTCAAGTAATTATTTTCAATTGTTCCAAACCTAATATCAATTAAATATTTATTATAAAAATGAAAAGTTTAGTTGTAGTATAATAATCAAATATAATATTTACTTTATTTCACTGAATATTAATTATTGTGCACCCATTTTAACTAACTAGAAAAATTACATGAGAATAGCTTTTACAATTACATGGTTAGATTTTATAAACTATTAAAGTTTTTGTAACTATAGTATGCAGGCCTACAATTATTTATTTATTCTTTTCTTTACTATGATTATACTTGTTTATTGTATTTGTTTATAACAAATAATTGTCCATTTTTCACCTATTTCCACTTCGTGTTACCGTGGCGTGTCTATTGTTCCTTGATGATGATGATGTTCCTGGTGCCGGAGTCTGTTGTCGGTGGTCCGTTGAACATAGTATCGCAAGTCTTAGAATTATTGGCGCCTGTCCTATGTTGCTGAGCAATCGGGCATAGTGTCCCCGTGATCAAATTATTAGCGTCTGTCCTATGTCCCTCTGCAATTAGACATAGTGTCCCCGTGAACAAATTATTAACGTCTGGTCCTCTCGTTGAGAATCGTACTGGGTTATATACTGAAGGCACGCCGACAGATTGAAGACTTTTCAAGACAATTTCAGACATGTACTTCTTTGGATCAGCGTGTCGGTTTTCATACACCACTTCTTTCGTATTTTCGCTCATAATTAACGTTCATGTGCAAACTAATAGAATCATGACATTCGTGATTTTTTTGTCTTTTTTAGATATTAATTGATTGCCTGTCACATATTTATTAAATGAAAAATTATTTAATTAATTTATAATTCTGTTATATGTTTACCCTTTACACATGCGTCATTTTGTACGTCTTAAAATGAAATCACTTTTAGTATGAAATCATACTGTAAATATTATCATTGTGCAAATTCTTATTAAATAATAAACGATTTAATTCATTTTATTTTCTACCTGATT
This sequence comes from Magicicada septendecula, assembly GCA_034769895.1. Taxonomy (NCBI): domain Eukaryota; kingdom Metazoa; phylum Arthropoda; class Insecta; order Hemiptera; family Cicadidae; genus Magicicada; species Magicicada septendecula. The sequence goes on along the minus strand of CM068372.1, from coordinate 732,684 downwards.
GGAGTGGAGTTATACCACTACTAAATTTGCTGGTATACAAAGACATTCTTGTTCTCCTCCCTATCAGGTGATGCAACACACACACACACACACACATACACACGCACGCACACGCACACATTTCGCCGCCCCTCAGTAACAAAATAAAACAAGTTAAGAATTGTCTGTTCTTGTATGCACAATTTTAAAACTCTATACAACTGTTTATATTATTTTACATATACAAATAAATTACCCTGGGTGAATATGCAAATAGTCATGTACAACATGCTTGCAAGAGAATATACTTGCTAGCATATTATGTAACATTCAGTTTCTACAAGAAACTCAAACATCATGATTTATTTTCAGTGAAAAATGTATATATAAATATATCACCAAAAAGTATGAAAAGTTCAGTAGACTTTCCGTAGTTTGAACATCTATCTTGAGCAGATGTATGTCACCTGATTTGACAGGAGGAATGAAAATGAACTGTGTGTGTGTGTGTGTGTGTTTGTATCCTGCACTAACAGGAAATTAAACACAGTCAAAAACTACATTTTTTACATGAAATTTACAAATTGGGCAATTTAATTGAAAAACATAATCTACTAGTGAATAAGTGAATAGTACATAATCTTTCACACCTCTGGACATGTAGTTGTCCAAATTATTGTGAATTACTCCGTTAATAATATAACTATGAATTACTGTAATTAAAAAAAAAACTGCCGTGATATAGTGCAAGGCATCGTACATCAGAAACAACTATTTGGTTGTATTAAAGTGTGTTATTATGTTAACAACTATACAAATACAAATACAGATAGTTGTAAATATTTTCAAATTGTTAAATTAAAGCTAGTCACCTTCTCGGCAGCAATTGAAATAAAACACTCGTAACAATGTCGGCAGCTTGTTTATTTCCTATATCATAAATAACTTTTTACATATAAAAATACAATACGGAAAATTCAATTTTCACGCACAAGTGTGAAACTGATTATTTACACAACTGTACTTTATAGAACAAAAACATAACATGCAAATATAATATTGATCCACATATGTGATATCAAACACATGCACTATCTCTATACCATATTCCACTGAATTCAAAACCAAGACTGACTGTTGACTCTGTCTACTACTGTTTATATACAGTTGGTAATGATGGCATTCATAAGCATGCGTTGATTGAGTACACGCTACTGCTAGTAATACGGTATCAAGGCTACAGCAGGCGCATATTTAGGATTGTGTAGAACAAACTGTCTATACCTACCAATGTATCATATACTACAATTGTTAAAGAACATTCTACTGTCTTCTATAAATAGTGGACATCTATACACACACACACATTTATATATATATCAGTTATACATCAGTTTTGGATAATGTAAATACACGTGCGTACTTAACCAACGTAACATAAGTTCCTTACTATTCTAATGAAAAATAGTTTTAATAATAATAATAATCACAATATAACTTAATATATTATGCAATATCCATAATATTGCCTGTTATGTGTGTTGTTGGTCCTCTGGTATACTACTACTACTAATTCCTATCGCTTTCTGCAGGACGTAGGGCCTCAACAAAGCTACACCAATGGACTCTATTTTCGGCGACGACTCTGAGCTTCCCAAAGTACTTCACCACCTTTTCTGCTTCCACCCTGACACTTCTCGTCCACAGGATACTTGAGCTTCCATGTCTTCTTCTTCCCTGAGTGTTCCATAAGAACCCCTGTTGTTGCTCAACTATATTTTGGTTCTTCCACAATGCCCAATTTATCTCCATTTTCCCATTTCTTCTGAGTGGCAATGGGTTTACTGTTTGTCCTCCAGAGACCTTTATTTGTAACAATGTTTGGCCAGAAAATTTGAAGTATTTTTCTGAGGCACATATTGACAGCCTGCAGGCACTTGGTAATTTCCATTGTGCCTTTCTAAGTCTTGCTCCCATACAACAAAACAGCTTTAACAGTGGTTTTGAAGATGCATAGCTTTGTTGAAGTTGATATTACTCTTAATTTCCAAACTGGGTAGAGTTGTATAAAAGCCGCATTAGCTTTGTAAATTCTTGTAGTAACATCTCCAATTGCTCTTTCTTCTTTTGTACTCATACTACTAAGGTAAGTGAATTGTGCTATATCTTGTATGTTTCCTTCTTGCATGTTCAGTACCGTGTGACGTTTTGTGTTAATTTTCATTCGTTTTGTTTTTAAAGTGTTTATCTTGAGTCTCGCTATTCTGGCTTTGTTTTCAAGAACTTTCAGTTTCCGTAGCACTGTATTGTGCCGGGATTTGAATTTTCCCGGCGTGATTTGAACGATCTGTGACACCAAAGCGCGTGGCCGCTGTCTGGCACAGATAAGTGGATTAGTGTCCGCGCCAGGGCGACGTGAACTAGTATACCAGTCAAACTTTTCAGCTGTTTGACAATTCGAAACAAGTTGAATTTTCTGTACCATGTAGGTTGGCAGAATGCGTAGTTCTTTCTCATTTCGTCTTCAACCTACCAACGGGATGTACTGATCTGACGGTCCAGGGGAATACATAATCGTTGTGTACCTAATTGCATCTTAATATAACTTCGTGATCTGGTAAAGGCGTTTCAGGGTCCCCGCACAGCCGGGAAAGAGGGTGATGCGAAGATGGTGACACCAACATCAGTCACCATCTGCAGAGCAGTGTAGCACGAAGCTCCCCGAAGCCGTCAGGTACAGAAATCCTACGCCTACAGAATCCCAGGAGACAGTTACCCAGAATGAACTAACTGGAACCTCTGGACTCTTCAGTCACCACCAACACTGAACGCGGACTGATCTACAGGGTATCATGTAAGTTCTTCAAAGTACAGGTGGGAGCATTCCAATTACTAAACCAATGAACAACAACCCCACCTGTTTTAGATCAAGTCTAACTGATATTTTATATCAATGTAAAGATATGCTCTTAAGGGTACCAGAAGCCTAGTTTTCTTTTAAATACAACCTTGTAATTAAACTCTTGACATAATTTAAATTTGTAATGTAAATCAAATTAGGATTCAATCTTTGAACGCTGTACTTAAACTTTTGACATTATTTAAGTTTGTAATGTAAAACTAGAATTCAACCTTTTAAGGGGTGTAACTAAAATTGATGAAATTGGTTTCCAGTCCAACAGACTGCTCCTTGATCATTTACTTATATGTAGTCCCACTACCACTGAATGTGGATCATCCAAATTTATTCCAGCGTACGTCTTTAATTCCTAAGATATTTATTTTGTATCTCTCTGCTTCTACTGCGAGCTGCTTTAGTTTTCCTGTCAGATACAGAAGCCAATAATTGCGTCGTTTTTCATGCCAAATGTTGTTGTCTTAATTTCGATCCTGTTGGTTTTCTTACTTTTCAGAATATTTTAATTTTTGACCTCTGTAAGTTACTAGTCCGCAGAGGCTTAGTGTTATGGTGGGGCTGCCACCTCTAAGCTTTCGCAGTTGTTTCCGACCGTGATGTTTTCGGTAAAAAGAGAATGTTATTTATTACAATTATCTACTATGAACTATGGTTATACCGACAATAGGTATGGTTATACTCGGTCATCAGACCCTCGCCAATGGTAACAGGGTGCACCGGATGTAAAGACATCGCTCGGGAAGGTGAGGTTGACAGTTGTATGGGAGTGGCTCTTTGACGCGCATCCCATACCTTACACCCCGCTTCTCTATAATACAACACACTAATGTGTTCTAATAATCCTTCTTTCAATAATACACAACTGTTATAGGAAATGTCAGAGAGAAACGGAACGCCAAATATATAACACGCATACATTAGACAGACTATAGTATAACACTCTCTCTAGTCTTCGAAGTCTGAATGTAATTGTTGTTATCATGGCTCAGTAACATGCTGCCAGAATGTTGCATTGGGATATCTCTTAATGCTCGAGACAACACACACACACACACACACACACACATGAAATTAAGTACTTGGAGAGCCCTGCTCTTTGCACTCACAATGATATGACATACTGCGTGCCGAGCTCATCTGTACATCATTATTCTGCACAACACGACCTGGCCACATAAATCTGTATATCTGTTGTTCACCAAATCTCTAGCCAAAACTACTGAAATTTGGTATGAACCACTTCATACTATCTTACTAATGGCTAAAAAATATATCATGATATTAAATACATATTAAGGTGAGATTAATAGATTTACTTCTAGAAAACAATTTTTCCTTATGTGGTCAACATAAATCTAAACTTTTGTCTGAATATTCCATACTGTATAGTTTACAACTTGCTGTCACACGTGGTCCAGGCTTGAGATTGGCTGTATATAAGGTCTTGATAAAACAAAGATTACTGTATAGAACTTCTTGCTTAATTTAAACAAATTTTTAATAGCAGGCCTTTTTAGTAGTATTTTTCTTTTTACACATTTTTCAGCCTTTTCAATTTTCTTAATTATTTATTAGCATTTTTATTTGTTCAGTAATCTTGTTGTAACATTGCGTTTTCTGGGTCCTTATTTGGTTTTTAATTTGGTAATTATAATGTACATTTCAGCTAGTCAAATTTTATTATGTGACTCAACTAAACGTGTACAATATGTTACGTTAAATATATTGTAACGAGGAAACCCTCTCAAAAAGTCGAGAACGTCTTTCCTCCCGTTTCTACGCTAGTTGAGCAGGTGTAGCAATTTACAAGGTAACACAAAGTACCTTCCAGAGTGTTCATTCCTGAAATACGCATTAAACTGGCACGCAGTAAAAATGGAAAGTTGCTCTCGAACACATGTGCTACGTGTAAAAGCAAGAACATCTGGCTTTGTTAGTAAATTGCAGTGATCGGTTTCCTTAGTGCGGATCTAGTGGTGGTTGAAGTTTAGTGGAAATTGTTTACTGTATTATAATTAGCGTAGAATTCTATTACTTCATGTTATTTTTGGTTGTGAACAAATTTAGCTTGAATTATTGTACAAGAATAACTTATTGATTACAAATTGTTATTTGTAAGTGTTTAAAGCTGGTGATTAGTGATTTTATTGATGCCTGTATTTGTTTTTCCACTGTACCATAAGGCGAGTAGTAAGACGGTCGTAACAGTGGTAACTGAGCAGACTTTGTAAAAGACTAGTGTGCCTGAAAATTGAAAAAAAGAATTGATATCAGTCAAATGATAGAAACATTCCGCACAATGCTACATTAAATAAAGAACGAATACAGGAAAGAGAAGAAACAAAGAAAAGGCGCCAACTGAAAGCCGAAGAAACAGTAAGACAACAAAAAACGTCAAAATGAAATACGAGAGAGACGGCAAAAAGAAGAGTTAGTCGTCAAGCAGACGACATTATGGAGTTCGTGCCAGAGGATAACACTCCAAAATCCATCCTGTTACGAAGTGCCAAGTCGACGACCTACATTAATCAAAGGATGTCACCACGTTGTAGCCAAACGGACCCATGTACTCTCACAAACGGATCACAGTACTCTCACAACGAACGGAATAAACAGACAATTCAAGAACAACAGTTTAAGAAGTCAGTAGCACCACAATGATATTTCAAACCAAAGGATTAAAGACAAAAGACCTAAATCTTACAGTTGTGGGATAAGTGGCCATCTTCAAGCAGATTGTTGCCAGATGAAGATTCGGGAAGAAGAGCATGAATGCACCAATTGGAGATGTAAGATACGAAACTGCACACAGTCTCCACGCTTCTTAAAATCACAGGTAACCTGATTGTCAAAAGGTTAATAACAGACAACCCTGCAGCATTTACAGTTAACACGGGCGCTACAGTGTCCACTGTGCGCTCCGACTTAGTCAACAACTGCCAGCCTCAGTTTGGCTTTTGTACAATACAGATGTAACTGGAAGCCCCGTCAAAGTGTTTAATTAGGAAAGGTGGACGTACATGTACAACTGGGTCTTGTCGAGTTTAGACAACAAATGCTTGTTGCAGACATTCATGATGAAGTGATTCTTGGCACGGACATTATGAATGATTACATATTCATTGTGGACATAAGATAAAAAGTCCTAAAGTTTGCCCGAGAATTGATCAAGATTTGCATGGCTAAAATGACAGGGTCCGTTAACCATTCAATCAAGCGAGTGGCATTGACCGAAGAAAAATTCAAAACAGTGTGGTCAAAAGGAATCCTTCCTGTTGTAGACATAAATAGAATAAGAACTAGAAGAAGAAGTACCATTGTTTGTAACCTAAACGTTACTAAAAATGAAGTTATGCAAGATATTGTTGACAAAAATTAAACAGACTTGGACCAGCTAATGGCATATAGATCATCAATACATGACACAACGGAATTGATTCCAGCAAAACTAGTGGTTGAGCGGCAGAATCGTCTCCCTCGGAACTTGATGTTCGGATCACACGAGACTGAATTTGAAGACCCGGAGAATTATTCTTTGCACGTACAACAGCTGAATAGATTGGCTGGCCAATTATTACTTCAGATATGGCTTAATAGCTTGGGATGTACAGGGGTAAGGAGGTGGCAATGTGACGAGGGAACCTTCTCCAAAGTTCGAGAACGTTTCTACGCTAGTTGAGCAGGTGTAGCGTTTTATAAGGTAACACTCAAAAAACTTCCAAATTGTTTAAGGTACTTTCAATATGGATTAAGCTAGCGCGCAGTAAGGATGGAAAGTTGTTCTCGAACACGTGTGCTACCTATAAAAGCAAGAGCGTCTAATTCTGTTAGTCGTTACGATGAGAGATTTCCTTAAAGCGAATCGAGTGGTAGTTGAAGATTACTGGAAAGTGTTTTCTGTGTTATGATTAGTATGAAACTCGATTATTAACGTTGTTTTTGCGTGTGGGCAGAGCTTGAATTATTACTTTATCTAAAAATGAAACTTTTACTTGTGAACTTACTGTTTTTTCTTCTTCTCTTCTGTAAGTTCACAAGTAAAAGTTTCATTTTTAGATAAAGTGTTAGTGCTGTGAAAGAAGATGATGAACAATCAAGACAACTTGAATTATTGTACGCGACAATCTTGCTGAACACAAATATTTATTCGAGATTAACTAAATCTTGTAATTAGTGATTTTTATTGGCGTCTGTATTTGTTTTACACTGTACTAAACAACGATCTGTAAGACAGTCTTAAGAATAATATTGTGTATATATAATATTTATTGTTACCAGTTTCTTTTTTTTTTAGTTTCTTATTACCTTTAATATACTACTTTATTTGTTTCTGTCTAGAAAATTTAACCTTACTCATTTCAATTTGAGTTCTACGGTACGTTGCTTCAGTTTTCAGTTGTCCTATAAAGAAATATATCTTAGCTGGTCATCTTTATCGTAGAGTTCTGAATATTTGGTCCAAAATTTCAACGTCATTGTTTATCATGAGTCTTTCTATGACAACGAAAATCACTCTACAAATAAAATAAAATGTTATCTTCAATATCAATTGGAAATCTTCAATAACCAACTATGGAAATAATAGAGTCTAAAATTTTCTAAATTTTGCACGATGCACGATACAGGCACATTTCAATAATCTTCAAGTAGCAGTCGTCTACTAAATATACGTACACTATAATGTAATGAAAGATACTAAATTAACAATAGATGTACATATAATATGTAAATGGGCACGAGTTATACTTGTAACTATCCCGTATTCAACTATCCTGTATCCTGTACATCCTGTAATTTTTACTTTCTTGTATGTTTATACTGTAGTCATAAAGTGATGTGACTTCTGAGTTCAGCTTTTCATGGCTCTTTGTTTGCAGTTTTGAAACGCTCTTCCCGGCAGTGCTATTGACAAATATGGAGCAAACCGGTGTTCCAGCTACAATTATTTCATTTCTTGTTCTGGTGGACCCTCAAAAGACTGATTATTTTTCCATTTACAAAATTACAATGTAATACTATTCCTTTGAAATTTGATCATATACCACTAGTACTCGTTCAAATGTAGAGAATTGCGTTTCTTCAAAGTAATAACCACCTTTTAAATCACAGATAAGTTTGAATAAGCCACCTTTTGATGTTAATCGTAGTGATCACTAGGAAAGGATGTGAATATGGCGCTACAAATGTATATAGACTTAAGTTTAAGTTTTTGTAGCTAAAGTTTAAAAGTCTTCATAATGTAGCCAAAAAAACGTGTTATCGAATGACAAGTTCATCTCTGACCTAACTTATATAGAGGTCAATAACTGGATAGCAAGATACTAATTTATTGAAATTCAAGTAATAACATTTTGGCTTAGGTAGTTGCATGCAGTTCTCCTTAAAACAGCTATCTTTAAGAATACTTAGGTCTATTTGTTCTTAGTGCAAACAATCTGTCTGTTTATTTATACATGTTTAATTATCTTACAATTATCTTGGTGTATTTCTACATTATCCTTATTTTTTTCAAAAAACACGTCTCATTTAACATAACGCAGAAGTGTAGTTTATACTTACAGGTTTACTTTTAGTTACAGGTTTTTTATGTTACATGAACATATTATTGATAGGAGCTCTGAGCCCAAAGCCCAATATCACATCGCGAGTATGTTTAATATAATATATTTTTTACTTTACTTACTTACTTTAAAATGTAGAAAAGTAATTTTAATGTAAGTAGACGTAAAATATAGATTTCTTACATCTGCTAGTACACCATATGGTTCATCACGATTCCACTGCCTGTAGTATTTTCCAAGCCCCACTTTAAAAAGGGTTGGACTTGATTTCTGTCGACCTACGGTGACACAGAATGCAGCTGAAATTCATAAGAATTCCTTGTCGTTTTATAGGAACCATTACAATCACAAATACATAAATAAATGTTTCGATGAACACAAACAAAATTGTTATTATGACAAGTTAATTAAAAAAGTATAAAGCACACTATTAAAGTTTGCCTTTGAAATCAATTATTTAACATACTGCATTTTAAAATTTCCTAATAGACTTACTTGTTGGAAAAACTCATACATACCTGTTAAAACGATGTGGGGTGAAATAAGAATTCCCATACATACTTGTTCCCAATGAACAAGTAAGGATGAAGATTTATCCTTATCCTCATAAACAACTACGTGCCATGGAAATTCACCATATTTTTTGGCAAAACCGTTTACAGTAAGAGAATTATTTACAGCGTGTATATTTGCCTTTCCACAAACTATAAATTACATAAAATTATATTAGGAATTAAAAAAATTCAGAACACGTGCTTATACAAATTTAATTTTAAATTATATTTGCATTCTCAAATATAAAGACTAAAAGTAAAACTGGTTTATGTAAGAATGTTTAGAAGCTTTAAAACAATTTTTAGAAATATATACATGTAAAAGTACTTTACAATACTTTACCATAATAATATTACTAATTAGTAAAAATTTGTAAGTTATTAAATTAAAACTATATAATATAGTAATTTTCTATTTTAAGTGATTAATTATTCAAGTATTTTCCAAATGAAACATAGTGATGATATATGTTTCTCAATAAGACTTTTTTATAGAAAAATAGAGCATTAATTTACAACTCATCTAACAGATGTACAAACACTCACCATATGTTAGTATTAATAAAGCATATCATTATAGTAAATTATGTTTTATTAAGTGTTCCTTATTACAGGTTCTTACCATTTAACCGTAACTCTAAGCAAATGATGGCTTACAAAAATATTACCAAACTTTTGCAGATCATATGTGGCACAATATTAATGACAGTCTGGTGAAATCAAGGTATGTCAACTATTGTTGTCCGTACAGTAACACAAACACAAAGCATAATTCAGCAAGAATGAAGTAAAAAATGTTTCCTTTGAAGAATAATGAGCTCTACAACCGTTAGAAGAATCCTATGCATACAGTTGTGGAACAAGATCTAAAAAATCTAAAATTATGGTTGTGAGAAAATAAAAGGTTCCTAAATATTCAAAAAAACGAAATATTTTTTATTTGATTTAAATACGCAAAAGTCTTTCCAGTTTCTGTAAAATTTCATAGTGACCAAAGTAATATAGTAACAGATTTTAGTTGTGCTAAATCAGAACAGGTGGATACTTTTAAATAGTTAGGTGTTACAGTGGATTGTCAAATCACATGGAAAACACAAATAATATACGGAATTGGATGTTGAGTGGGACACATGTATCATATTTGAATTCTCATTTAGCCACATATCACATTATATTAGAATTAATGGGAAAACGTAAGATATAACCCATTTCCTTTGTTTCAGTGAATTAATTATTTACCTCCAAATCTTTTTTTTTTATATAAAGTACTGTATCGACTCAACGTTCTTGAATAATGGATAGCGTCCCTATACATGTTTCGCGGCTAGCCGACCAGGTGGGTTTTCTCCCAAGACCGCACCCAAGTATCCTCTAGAGATTCCGAGTGGTTGATAATGACACATATTATAGATTATTAGTCTGAAACCCTGCAGGCTATAAACATACGACAGCTGCTTTTTAGAAGTCAGTTTACCGTGAGCGATTTACTCAGTGCGTCTTAATTGGTTATTAGTGAAAAGTGATTATTGTGCGGAACTCTGTTCGTTGACATTATTATTTCGTGTGGAGAAACTTAACTTGAATTGTTGTATGAAACTACTATTGTTGTTGATTACAAATTACTATTTGTGACTTATTAAAGCTGGTAATTAGTGACTTTATTGGTGTCTACTGTACCGTACGACGATCAATGAGATCGTTATAACAATGGGTTATAACAAGTGCGATAGAGCCATTGACAGTGGAAAAAGTAGACACTTTGTACAAGACTAGTGTAATTTGTAATTATTAATCTGTAAACAGTGTATACCAGTCGATCATGGAAACTTTCTAGGCATTGCTGTTGCAGAGAGAGGAACGAGGACGGCAGGAGGCAGAGAAAGCAGAGAATAGACGCCGACAAGAGGCGGAAAAAGCAAAAAACTACAGGATAAGGAAGCGGAAAAAAGTTAGAAGACCCTCCTACTGAAATATAAGAACTTCAGAAAGTACTAACTTTGGAATCTCAAGAACAACAAAGATCTGAACGTAAGCGTGAAACAGGTAACATCAAAGCGTTGATACAGGAGCAAAACCAGATGCAAGTACATACTACTGCAGGTTTTGGTCTTCTATGTGGTGCCTTTGGTGAATTACGTAGTGAGCTTAGTAACCAAATTACTAGAATATGTGACGTGAAAAAATCGGTATCTGCAAACGTATCTGTTGTAGAAGAAGCCATGACAAAAATATCTGAGTAGAGGAGACTGTAGCAGTTGGGAAAGATTCAGTCACAAGTATAAAAGAGTCAATTCCAAATATGAAAGAGCAAAGTAAGAGTGAAGTACAAAAGCAGTTGATGAAAGTGCAACCAAGCGTTACGAAACAAATTCCTTAGCTGACTGCACCAATAGTAAAGACTGAAAAGGCATGGAAAATAAGAGAACCGACAAAGTCACTTTGGTTGCAGTGTGGACAGTTCATGTCAAGGCCCCAAGCAAACTCACTGGGCGATGTATCTTTGACAATTTTAAACCGCTGTATGCGCAAACAACTGGACGGAGAAACGGGAAGCAATTTCACTTGTTCTCGCTTTAAAAGGGCTTGAGGCAAAACTATTACAGAAAGTGCCACCTGACAGGTCGAACAAATATGCCTAATTGATAAAAGCTTTAGAATTACGGTATGGTGATGAACATATGCAACATGTGTACTGTACTCCGTTGAGAGCAACGCGACAGCATTCCAGGGAGAGTCTTCAAGAGTTTGAAGCAAGTATCGACAGACTAATTAGGCTGGCCTATCCTGAAGCGCCAGAAGATTTTCGAACAAGGTTTGCGATATATACATTTACTGATGGTGTCCGAGTTAATACACAAATTATTAAGGTTACGAATGGCAAGACACCAGAATAGTGCGGACGCTCCGGTACATGCTTTACAATTTGAAGCCGCCAAATCAGTGTCTGGTTGAACAAGTCATAAAATCCTCGCGCTAAAAGATCGCGACGGCACAGACAATGAAGACGAAGAACAAGGAACAGAAACGCAACGTTTGGTGTCACATAATAAAGTAAGGAAATATGGAGAACCAAAGTGTTATAGAGGTGGAAAGCCTAGACCCTGTCGGGTTAGAGTTCAGCACCAGAGAAAAGAGCAGTAGTATCATAGTAATCGGGAAGGCTTTCAAAGACCATTTGGAAAACTTAAAGAAGGTTCTAGCTAGGAAGTGCTCAACTGAAGTTGAGCCCGAGAAAGTGATCTCTATTCCAAAAGGAAATACAGTTTTTGGTCCGTCTTGTCTCAGAAGCGGGTTTTAGAATCAGGAGCACTGACGAAGGCGACATACAGAGATCTTATTGAGCAGAGAGAGACAGAGCGATTCACTGCGATGTTGAGAGACTGTTTTTGTCAACTGTCACTTTCTTCTACCGCTAGGCGGTTTACGTAATTTATATGCAATTTTCGTTATATAGAAAACTATTTTACACAATTTTTACGTGTTGTAATTAATTATTGTCAAGAAACTAACTTAATACTTAAGTAGCCATAATAATGTAATTAAAAGTAATCATTCACTTATATGTCTTTAAAACACAATAATTACAATAATTTGAGTGTTTAAATATCAAAAACAAACGTAGGCATATAGTATCAGTACCGGTAATTCAAAAGGTAAACAAGTAAAGTAGACCCCAACTTTATTTAAAATAAATTCATCCTAAAATAACATTCATCATAACTTTGAGAACGCTTGTTCGATAACAAGCTTGGTGTTGTGTTCTTTTAATTTTACTGGTGTTGTAAAAGAAGTGGCGAGGGGACGAGTGGATTCACAGAAATATAAAATTCTCGGCAGCCGCTGACAACTCCTTACGTTAGGTCTTGTCAACTATGTCAGCAAATCTATTCGTACCATGGGGAACAAGAAACAAGTACGTGTTAATTGTCTTTTCAAACCAATGAGATCCCCGGATAATATTTCGCTTATATTAATATTCTATTAACTTTAAGACAACATGCGTTTTTTGCGTACTTTATTTATGCCACACATTACGTTATTTTTACGCGTAACTTCTCAAACATGACCGCAAGTGGCTATGACATAGCGACGCTATAAGATAAACTTTAGATACTATTCCGAGTACGTTAAAAAATAGGACAGTAATAAAATTAGTAATATGTGACAGCAACAATAATAACTGGTACTTACATAGTTTACTCCAAGGAATCCACGCCATTACTTTCGCTGTCTGATAAAAATAAATCCGATTCACGGATACTTATAATGAGAAGGTCCATAACACGAAGTTCGGAGTTTCCTCGAGTTATACTCATATTACAGATGTTTTGTAAAAGTCTTCGCTACTATTGCCAACCCACTACGTTATAAGCTAACGGAAAATAAACGAAACATCTAGTGGTATAGAGAGTGTGGTCAAGCATTCAGGACTTTGCAAAATGCACTGTGTTTGCAGGAAATTCTTGCCTTCTCAGCTTCCCACACAGATGCAAGTAATACTGGTCTAGGAGCAGTTTTGTCTCAAGTGCAGAACGGTGAAGAACGAGTAATAGCGTATTACAGCAAGACGTTTTCTAAACCGGAGAGAAATTATTGCGTCACAAGGAGAGAGTTGCTGGCAATCGTCCGAGCGTTGGAGCATTTCCATAAATACCTCTATGGAAGAGAGTTTTCACTACGTACCGACTATGCCGCGCTTGAGATTTAAAAATCCGGAAGGACAGTTGGTAAGGTGGTTCGAACGTCTGCAAAGAGTACAACTTCAAAGTACAACATCCTCGGGGGGTGCCTGCACGGTAATGCAGATGGCTTATCACGAAGACCGTGCCCGGAAGACTGCCGACATTGCCGCAGAAAGGAAGAACAAAACTCAAGCGAACATGTTCAAGCCATCGCTTTAGATTTACTCTCAGACGGCTGGACGACACGAGATTTTCAACAAGAACAGGTGACTGATGAAGACATTGCACCGATCTTGAAAGCAAAAGAGGAAGGTCGCCTCCCGGATTGGCAAGTTGTCTGGCATGATTTCGAAGTGCTGAAAGCCTACTGGTCACAATGGGAATCTCTTTCCTTTGAGAACGGAATGCTGAAAGGGTTTGGGAAAGTGCAGATGGGCGAGATGTGGTCACACAGCTGATGGTTCCCTAAAGTCTGTTTTGAAGAAGGTGCATGATAGAAATTCTAGAGGTCATCTTGGCGTTAATAAAACCCTTGACATTATATGGAAATCTATACGGATCCAGGGAGGAATTTCCATTCAACAGAGTTTAAAGAATTTTGCCGTCTACTCGGAATTCGGAAGACCAGGACACCGCCTCTCCATCCTTAGTACGACGGAAAGAAGTTGAATAGGACACTTGAGCAGCATCTTTCAAATGTTGTTGATGAGAAACAAACAGATTGGGACCAACGTATATCACTATTCCTCATACCGTATAGGTATTTTCAGTACACGACACAACCGGCTTGACTCCAGGAAAATTGGTGTTGGGCGGGAGATTAGTCTTCCTGGATACATGATTTTCCGATCACCTGCGACTCAGTCCCAAGATCCATGGTACTATCCCTAGCAATTAGCCAACCGCTAATTAAGTGAATCGCTTGTTAAGAGGACGTCTTAAGATAGTCGGTGATAAAATGAATATCCGGTATGACATTCGCAGAAATAGTGTGGGTTTCCAAGAAGGAAATCAGGTTTGTTTTTACAACCTAAAGCGCCGTCGTGGTCGCTCACCTAAACTTGAAGCTAACTGGAAAAAAGCTTACACTGTGAAAAAGAGAACCAATGATGTTGTTTATCGATTTCGACAGGACAGACTGCGCCAATTCGAGGTCAACCACCTAGATAGTCTGGTCAAGTATTATTTCAGAGACGGTTTCCCAGTTTGGGACGAACAAGCTTAAAGAGCAGGAAATTTATCGACAAAACGTTCTTGAATAATAAAAAGCGTCTTTCCAGACGGTTCCCAGCTAGATGAGCAGATGTGTGTTTCTGCCAAGGCCGTACTCAAGTATCCACTACAGTTTCAGAGTGCTTGTTAAGGACACATATTATGTAACATTAGTCTGGAACCTGATATATATATATATATATATATATATATATATATATAGACGACAGCTGCCGCTTAGAAGTCAGTTTACGTTTGGCAATTTATTCAGCGCGTCTTTAGTGGTTATTGATAAAAAGTGATTATTTTCCGGAAATCTATTAGTTGACATTACCATTGCCTGTAGACAAATTCAACTTGAATTGCTGTACAAGACTACCTTGTTGATTCGAAATTGTTATTTTTGACTCATTATTTTTAGTAATTAGTGATTTTATTGCATTCTATATTTGTTTTTCACTGTACCATACGAGGATCAGTGAGACGTTATATATGGAAGTCTCATACTATTAAAATAAATTCCAGATATTATGTGAAAATATACGTTCATAATCTAAAAGTGTGAAAAAAACCTTTATTGATCCTTTATCTAAAAAGAAAATACATAATAAATTTATTCATTTTCAATATCTTAGCTTTTGTAATTATTTACCTGCTGACATATATATATATATATATATATATATATAAAATTAATATCTGTAACCTTGGCAAATGAATAGAAGATTAGTTGAATGTCTTTATAACCATGCATATTGTTAATAATAATTTTAACGACACGAAATGCTATCATTAATATAAAAACTTAATTTGTGTTTGTATTGTATTTGTAAAGATTATGTCAGCAAAAGTGTAAAAGTCAGCACTTTTGAATGTAAAAGTGTTGATATTGCCACAACTGCCAAATATTAAGTTACTTACTTCATTTTATTAATAATAATTGTTAATACCATATGTTAGTTGCTGTTATATGTGTGAATTAAGATTGGAAAGATTATTTCAGTTTGGTTATTTTTAAAATATTAAGGATCAATTTTGTTAGTACATTTTAACATTTAGTATAGTCTGGATAAGGCTTCAGAGACTGCACAATAAATAAGTGACAAAATTGTTGGCGATATGTCGCTAACTGGACTTATGAAAGATTATCATTTCTTAAACTGAATGTACGTATATAGCAAGGTAATTAATGAACATTAACTTGTCACTGCTTACAGTTTTCGTGAGAAGGTAGTTCCTAGTGTTGTGAATGTAATGAACATTGTAAACTTTAATAATGGGAATAAAGTTATTCAGAGAAAAAAGATGCACATGTATACTAGCACCCTAAGAAAGGAATCAGTTAAAGGTAAAGGACTCAATAAGAGGGTTGTTAATGAGACTATGCCAGTAGACAACTTTAAATGATATCTCTTTGCAGATAAAAATGATTACAGAGAAATCTTCTTCATAAAAAGTTATAAACATGATATATATTCTGCGAAGGAGAATAAGTTGTTAAAACTTTAAGGAGTATGTCACAGGGAATAAAATAGACATATTGCCTTGGGGGATTGTGTGAATATATGTTGGTAAGTTACTTATTTGAACTACCATCAACTCCCCTCTGCTACTTCCGCTGCAATTTCATCATAATAAATGTGTCTGAAAGATTCTTTGTTTTTAGCGCACTGTTAAATTTATCTTTAAATTCATTAGTAAAATTTTCTAATATAATTTGATGTTTAAATATATGTGGCTAAATCCTTACCAACGTCTTATGATAACACATAAAGTTCTAACTGAATTTACCTTTGAATTCGTGAACTAAATCTGCACTTAATTTTCCATGTACGGAAGTGAACTCTCATTGGACATTATTTTTTCAGTGATCCAATGCCTTTGTGTTTTGAAAAATATTGTTGCTAGTTTTAAACAAGAGTAAAATCTCTTAAATCCAGTACACCAAGAGATATCTTTCGTTACTGGATAGTGTTAGAGCCTAGATAGCACACAATATCTGTAACCTTAGAAGCAAAGTAGGGATTCACCAAGTCCTTAACGTTTAAATACTGTATTTGGTTACTTTTTAATGTATAATACTTACGCGATAAAACATATGAGGCTATAATATACTAATAAAACCATAAAATATGAAGAGTTTGTGTTCACAATTACTAAAAAAGTGTTGTCTCAGAAAGGGATACTTCACAGTACTCACAGATAAGTTCTGTTCAGGTAAAATATTACATTCCATAGATAACTAGTTAAATAGAAAACTCAACCAGGCTCACAGGTATGAAGTGCGTTATAAAGAAGTAGGACAGAAAAGTTTCAAACCATTAACAAAAGCTACAGGAAGCATAGAGTATTAAAGATATCTTGGATCAGAGCCTGAATTTAATAGGATTGGTACTTGTTAACAAATTTGCTGATATATGAATTACGGAATCTAGTTATTATGAAGAGCATCAATTCCTTGTGAAAACACAGTCTATTTATTAGGCGCTCGCGCGCACTCACACACACACACACACACACAATTATTTTCATTGCTCAGGTAAAACTGAAATCTCTGCGGGGCATTATTAATAACTAATAATAATTATTAGCTTAGTCAGTAAATTATGTTTTTATAGCTTATGATTTAAATTAAAAAATTTAAATCTGCCCCAATTAAATTGTGTTTCATATTAAACAAGTACGTTTACATTGATTGTTAGTTTACCTTGTGATGTGTTTACATGGCTGTTTAAACTATGAATATATGCAATTTCATTTTGTTTGGTAAGTGACACATTAGGAAACTTCCAAACACAAGGTTCTACCTGGTAGGCAATCCAATAATTCACCAGTCCACTGGCCATCATTTGTGCAAAATATTTCTGTGTATGGAAGAGGACGAATTTGAGTAGAGAATGGTTTACATTCACCTTTTGCCCGTGTTCCAGGACGCATTTGCTTGCTACAGTCAATATCCTTACCTCCATTAAAACATCTTACAGCTACATTTAGTGATACCAGAGGTGAACATGTTTCTGAAAATAAATGGATTTGCTAAATTATGTAAACCTTTGATAAGTAAGTAAAATATTCATGACAGACTTAACGTATTGTGTCAAGTATAAAAACATCAATCATACCAGATTTTATCTGATTTAAACCACATTTGACTTTTGGAATATTCATTAGCAGAAGAAATCTGAATTTATAATAAAACTACTATAAACAAAGTTTTTGGAGGTTTCCATAAAGCCCTGTAGGACCTGTGCTTATAAAGGTTTGTAATAAATTAGGAATATCGTTTTTAATCTAACATTGCTTATGCAAGAGTTTGAATTTGACATTTCTTGATTTGTCGCCACTTCCAGTCTGTATCTCCCTTCAAGATATCAAAATACAGTAGTGTTTTAGACATTCGTATTATATTACACTAGTATTGTATATTATACACTAATCTCCTTCCTCATACCGCGTCTATGTCTGAGATTTGTTTCTGAGATTCCACTATGTAATTGTGCTGACTTGCTTCCAAATGCTGTCCATTTAGTCAGTAATATGCTCTTTAGTTGGCACATTCCCAGCATGTCTAGAAATCATGTTTAATTTAATTTTTTTAATATTTTTAACAAGAAGTTATTTTAGATTTTATGCACTAGCAATCATAATCATTAGATGTCTTGGCACACAGAACTTCAGTCTATAAAATTTTGTATGGACCCTTATGTCACCTCTTCTGTCAAGGCTTACATCACTGTCCAAATACAAATCAGCGTTCACGTGAATATGTGTTAATTATGCGGTTACATGGCATGTATATTTTAATCTCTAAAATATTATAATTACATATACTGTAGAGGATGTATGGGTTCAGAGAGGTGCTGGATGTGGAACCGGTCATCATCTTGAGTGTAAAAAATGTTACTTCCCTTATCGAAAACAATAGAGACCAAATTGCCAACATGACGAACAAGTAACAGAAAAAATAATCGAAAATATAACCTTAAAAAATTAAACAACACCTCAACCTCATTTACTTTCACATTGTGTCTAAGCCAGAAATTGTCAGACGTTTCTTACTCATCTGTAAAATCATGTAATATGATGTAGTAAATAAAATCAATTAAACAGCTTTATATATTCTTGGCCTAAACGACCCAAACAGTCGGAGTAACAACTATACTCCATGGTGGACCGAAGAATTACAGGTTCTTATAAGTGAAAAAAGACGAGCATTTCAGAAGTGGTAATGACTAACGATACAGAAGATAGGAAACAATACTCAAGATGTAATGCAGAAGTCCAGAGATCAATTTCAAAAGCGAAAAATTGTTCGGGTGGAAAATTAAGGGTGAAGAAATAGACACTTGTATCGGTTCAACCAAGTCAAGGGCGGCTTGGAAAGTAATTAAATGTTTCCGAACTGACAGACAGTACATCTATCACCACACAGAATCTAACTACTACACCTAAGTAGTAGGCTAGATATTATTCAAGAAAGAGAATGAAAAAAACATTATACCGAGCTACTAACGGAAACGAGATAGGAATTTCTGGAAGAAAATGTACCTGAAGAAGACTATAATAGTGAAGAAGAATATGATAACGAATAAAACATAATAACTGCAGAAAAAGTTTGGAAGATAATTAATAACTTAAAAATAATAAATCGGCTGGACCAGGAGGAGTCCCAAAAGAGTTGTTCAAACATGGACCTGCAATTTGCATGGAATTACTGGCCTATATATTTAACCTGTTCCTTAGGGGAGATGAGATACTACCAGAATGGACATCGGCGCATATCAGCAAAATATATAAAAAAGGGGACCGCCAAACCTGCACTAATTATACAGGATTTAGTGTTACAAATGCTGTAGAGTATGTGGTAAGATTAGCAAAAATCGAATCGAGCAAGAAATGAAAGACGTTAAAGACCAGGACGGATTCCGAGTTGATAGGTCATGTGTTTATAGTATTTTTACACTCAAACAAGTTGTGGAAAAAAGGATGGCTCACAACCTTCAAACCCATACTGTATTTATAGATTTAACTAAATCATATGACAGCATGTCACTTACAATATTATGGAGATCTATGCAGAATTAAGGAATAGGTTGTAAATATATAAAAGTAACTAAAGAACTATATAAAGGCATGAGAGCTCAAGTTAAAATTGAGAAAAAGATATCCAGCAAGTTAAGTATTAGTAAGAGCTTGAAACATGGTTGTTGCATAGCTCCTACTTTATTTAAGATTTATCTACATAAAGCCATAACTTCATGGAGGAAGAAATGCCGTAATATGGGTGTACCAGTTGGAAATTACAAGATGTTTTACAATACGCTTTGCAGACGATCAGGATATAATTCCAGAGGACGAAATTGATTTAAGTTATATGCTTAGGAATCTAGCAAAAGAATATGCAAAATGTTGTCTCGAAATAAATACCTCAAAAACTGAATGCTTTATAATAGGCGGTGAAAGTCAAAACCTAGAACTAGGAACAAAAGTAATAAAAATATTAAAAACTTCAAGTGTTTGGGTGCAACATTGACATCGGATGGTGACAGCAACCAAGAAATAAAAGTAAGATAAGACAAGCTAAGATAGCAACAAAACAATTAAACGGTCAGCTTTGGAGTTATTGAATAAACAATAAAATCAGAATATATAAAACTATAGTCGAAATAATAGGCCTATATACAGCAAAACTGTGTGAAATTAATAAAAGAAATAAATCTAAAATAAGAGGTATGGAGATGGATTACCGGTGGAGATGCTGTAAACTAACAAGACTAGATGGAGTGAGAAATGTAGATATAAGATAAGCGATGGGAATCGACATTGACATTATGGAAACAATAGAAGCAAAAAGACTGAATTGGTTCGGACACCTAATAAGAATGTCGGATGAGAGATGGCCAAGGAAGGTTTGGGAATGGACTTCACCCACTAGAAGACAAAATGGAAGACCTAAACATTCATAGAAAATGGACGCCGAAGATGCAATGAATGCGAGAGGACTTACAGAACAGGACTCTTTAGACTAGCGCCAGTGGAAGCTAGGATGCGAGAGGCGACGCCAGCAGTAATTATAACGCCTAAAAAAACATAATATTGAAAGTGACGTCCAGTCCAGGTCTTATGAAACCTATGTATATTGTGAGTTGTAATAAAGAAATGAAATCCATTTTCAGAAAAGAAAAGAAAAGAAACAAAGAACTAAAACGTTTTCACTACTCTAGGAACTTATCAAAATAAACGCATCGTTCGTTCAGTCAACTTGATCATAAATAGCTCAAATACCTGACCGTTATATACTATAACCAGTCAATCCTATGGTTATTTAGTCACACGTTGTTGGCGTCAATTTTATAACCAAAACGAGATCTTGCTCGTTAAAATACTTACAAGTGGAGATTGTCTACTCACCAGTTCTGACGTTCAAATTCGTATTTTCTGCCTGAACATCGGGTTCTCCAACTCTTCTTAGTAAACCACAATTGCAAAGTTTAATTTTTGATAAGTGAGTACTCAAGTTTTAAAGAATACTTAAATAAAATCAAACATACAGTTTGTAACATTTTAAAATGCTTAAAAGTAAAGTTATATTCTCTCTTGGAGCACTGGTAGATTTACCTTTCACTTACCTCTTATTATTGTTGTCAATCTTCCAATATAGGTCCTGTAATACACTAAAATGACACAACACAGTTTATAAAATATTTCACAAGTGTATATGTGTATGCACAGTAAATAAAATTATTTTGTATTTTTCAGACTGTTTTGAAGTTTCAAATATTGGCCGCTCGTTCGCTGTACTGCCACTTTGTAAAATAATTGCTCTGTTAATATTTTCGTTATTGCCTACTTTGAAATGAAAGACTGATTCAAATGTAAGTAAATTTGTAGTTTATTAACAATAAGTTAATTTCAATTAAAACCTTTTAAAACAATTTGTAAACATCGAAAAAATAATTTAACTCGTCACCGAGATTCATAAGGCTCAGGGCTGGTAACACTGATTATTTATATTGTATGGTGATAACTTTGTTTGGTTAGGTTTTTTTACAATTACCAAAAGTCGTGAATTCTTTTAGTTTACAAGATACAGGATACAAAACTGCTAAATTACAACAATAACGTATTATAGAGGGTTATTACAAAATCAAGAACACAAGTTTAATTATAATATTGAAAATTATCGTATCTGGTACACCTGCTATCAACTTCGCAGGTTATGTTGTGGAGTGTACGACACGATTGAAATTGCTGTGTGTCGGAATAATATTCTTTGAATGGTTATTAACAAAAAAATATATAATAATTAATTCATAATCTCATTTCAATTGAGTATATTCAAGCTTGTCTAATTTTAAAGCACAGCTCTGTATGGTTGCTACACCCTTTCGTAACAGGTAGGTTAGATTGCCATTTACTCTAAGTGAATCAGTAAAATATTTAAATTGATGGCATTGAGATCTTATAACTATACATATTATATATTCATGGTACGTATATTATTCATTAACTGTATTGATAGTTCTCGGTTATTATTTATAAACGAATTGACTTCGTATTAGTTATAGTCAAGTTAGCATCTAGGTTTAACCTTGTTTAAAATCAATGTTGGTTAAAATATTAAATTCGATTGTCATCTCTTTCTAAAAATCAGTAATATTTAATTTAAATGATTAAAATTGAGAACTTCTGTGCAAATACTGGTTAATTAACAATTATTATTTAGTTTAGCCATGTACAACTGTACTTGACTAAAGTAGTACCAACGTAAACATTTATTATTTGGTAAACAATAATATGCATTAAAATTTCGCTAATACTAGGTACTCCCTTATTTTCCCACTCATCATTGCCGATATTATACACTGGCAATGGTTTGTTTAATATCTCACATCACTCGTTGCACTTCACTCGCTATAGGTAATAAACACTTTAGTTAGGTTAGATTTACGTGTTTACACTAGGGAGCGCGCAAATTTCTAAAATTTTGTTCCCGTCGAAGACTCGTTCCGTACACTATGATGGTCAATTTGCTAGTAGTCTCTTCCCTCGAAGTCGCTCTCGGCGTCTAATGAAATCAGCTCTTCTTATTGATTGAAAATCTGTTAATCTCGTACCCATATACATTAATAAATTAAGAAATTTTATTTCTTAACATCGAGTTTTGGGTTTGAGAGTATGGCGATGATGCTATAATTTTTTTTGGAATTGAAGGAAAACGTATTATCGTTTATAACTTTCTTAGTACATTTCGGATTAAGAAATTAATGATTTTACTATTTTCCGGATGCTTGGCTCTTTATTTTGAGTCTACTCAAGCTATAAATCCGTCCATGATTAACCTAAATAACTATCTGATGATGCACGTTTCGTGGTTCTTAATTATACATAAGTTTTTTCCACTTTATTATAACATATGTTATTTCTAACACTCACTGTAGATATTCAGAGTCATTATATCTTATTGTCTATTCCTTAAATACTCAATTATGTACAATTTTTCCAAATGCATTTTCAGGCGTGTAGGCCCTACATGTCCTTGCATTAATACTTATTAATTCTAATATATATCTTATAATAATACATTTCTTTGGTGTTTATCTTGTACATTAGATATTTATACATCTTTTGTGAAGCTTTGTTTCTATTAATGGTGCTTCATTTATTTACACTGTATGGTTTTAATTCACCATGTCATAATTCTGTCATATTGATATTCAGGTTTCATTATTTTTTGTGCATTATGGGTGTATTTTCATCCATTAAGGTGTTCTTAGACTTTGTCTACTGTTTGTCTTGTGTATGTAATACTCCCTGCTGTGTTAATTATTCATAATTCTCTGTAGGATTGCTATTTACGTCTAGTCCCATTTGACATGTATATTTGTCTATTATTATTTTCATATATATTTATGTAATTAATGTCTGTTAATGGTTCTCAAAGAGGTATTGAGTATTCTATTTACTACTGTCATGTTACCTTCCTCTCCTTTATTAAGTTTAAATGAGTATTTTATGTAATTCTGATAGTCACCTTGTGTTTTGGTAATTTGGCTATGGTTTGTTTAAACAATATAGAGTATATATATTTCTGTTTCTTAATTCGTACTGGGTTCACTATTTTACACATTTATTCTATTTTGGCTGTTGATTCAAATAATTACTTTTGTCTGCATTTTTCTAATTGTTATTTGTGATTCTGTGTTGCAGATTCTGTTCAGTTGAGGTTATGTGTACATAACCTCAACTTATATTACATATTCTTCTTATATACAGGTTTCTTCCTCTTCTTAAGTGATATATTATCTCACTTGTATTATATGTTGCCTCACTTGTATTATATGTTCCCTCACTTATATGATATGTCCTCTCACTGGTATAATATTTTCCCTCACTTATATGATCTGTTGGGTCCTGGTTGCTAACGTATTTGTTTGGTTTATTATTCCTCTTCTGATAATATTGATGATGCATTCAATTATAATTCTTCCTTCTACGGTGTTTGTTTACTTCGACATTATTTATCCATGGATATACGATTGGTTTTGATATTTTAGAGTTTTTTTGTCATTTTGGCTTAGACATGTACATGGTAGATTCTTATTCTAGGTATTTGATATCATTTATATGTAACAACAACTTTGATACGTTACAAGTTCAATGCCTCTATTATGTTTTATTAACAATTCAATTAGTTTTTCTTATTACATTTTCTTCCAAATTATATATTTTATTTTGCGCCGGCATGTTTAATTATTAGCGGTTGGCTATTCTGTCCAACCGTTGTATCGAGACTAGTGTTATGGAGTTGATTTTTTCGTTTATTTATAATCTCAGGTCGAAGTTTTTGGGACTGCAGAAAATGTTGTCAAATGGTCTAATAAAAGTACAAACTTTTACAAATACCATATAAATAACATAGAAAATGTGATACTTATAATTACAGGAGTAAACTATAGCTACTGGATTTAGCGTTTGGAGGTTATTTGAGTTTAGTAAATTTTACGTTTAAAATATAATCACTTAAGGTATCAATGTTAGATTGAGATTGTTCTTCAATTTGAGGTGTTCATTTAATCAAAGAAAGTTCAAATGCTTGTTAAAAAGTGAAAAATGGTGTTAAAGGTGTATTTTCACTTATTGTTTGGTTTTCTGGTGTGTTACTGTTAAGTCGTATTTTTAAATATACTTAACAATCCTCTGTCTCTTCTATCCGGGTAATGTTTCTCACAAATATTGCTGATTGTCCTTTTTTTCGTTAATTCTTTTTTTCTGTTTTCTTAGTTAGTTGGTTCAGGTATTTATTTTTCATCAGTCATCCTTGTTATTGGAAATTCCGTCTTTCATATATGGGTTTGAGTTATTTTCCTCCTTCCAGTGGTTCGTATTCCGTCACTTGGGATTCCGCAATTCCTCATGGATAATTTAATTTCTTCTGTTAATTTTTAATTCATGTGAGTGTTAATGTTATTTCTGTAATTTAGTTTACAATTTTCGTCATTATTTTTTATGGATTTAGTTTAATTAATTCTCTTTTTTACTCACTGCGGTTTAATACATCTGTACTTATCAAGAGGTAATAATGGAATCTTACAATTTATTTACTGGTTACCATAGTTTCTCTCTTCCAAACACTAACTCCCATTGGTTGATAATTTACAACATTGTTATATAAAACTGACATTTTTCTATACAAAATTACTAAAAATCTTTAAACTATTATAACTCCCTTATACTACCTGTAATGTTAAATACAATGACACCATTAGTTTGCTTTTTGTTTACAAATTATTTTGATATCTCATAAGGTTACCTTTTTTCAAATTATAACAGATTCTTACATTTTCCATTTGGGTTTCTTTTGGTAAATTACCTTTAAACTAATTATTTTCTATCCAGTTTTGTGTCCTACACTATTATTATGAAACCTAACCGGATTATATACTTTATTTTATCAATTGTTATTGTTTTGTCTTAAACTTTACAAATTTATATTTACCAGTTATAGGCCTATTGCCTAGAGTTCATAATTCACCTCCCCTATACCCATTACAACTGTTCATGTCAATTTTGTTAATCTTAAGTGCTTCCAAACATAATTACTGTAATAACATAGACTAAATTATAACATCTGATTATTTTGAATCATCATATAACATAACATAATTTCTTAACCATTCTTTGAGGCCAATGCCAGTATCTAAGGTTTTACATGTAATTTAAACGGTTCTGTTAAATATAATATTCAACACAATAACATTTGGGTTAATTACGACCAAAACAAAATATAATAAACTGTACATTAGATGTGTACTACTATTCCCTTATAAGTTCACTTATGGAATACAGTGTCTAACTCCCTTTACCTGTTTTCAGCATAACATATTAGTCTTTTATCATTATTTTTACCAGTGGTTAATGTTAATTTATAAACGTAATTCATTAAAATAAAACAATGGACTCCTTCTCATCCTTATTATACTAAAATGCTTCCTTAAATTTATGGAAAACAATTATTAATGGTTTGCTTCTAACAAACCTTGTTATATCATATACAAACAGTTTCTGATTTCATTAAAACTATGCCAATGTCTACTTATAACTGTCCCTTATAATTTACACAGTTTATTTATTATATTTGGGTCCAGTTATTACTTATAGGCTATTATCACTAGTTCTTTCTTTATTCCTGACTACACTTCACTTTATTACCTAGTGTTTTATGTAGTTCATTTATTAACACTGGGTTCTATGAAGGTTGTAATAAACGTCTGTTACAAACGGTTTCTTGGCTTCTTCTTTTTTGATTAAACCCCACTGTTTGGGCTAGCCAATTTGTAACCGTCCGTTACAAAAATATAATAGATTAGAGGTTCGTTCAAAATAAACCTCCACTCTAGTAAGGTTTCGCTCCGTTGTGGTAGTGTAGGAACTCTTTTAAGCCCCACTTTGGGCGCCACTTTGTAATAAGACCCTGTATGCCGGTCTTTACAAAAAATAAAATAGTAGAGGAAAAATTTTATAAAAAATAAATTTTCAATAAAAAAATTTTCTTTGTGTTAATCAATGTTTGTAATTAAGAAATAAGGCTGTTTTAAAGGTTTTGTAAAAATTTTAAGAATTAGGAAGGAATTTATTAACTATCGAGCACTTCTGGAATATTCGAACCAAGTCTGGAGTTAATCAGATTAACTCCGGTCGGCAATCGATTGATGGTTTTTCTTGCTGGTCCAATATCTCACTGAAAAAAAAATATTTCCTTCTTCTTGAAGTCTCTTTGCCTTAATAAATAACCTTAAATTAGCCTGTGAAATAATAACAGATAAAAACAATTGAAATAAATGGATTTATTAAACAATTTAATAAATAATCGATTTTTTATCGATTGAGAACAATTATCGACTCCGTCTCAGGGAATTATCGATTGTGCATACAGTAGAAAAATTATTATAAGTATTATAAAAAGGACAGGTTCTTTGAGCGATTAAATTAACAGTCAGAGAAGGGTAACGAGAAAGTATAACATTAACAATTAAAGTAAATTCAATAATTATTATTTAACAGTATTTAAATAATTCTGATATATAATGTTTAAGAAAGTTGAAGTCGAACCATATGTAGACTGACGTCACTGCTTGATGAGGAAGGCAGATTCGAATTTCAAGATGGCCGCTATTAGATCTGGCTAGGTTATTGAGAAAGTCGTGGGGTCAAAAATCACAGCAAAATTACCTTCACGAATGTTTGAAATGTCCCCGTACTTGTGTAATTGGTCTATTAGGTTGTTTGGTGTGTTCTGAAGAAGTGTTCCGTGTATACTTGTGTTAATTATGTTATTTAGTATGTGTTCACTTCTATGGATTAAGTTGCTCAAAATGTGGTTATGATTTGTAGCGTGAATTAGATCAAATATATTGTTTTACTGTTTTAGATCACTCGTATAATGAAGTTAGGTGTTAGTTTTCACTATTGTCGTTAATGTTTTGGTAGATTTAGTTAAAAAAGTGTTTATTTCATCTAACTCTCGATTCACTTATATGCATGGCTAACCATAGTACCATTTTCTACTCGGTAATAAGGAACGTTTTTTCACACAACTATTCAGCTTGATATTCAACAAAAGACTATTTTAACTTGGTCAAAATCTGGCCAAGTTAATCTTTGAAAAAGTATTGTTAACATATTTCGATTACCCATACACATGATACAAAATTACACTATATATAGAATTTATTTATTTTATTCATTACTTTCATGAATTATGAACCTTATCATTGGTTTAATCATCTCATTCCTTTTAAATTGATATATTATAGTCCATATCTGTGGAAAATTTCTTTCCCTTTTTGAAATCTAGGCTCAAACATTGATTTCCGCCTTTATACAATTTTTCTTCCATTTTAATTTTCATTAATACTATTATAATAAATTTTAATTAGTCATATTTCTCTCCCTTTCCTTAAATATATGTAAATTGAACCTTTGAACTGGTTTTTTGTGTTAATCTCTGAATTTGACATTGCTCTTTAAAATTAATTAATTTATATATTTTGAAAATTTACAATATTTTAAGGTATATTTCCTTATTATCGTTTTAACTCATAGGACCATTCCCAGTAGTGGTTAACTGATTTACCTTATCTAAATCTTGCTAGTTTACAGGATTTATAAGTGAATTATACTGGTTTATATGGTTTCTGTGAATTCACCAAATGGCCTAGAGTTTAGAATTTTACATTTCTGTCTTTCTCAAATAAATTTAATCCCACCACTCCTCTGACTTTACATAGTTATTATTACATGAAAATAAAATGGTTTATAACTTATTGTGAGGTGTAGTATTTAATTAACACTACTGTTATTAAAAAAAAATAATAATTATGAATATTATTTAGCAATCTGCACAATTGAACATATTGCTGACATGGTTTGAACATATACATTTAACTCCTTTTGAATTAACACAGCATACCTACTGAAACATTGTTAACGGTATGTATGCTGTTATTTAGCAAACATAATTCATTTTAAACACATAATATAAATCTTATTTTCTAATAACTCTTACAAATACATTGATTTTATGGCTGTGAACAAACAGTCTATTTAAACATTTTAAACCTATGAATACTAAGTTAATGCTAGTCCTTTCTGGTCTAAACCATTATTATTTATGATCCCCTTCATCAGTAAACATGACCACCCATACTCTAGTTATTAGCATTTTTTACAAATGTCTTGTAAATAAAGAGTTACATTAAAATAATAAAGTACTGGAAATCTTCCATTCTATTATTTTATTATGCTGTTTATTATTGGATATTAAAGTTGTTATATAGCGTATTGATAAGTCATAGTATCACTAACTTTAAGTTTTTTGCATTTCCAAAAAACACTTACACAAATTCACTTTCACTGGTGGTTCTGATATTTTGAGTCTCACTATCTCAGACCAGACCTTTAGTAATCATGGACTGTTAAGACTTGTTTATTTTCTTTATTACACAATAGCTTTAGTCGGTTCACTTCTTATAATACTATACAACACTTTAGTTTTCTAAATAATTACATTTTTATAGGATTTTGGTATGTTATACTTTCTTTTTAATCGTTTTGGTGGGTTTGGGGTTGATGGTAGTTAATAATAATAATAGGTTTTACAACGGTGTTTCTTTCATACTATTTCTTCCTCTCCTCCTGTCTTCTTTCTTGTCTTTCTTCTTATCTTCTTTCTTGTCCTTCTTCTTATCTTCTTTCTTGTCTTCATTCTTGTCCTTCTTCTAGTCTTCCTTCTTCTGGTCTTCTTGTCTTCCTTCTTCATTCTTGGGTAAACCAAGGTACTTTGTGTTATCTCGACTGATGTTTAGTTTGGAGCATCGAAGTTATTTACTGATACGAACCTTGCTTTTCTCTAAAGGTTTCAGGGTATTGTTTTCTTCCTGATCACAAATTTTATTCTTCCTTCTTCTTGTCTTTGGGGTATTTTGGTGTTCACCACTCTTAAACTGATTCTCTTTCTTCTTGACATGGTGTTATTTAATTTGTTTACTGCTCCTAGCTCCCTGGGTAAATTACTGATGTTATAATATGAGTTGCTTTCAATACTTTCTTTGATATTTAAACAGTGGTTTTTATATAATGTAATGAGGATTTTTATTTTATCGTGGTTCATTCCTTCGATTTCATTAAATCTCATTCAATATTATTTTAACATATGTGGTGTAATTAATTTTTATGATTTTATATGACTTAATAAGCAGTGGATTCGCTGTCACGCTACAAGGTTTATTATTTATTATTATCTTTCTTACTTACTTATCACTTTTTTGTTCACCTTTTAACATAATATTTTATATTTCATGTATTTATTATCACTGGGTCCTCTCAAGGTTCATTAATTATCACCACTTTCCTACTTAATTATTGCTATTTAAGTTTACTTTATAATATTGCCTTCCTATTTTTACTTATTACCACCCTTTCTATATATTATCAGTATATGTGTTGTTACATTTCATTTTCTTTTAAATTTTTCCTACTGTTTACAAACTTATTATTTCCCTACTTAATTTTGTACTTATATATATATATATGCTTCTTATTAACACGGGTATTGTTATATTGTGACTTTAACTATTTTCTCTAGATCACCTTTTCCAATCTATTGGGTCTCGTCATCGTCATTGTCCTTGTCTATGTCAAATTCAGTTAGTGGTGTTGTTCTATCATTTCCTATTTAATAATTTTTATTATACAGCTTTTCTTCACTTATCGATACTGGTAAAACTTGTGCTACTGTAGGTCACGTTACATAATACTTCGCCACCAAAATTGATTATTTCTGAAAATAACGTGGTTGTTTTTACTGAAGTCATCAATTAATTTATCTTCTACATTACAGCTTCGTATAGAATGTTGTTATTATTGTTGAACTTATCAATTACATTATCTTCTGTTTTATATTTATTTATTTCATATTTCATGATCCTTGCTATGATATTCTTTTCTTCTTTTCTTTTCTTATGAGTGTTATATCCCTCGAAGGTTTTACTTCCCTACTTATTCTCCTTCTATTCATATAAATTGGCACTAGTCAGAGGGCACTTGTGGCTCTATTACTCCGCTGTCCATAATATACCTATTCTGAGTTCAGAGGTCATACCATCTGCTCAATAAAAATGATTGCTGGAACTTATTTCAACTTACAATCACCATTTAATAATAATAAAATAAATAGTCTATTTGCAACTAATATAATATAAAAATATTACTAAAAACACTATAGGGATTAATTACTCTGTTGTTATTGAGATCACATGATTTTTCTTCTGATTGATTTATTCAGATGTTCTTTCTCTATACGTGTGGCGATGTTCTTGACATATATATTCTGTAGTATTTTCTACCTTCCTCCTTACAATAGTTGTTTTCCATGTCCTTCCTTCCTTTATCATTTACAATTAGAAATCTATCAATTACAATTGTAGCTGTATCAATGGTTATTAATTCAATTATTCTCATTATAATAATAGTAAGTTAGTGGTTCATTGTCCTTCTTATTTACTCGTCTTTCTTTTTAATTTACTGTTAACTGGCTCGTTTTTTCTCTTAAAAAATGTTATTTTTCACCGTTATTCCCTTCAAAATTGGGTTATATAAATATTTTATATAAGCTGTCATCAATTCCTTCAACGTTTGTAGTATATCTCGGTTTTAATATTCTTTATTATTGTTCTCTTTTAAAATTACTTTTTTCTGAAAGATGTGGTGTACGTTGTCCTTACTTTGTTTTTCTTAATTTATTTTACTTTAAACATTTTGTGTAGGCTGTCCTTACTTCTTTTTTGAATTTTGAAATTTTTTTCTTAATGGTTTTCCGCCTCATAATGCTTCTTCAATAAAGACTGGTTGTAGGTTCCCTTAACTCTTTTTGTAGTTACTTCACTGATTATATATGTGTTATTATTGTTGTTCTTAGTAAGTATATACGGGCCATTATAAACCAATGCAGCTTTTTCGTTATTCCTTCTCTGGAGCTGGGTAATTCTTGATTTCTTATCAGTACCTTTTCTCCTACTTTGTATAGTATTATTTTCGGTTGAGCCTGCCGATATTTGTTTTCTCTTTTCTCAACTTGTTCAGCCACTTTACTATAAAATCTTACGTTATCGAATTGATAATCAGGGTTGCTTGGGAAATTAATCAGTTCTGTAATTACTCGAGGCGGTGGCCTTTCATACATTATTGTGTAAGGGGTACCTCCGATAGATTTATGGTATACGAGGTTAATAAAATTTTCGGTTGTTTATATAGTCATTCCATTTGCTCTGTTTATCGTGACAGTAAGTTCGAAGGATTCTTCCGACTTCCCGAAGTACTCTTTCTGCTGGATTGCTATTCGGATGGTAGACGGAAGTTTTGTAAGTCCTGACGCCTAGGTCCATTAGTGTCTCCTTCCACTTTCTTCCTCTGAATTGGGTACCATGTATGGTGACAATCGATTTTGGAACTCCCAAATCTGGTATGTACAGCTGTGTAACTATGTTTAGTACTTTATTGGTAGTTGATCGATTAATGGGGTACAGTTTAATAAATTTCGAATAATGATCAAAGATTATTACAATAAACTTATGTTGCCTCCTCCCTCCACTGCATGCTAGGGGTCCACATATGTACAAAAAGACTTTTTCCAACTTACTGGTCAAAGTGATGGGCTGCATTATTCCTTCCTTCTTATCATTATTACATTTCACCAACTGACATATATGACAATTTTTAATATAGATTCTTACACTTCTATTGATATCCTTCACATATGTATGTTCTTCTAGCGCCTTTAGTACCTTTAAAACCCCCATGTGACCGTATCTGAGGTGATAATACATTATGATTTCCTTTTCAAATCCTCGCGGTATTACTAACTTCCACGAATTCTGGTTATGATTGGTCTGGATAAATAATGTATCCTCATGTACGCAATAGAATGGGGTGATTCTCTCATCTTGTTAACTTAATATTTGTCTGATCTGCTTTAATTTAGAGTCGTTCTTTTGGTGTTGCTTCACTTCCTTTATTATGGTTTCTAAATCCGATTTGCTTTTCATTATATTATATACTTTCAGAACAGTCTCTTTTTCACCATCAAATGTTTGTTTTTCTAAATTAATTCGGGATAACACATCAGCCGCAATATTTTTACTTCCTGCGATATATTCCCAACTGATGTGGTATTCTTGGAGAGCAAGTATCAATCTGTTTAACCTCCCATTACTGAGTTTACAATTTTTTAAAAAGGATATTGATTTATGGTCGGTTCTTACCGTTATGGGATAACCAAGGATATAGGTTCTCAATTTACCACAGGAAAACTCTACATTCAATAACTCTTTTTCAGTCACATTATAATTGCGCTCGCAATGGTTCAGGATTCTACTTGCGAAACTCACTACCTGGTGGTTTCCATCATCATCTTCCTGGTATAACACAGACCCCAAGCTTATATTACTTGCATCATAATTCATAAAAAATGGTCGGTTGAAGTTAGGGTGTTGTAACATAATGGCTTTTAGAAAGTTGTCCTTAATTGATTGAAAAATTGTATCCTGCTCCGGGCCCCACATCCACTTATTTTTGGACGATAATTGTGGTGATAATCTGGCTGTTATCTCGGAATGGTTCTTCCGGAATTTTCTGTAATTATTACAGATGCCCAGGAACGACTGTAAGTGTTTTTTATTCTTTGGGGTTGGGAAGCGTTGAATCGACTGTATTTTGTCATTCGATGGTGTTATGCCTTGTCTAGGTAAATTGAAACCAAGGAATTGAACCTCATTAGCTATTAATTTAGATTTTCCAAGTTTTAATGTTACATGGTTATCAGATAATTTCTTCAATACCCGTTCTTCTCTGTCACAATGCTCTCCTCAGCTGGATGAAGTGACTAACAAATCATCAACATAAACGGTGGTATAATGCATAGTTTCTGAACCCAATATTTGGTCCATACATCGGACGAATATCGCCACGGAATTTACCAGCCCAAATGGTAGTCGCTTGAACTAGTAGTTCCAACCTTCGAATATAAAAGCAACATATTTTTGACTAGCTGGGTTTGACTCATTGGGTATACTCAATGTTTTGAGTATCTCCTCAATTTCCCGAGGAGATGTCTTATCGTTTATCAAGATCTTGTTTATCTCTCTTGCATCTAGGCACAGCCGTACCTTTTCGTCCTTTTTTGCAATGGCTACGATGGGACTGGTGTACTGTGGACAACTGTATTCAATGATATCTTCTTCTAGCATCCTGTTGATTTCAATCCTTACTGCTTCCTTCGCTGCGGATGATATCGGATATGACTTTTTATTAAAATTTGCAGATTCTTTGAACCTTAATTTGCACTGATAACCCCTTACTTTTCCTGGTCGGCCTGAGAACACATGCCGATATTTATTGTAAATTGATATCAAATTTTCCACCTCCTGAGTGGTTAAATTATTTCCGTTTTGTTCACCCTGAAATTGTCTGATTTCTTCTAATTTTTTGTTCCATAAACAGTCATTAATGCTTTGGTCTTTGGTTCTTTCTTCAAATATATTATCTTGGGAATTACTAACTGTTCTTATGTTATAAATGTTATTAACTGGAACTACACCCTTACTTCCAATTAGTTCAGCTATCCATTCTATGTTTTCTGATTTCATTGATACTCTTGCTCGTCTCATGTCAGTGACTGCGGAATATTTCCTTAACGTGTCACAACCAATTAATATATCGAAAGGTAAACCATGTGCTATTAAAAAGATCATGGGAAGGGTTTTATTGTTACTAGTTACTTCCAATGATACTTGTCTCTTTATAGTTTTATTTTGTCTCCCAGTGGCTCCAATTAAAATTATATTGCTAACAGGTAATGTTGGTAAGATGGCCTTACTCTCTTTTTGAATTTTGTGGTAAACTATACTCAATTAAAGACACATTAGCGCCTGTATCTATCATAAATCTGGTTGATATTCCATTTACTTTTGCTAATACATAAGCAATTTTATTATCGGAATGGTTAATTTTAGTAGATTTCTCCTCGAGTAGCTCTTCTATAATATTTTTCAAGTAGTGATTTTCGATAATTGTTATGATATGGTCATTTGTCTGGTCTGTTAGTCTTGGTAAGTACCCAATATATCGGTTCAGTGATGGGTCCAGGTGGATTCTCACTGCCGCTGCTCGTTAAAATGCTGGCTGGTTCCTTCCGTATGGTCATCTGGTCTATTTGATTGGTTACTGTCCGTTGCGTCCAGTATTTCGAACGGGTCGTTATTAAAAGTCACGCGATCCCTGTTTCTTCTATCATCCTCGCCGCTCCTACTCCTTCGTCCTCGATAATACTGCCTTCCATCATTTCTATTCTCCGTACTCACATAATTTATCCGTCGCCTGTATGTTTGATTTTGGGTTTAGTTCGTGTTTAGTTCGTCTCGCTAAACGTTTAGTTTAGTGTAGACGAACTAAACACAATAAAATATCTAGCAGAATCTAACGGATATGACAGAACAATAGTCAGTAAACTCCTACACAAAACACAAAACAAACAACAGACAAAGACAGAAAACAACAAATTCATAACACTAACATTCATCAACAGACAAACTGAAAAAATTTCCCACAAATTCAAAAAAGCAGGATACAGAATCGCTTAAAAAACTACTAACAAAACAGAACACACACTATCAAAACGCACGCACAAAACACAAAACAATTTCGATCTACCCGGTGTATACAAGCTAAATTGCTCAAATTGCAATAAATTCTACATAGGCCAGACAGGACGTAACTTCAAACACAGATACATTGAACACACAAAGGCACTCCACACCACTATAGAATCCACCTTTGCAAACCACCTCATTGAAGCAAACCACACATATAAAAACATCGACAATAACATGAACATTCTACACATACACACAAAAGGCCGAAAACTAGACACTCTAGAACAATTAGAAATATACAAACACACTAAAACAAATAAAAACGACATCCTAAACGAACAGACACAATTCAAATCGCACACATTATTCGAACACATCTCACCACACACACACAGCATCGATCTTTCGGAAAACTATCCCGTCGCCAACAACAAGACGAACAGCGGTACCTACGGCAGCCTCTGATGAAGCTTTCTAAAGGTGAAAGCCGGTTTAGGCTGTAAGGTAAATCTTTATGATTTTACTTATAAAAAACTTAGTGTTCCGAGTCGTCAAACATTAGTGATATTTAGTTAAGTAACGGACACGTCATGGACAACGAAATCCAAGAATTTAATTTCTGTTTATGATTACAACCACTAACACAAATTTATTACTTAAAAACTGTTTACCTATAGACTACCCTTGAATCTTTAAGCCTTACATTAATACAAAGAGTCTGAGGATATAGATGGGCAGGAATCCCATCAACATTAGTGATCCACTTGACAGACTATAGACAGTGGTTGTTCCCACCCAGCCAGCTTCTGGAGCAACAACTTCTCAAAATCTGTCCGCCATGGTTCAGTTGAGACGAACAGGCCATAATTTTATACAACCTTGATCGACATTTGTTCAGAAATATATATTCCAAAGTTATAAATATGGTACTTTTCACTACAGATTATTTAAATACATCTCAATTGTAAATTACTATTTTATTATTATCTACCTTAATCCATAATGCATCTTATAACCAGTTTTAATGCAAATTATAACTTACTGCTACAGACTGGAATTTGCGGCTGCCACTTTCCATTAACACAGGTAGTATTTAGAGTTTCATCCTCAGTTTCCATAATTGAGAATTCTTTATTGCATCGGAATGTCAATGCAAAATTTTGAGGAACAAGTGTCCCTGGTATCTTCCTACAAAATGCTGTTTTATTACCAAATGCACATTCTGCTGGTTTGTAGGTTGCGAATTCTGGTGGCTGAGGAAGAAGACAGCCTCCTCGTCGTAGTAGAGATGGACGACTAAACAAAATTTTCAAAGTGATCATTTAATTATTAAATATGTATTCAAAATAATATTTATATTTCTATCTAATCACTAAAATTATGTATGGAGGCAGAAACTCCTAAAACAGAAATCAAAGTGCTCCTAGTGGCTGCCTCTGATGAAAATCATAAAGGCCAAATGCTGACTGAGACAAAAAAATAAAAATTTATCTAAAATCCTGTGCTCCGCATCAAAATAGTATATATGTTACCGGCAAAGTACAAAAGCAGGCATTTTATAGGATGCCTAAGAGTTTCATACAATGCCTGAATCCAGCCGGCAAAATATGAAATAAAACACATTTCATACGTTGCCTGGGCATTGTATAGAATGCCTAACGTCTTCTAGGTAATTTATAGAAGACAATGTGTGCGCTATGGTTTCATGTTCTGAAAAGTGTGTAGAATGCTGCAGAGATATGCATAGTACTTGTGAACATTTTTTGAACACTAGTGGTAATAGTGGAGATAAGCGTGACGATGGCAAGAAGCTGTGTACTCTCTGCTTCAAAGTAAAATTGGCAACTGAAGAATGAAAAAAGTCAAAATCATTTCTAGAACTTCACGCAAAGAAGGTGAAACCTGATTTTGACAAAACATTTCCTCCAACTCTAGTGGGCGTGTCTGTTCGTGTTCCAATTCCTGAAGTAGACAAGGGGCGGGGAGATCTTCGAAACATCCTAGCAATCGTCGTGAGTGTGACAGATGTCGGATTTTACAAACTGGGAACCACTAACGGATTGTTAAAGCAGCTGTACACAAGATCGCAGTTCACTGTATGTCCAAGAACACTAATGGGGGTTGAAGATGTTCCTGAACAAGAAACCGCACTTCGTTCTCCTCCTACTGGCCAATCATCAGGAGCCGGACAAGAGTTCGTAAAATGTGAATGCAAGACTAAAATGTAAAAAAAAGGTGATTTTGTAAAGTGTACTTTACATGAAAGAAAGTGTACTTAAAAATGTCACAGCTCTGTGTCTTGTTGTAATAAGTAGAGTAGGTATATTCCATATATTTAGAATTAATAAACACCAATAATATCTAATGTATGTTTTAACCAGATTGGTTATACAGTATA
Source organism: Magicicada septendecula (assembly GCA_034769895.1). Classification (NCBI taxonomy): domain Eukaryota; kingdom Metazoa; phylum Arthropoda; class Insecta; order Hemiptera; family Cicadidae; genus Magicicada; species Magicicada septendecula. The sequence goes on along the minus strand of CM068372.1, from coordinate 694,673 downwards.
GTTTTAATAAAATAGTGTTTCAACATAATTAAGTAGTGAATAGATAATCTTGAAGTGTCATACAAAGTTCTCCTTTGCACAAAATCAAACAATTGTGTGCGATTTTGTAATAAAATGTTTTCATTTTGAACGTAGTAAGCTTATTTTGCACTTTGCCTAAAGAATCACTGGCATTATATAGAATGTCTAGGCAATGTACAGAATACCTAGGAAAAGTATAGAAAACTTTTGAAAAGTATCCTATTCTATACTTTTCCAAAAAACTCCAGGCATTGTATGAAATGCGTAGGTATTCTTATAATGCCTGGATTACATACTTTGCCGGTAACATAACTTATACACATCATTATGCTTCTTAGACACGTTCATCATAGGCACCCCTCTCACTCGCTCACTCACTCTCTCTCTCTCTCTCTCTCTCTCTCTCTCTCTCTCTCTCTCTCTCTCTCTTACACACACACACACACACACGCGCGCACGCACGAAAAGTACGCTGTTACGCTTCGTCGGACTTGTCTTGGAAGCAGGACTTTTCTTGAGCTGTGGGCAGGCAGGAGCTCGGGCCGAGCATCCGGTGTGGTTATCCCTTTAGTGTTTTTGTTTTTAATGTTGCCTGCTCGCGAAAATCACGGAGGTGGCAGTGGTGGCGAGGCTGCCTCTGGTTCAGGGGCGGGAGTTGGTGGTTCCGCGGAGGTGGAGGGTTGATTGTCCGGCTCCATAATCGAGATATCGGCTACAGGGCTTGTCTCTGCTACTGAAGGCGACGCGGTGCGTTTTTGTGCCTTTGTAGGGGCTGGAAGTGGAGCCGGAGAGGGCGCGCGCCGTGCCGGTTGTGCCTTCGGTTGCGGCCTAGCCTGGGTGTTAGGCTGCCTCTGTGGTTGGGGCTGCAAAACTGGCTGCCTTTGCGTCGGGAGGGGCCCCTGCGGCTTTTGCTTCCACAGGAGTTCCGCCCTGTAGAGCGGGCAGTTAATAATATTTGCTGCATGGCCTTGGCCACAATTTATGCAGCGAAAATTGGACTTGTCTGCCACAGTGCAGGCCTGCGTGGAATGTCCCAAGGAACAACGCAAACAGGCCGGGGCACTGCGACAGCCGTCGGTATGATGGCCGAACCTCTGGCACCGGTGGCACTGCGCGAGCTTGCCCGGGGGACGACTGGATTCCACCCTGACGCGGAAGCCAAACAGCCGGCGTCAGTTGGAATATCTTGTCTGCGGCCTCGACCTTCTCGAGCTGGAGACGGACGAGTGGGAGAGGTACTCGAGTTTCTGAGTTGGTGAACAGGCGAAAAATTGCCTGCACCGGGTACCCGAGTTCTCGGAGTTCCAAAAGGATCTCCTGGGGATCAGTATGCGCGTCAAGCCCACGCAGAATTACTGACAAGGGCTTGACTCGGTTAGGAGAAAATGTATGGTGTTGCAGGCCTACAGAAAGGTCTCGACCAAGCGATGGTCCTCGAGCCGACGGACGATAACCTTGACCGTGTCACCGCCAAGCAGCTCGAGATCAAGTTTGTCGGCCGACAGGCCGCGGGCCGCGATCAGTCGCCTGTATAAGGCGGCGACATTGGACACCCCGTGGACCAACAGCGGCAGCAGCCGGAGCTGTTACCGAAGCAGTCAGAACCGCAGCCTGTTGGCCCTGAGAAGGTCCGATGTCCATGGCCGAGGTCCGAGAGGAAGCGGATCCGGTTGAGTGGGTCCTCTTCGGTTTCTTGGTCGGGCGTCTACGCCGACCAACGGTAGCGAATTCGCCCGACTCGTCCACCGGGAGAGGGGATAGTTGGTTAGGGAGAGGATCGTCCGAGTCTATCGCCCGAGGCGATTCAGGTGAGTCTCCCACGAGGGGCAAGGGAGAGCTGAGCGACTCGGCACTCGAGCCGTTGCCCGTAGTGAGCATGCTGGCCAAGTGCGGCTGCCGGGCAGAGACTGCTAGGCAGTCACTGCCAGACGCCAGGAATCATGGGTCCGGCCGAAGCCGTGTTACCCACGCGACTTCCCTGCTCACGACGATGCGGGAGGAGCTGGGCTAACGACCAGCTTCGTTAGATACCAGTCCTTACCAAGACTGGTGTCCACTGGTCCCTTTACCCCGGCGATACCCAAGCTTGCTTACCACTGGTGGGGGCTCGCAAGGATCGTCCGGGGCAGCGCTACCTAACAGTCGCGAGCAGGTTAGGGTTTAAGCACTGATATACGGCACTCACCAGGAGCCCAGAGCAGTCGTCTTCTATTCCTGTCCGGTAAGATGGTTTCCGGCGCAGATGGTCCTAATAAGGGCAACTTCCGCCAGCTGCTTCTTCTACCAGCTACTCAGTTCACTGGCAGCAGCTGGCTTCTGGGTCTTCTTTCCTCGAAGAAGAAAGCGGTATTCCTCGTCCAGCGGAGAGGTGGGCGGTAGCAGGAAGGCTGTAGCAGCGTCCAAAGGAGAGAGCTGAAGAGAGCAGTCCCAGAGGGCAGTCCTGTTCAGTTCGAAGTCTGGAAGGTCTACGACCGCGCCAAAATTGCTGCCAGAGCTGTTGGGTTGTGCGTCGTGATACGATCCAATGGGTTCCTAGTACCGAGCCTCCGGTAGGGGCTCCTGCCTTGTGATCCTGTCCTGACGGAATATTATTTATTTAATTTTTAATGGTCGCTACAACGACATGCTCGTACTAGGTCGACTAGTACAGTATTTGTAGAGGACGTTTCCAAGATTCACCTGGACGTGTTCGGTACTTGCCAAGGCCAGCTATGAGTGGGTTTGTCTGGGTCCTCGCACCTCGGATGTAAAATTTACGTGCAAGTTGCCTTGCGGTATCTTCCAAGGAGCGGATACCGATTCTTCTTCTCAAGAGTCGAGAAGAAAACCGATAGGGGACGTTGGCCGCTAGCCGAAGGCCCCTATCGAGATCGCTTTGCAACGTTCTTTTATGAACGGTTGCGAGGTAACCCTAGACGGGAAGAGCGTAGGTATTGATCGGCGACAGATACGCGTTGACGATCAACTTATTCAGCTTGCGGGTCATAGCCTTGTTGACAAGTATCGGAAGCAGTTGTGCGAGACGAGCGGACGCTTTCATTCGTATCGTCTAAGCGTGGGCACGCCAGGTGAGCCGACGATCAAGGTGGACACCGAGGTATTTAACTTCTCTCGACCAGGGCAAGTACGTTCTACCGAGGCTCACTCGGGCTCATGGTTCTTTCCGGCGATTTGAAAATAGCACTGCGGAGCTCTTGGTGTCGTTGACGGCAACTTTCCAGCTTTCCGTCCACGTCGAATACGCATCGAGTGCGCGCTGGAGTCGTGGGATAGCCCTGTCAGCGTTCCGATCGGCGGTATAGACCGCCGTATCGTCGGCAAACAGGGCCATCTGGACTTCAGGCTCTCTGGGTGCGTCGTTGACGTACACGGAGGACAGAAGAGGCCCCAGCACGCTACCTTGAGGTACCCCGACTGTAATGCATCTCTCGGAAGAGACATGGTCATTTATTCTCACGCAGAAAGTCCTCACCGTCAGAAAGCTAGCAATCAAGCGAAGGTAGCAGTCTGGGAGCTTGATTTTCCGGAGCTTGAACAAGAGCCCATCGTGCCAGACAATACCAAAGGCCTTCCCTACATCTAAGAAACAGGCGACAGTCTGCTCTTTCCGACAGCCGGTGCCCGTGGAGTATTCCACCAGTCTCATCAGCTGATGAGTGGTGGAAAGCCCCACACGGAAACCGAACTGTTCGGGGACCAGTATATCGAAGTTTCTTAGATGGTCTAAGACTCTCTGTTGTACAAGACGTTCGAGGACCTTTGACGTGGCTGAGAGTAGACTAATGGGCCGGAGTTTGCCGGGACGGGAAGCGTCCTTTCCCTGCTTCGGGATCACTACGACCGTCGCCTTGCGCCATTTCTGGGAAAAATAGGACAGTCTTAGACATGCGTTGAACAGCGTAACCAAGAAAAGTACTCCTTGTTCCGGGAGTCGAGTAAGTGCGGCGTTCGAGACGCCGTCCGGACCAGGAGCTTTTCTCGGTACGAGTTCAACGAGCCGATCTGTGATCTTTTCCCTAGTAATGGGTTCGGGCTCCGCAGTGATCGGAAGAGACAGACAGTCTTCCACTTCCTTCTTGACTTCTTCATCGAAGTCCCAGTCCATGGGCGGGTTAGGAGCGAACTGTCGCTCGAAACACGCGCCCAAGTACTCGGCCTTCGCCTACGGGCGAGCCAGGATTTGACCAAAGGGTCCAGCAATGGCTGGGATACGAGGTCGGCGCCTCTTCCCTACCAACGCCGAAGGTATCCGGTAAGGGCTACTTTCGTCCGATCCGTCCCCTGCTTGGGCCACGGCGAGTTCCCAACAGCGTCTCCGGTAGGCCTGCATTTCACGACGTAAAATGCCGGTCGCCCGGTTGTACGCTGCCTTGTCGGCCGGATCACGGGTCCGCTGCCAGCGTCTCCGGAGGCGATTTCTCTCGCAAGGGTGAGCACTCGTCTCCTCTGGGATCCGCTGCCAGTGGGGCGTGACACCAGGCTTCATCCTGGAAGACGCGTCGATCGCAGATACGACAGCCTCGTAAAAGCGGCAACTGCCTCCTCGACTTGACAGACGGTTTCGAGTGGTCCCGCCTCTGGCAATCGGCGACTTAACGCCGGGCCATAGCGGTCCCATTCTACCAACTTCCTGACATCTCTGCGTACGACGTGCTAGGTAGCGACGTGTACCAAGATGGGGAGATGATCGGACGATAGTTCCGTTAGTGCGGACACATGGACCGGGCAGTCAATTCCTTGTATCACCGCTATCTCCAAGACATCGGGAGCGGCGCGGAGTTGTGAGGGGTAGAACGTAGGTTGGGTAGGCCCAATCACTGTTACCCTCCGTGAATCAGCAAACCTGCGTAAACGCTTTCCGTTTGGGGCAGTCAAGCAACTGTTCCAATCGCGATGTTTACAGTTCAGTTCGCCGGCCATGATGACCCTCCTGTGTGCATCGAACGCGACAGCTAGATCGGGGTAAGGAGCTCTTTTTGCGGCGGTTTATACGCCGCGACCATCAGTACACCGCCTAGAGTGTTCAAGATCTCCACAGCGGTGCCTTCGAGGTGAGTCATTGCAGGCAAGACGACTCTGTGATACTCGAGATTGAGCCTCACCGCGACGGCAGTACAGCCACCAGCGTTGCCCGGTCTGTCGTTTCGATAGCACACATAGTTGGCCAGTCGTAACCGATGCGCAGGGGTCACGTGGGTCACGTTGAGGAGTACTAAATCGGGTTTGAGTCGGGCCAGTATTTCTTGGAGTTCCTGGATCTTGTTAGCCAACCCGTTGGCGTTCCAGGAAAGAATGGAGAGGTCACGTTTGAGGACCCGACTCGTAGAAGTCCTACACAGTTGGCGGCTTCCACCAAGAGCATGAAACTCTCGGTTATGTCAGCAGTCTCCAAGCGGGAGCGGATGGACCTGAAGTCTGGGCAACTTTGCGGAGATCGAACTCAGCAAGGAAGTCCTTGACGACCTGGTAGTCGTCATGTTCGGCTTTTGAGGCAGAGTGCCCGGAGACTGATTGCGCGTAAGAGCGCCGAGACTTGTCAATCGGGGGATTGGTGGAAGCCATGGGTCTTACAGGGCCAGGTGTAGCGCCTCTAGCGGAGGTGCTAGGAAGAGGGACACATACGATTACGTCGGTCTTAACGCGATGCGCAGGCTGTCTGGACTGTGCGGCTGGGTTGGCAGGAGCCGCCAGCGTGCGCCACGGGGCTTTCTATGCCGCTTCTTCTTGCCTGCATTAGGAAACTGCGGGAGCGAGAAGTCAGGCGAGGCTGCTTCTAAAGCAGGGTATGGATTTTCCGGTGTTGAGGAGGGTTGAGTTGTCTCAGGCTCCACAACCGAGATATTTGGTAAATATTAAATGTTTAATATTTATACATTTTTCATTTCCTTATACCGGTAGACTGTTTGTTGTCTTAAAAATTTACTTTTTTCATTTTTTTTATTTGTTCCCATTATTGAAACAGGTATGCTACACTACCACGCATTTTTATACTGTTCTATTATTACAGAAATATGATTGTTAAATTAGGACTTTATTTTAAGCATCATTACGTTGACTCTTAATCTCAGAGAAACTAACACCGAAAACTATATTTACAATCATATCATAGTACAAATTCTTTTTCACTCATATAAATTAATATAAACAAAATTCTGTTACAGAGTAACCTTATTTAAAATCTATTGTTAATTATTGCTAGTTCCAGCTATCACCAGTACATCAACACAGTGCTGTATCACTTCAGTCAACATAGTTGATTTTGACTCCTGAAACACTTGGTTGTTTTGGCGTAGTTCCAATTAAATATAAATGTGCTTTTCCATTACTGGTAACCTATTTACAAACCCGAGTGTATGTTATTTTGAAGTTATACCGTTTATAACCTTTGTGGTTATAACGTTAGTGTATCTTTAATTCAGTGTTTGATTAAAGATTTTTATTATTTATTGCCTTGGTTGTAATTGTTTATTCTTGTTTTATTAAGTCTTAATCTTTTCTTGAGTCCTTTTTAAGAACAGAGAGTCTTACACTTTTCATTTTTTTAACTTATTTTACTCATCCATGTGTCTCTTCATTCAGTTTCTTAATTCACTTTCTTACTTCGTTTATTTACTTATTTCTTTACGTTTTAGGATTTACTATTTACTTTATAATATTATAACTGAAAATGTTTTTATCAATTTATAATCAAGCCATTATCACCCCACGTCCAATATACTACCAGTGGCGTGCACAATTAAAGCACATAAATTTTGCAATAGTATTTTGCAATAGAAACACATGAATTCAAATTGTTGATATGAACAAAAACAAATATGTCCTAAAACACCGGTCTCACTTCAAAATATGTTGTTGTCCATTTATCATGTATGTATTCAAAATAAAATATATATTCAATTTATTATACCAGTCAGAAGTACGTCCACAAATATGATAGAACAGTTGATTTACAAACAGTCATTTACAAACCGGGTACTCCGGACAGGAAAAGTGGTGGTCGTCTTGTAGGGGTAAAAACATTCATTGGTCTTACGAGAATATAAACCCGTTCCCTCAATTACTGGTCATGATAAGAGGGGATCATCTTAAAGGCATCATCATCTGGACAGATTTGACTGTATAATATTTTTTTACAGTATAATAACAAAAAATATAAAGTATATGAATTATATTGTTAATATAACATTTTTGTTTTTAATCGGTATCTGCAAGTATTTTGTATGAGTGAGCATCTCGTGTATAGTGAATAGAATTCATAGAACTTAAATTTGTCTTCTTACATGCTGCTAAGTATTTTATTTGAATACCATTGTAGAATACAGTTTGTATCATATATGTTACTTACCCTTGGCATCCATCCTGTTGTTTTGTTTCGTTTAAAACTTCTCTTACCCGTAAAATGCTGGTACACGGGACTATCACCAGCACTAAAACATAAAATAAAATGCAACCTCAATTGTGTTTACAATGATACCTTTTCAATGAATATTTTGTTCTTTTATTTTGTACAACCTATACTTTCCTTTACCTCTATCCATATACAGTAACCTCTCTCCGATTACTGTACATAAACATAAAAGCATGTGTATGTGTGTGTGTGTGTGTGTGTGTGTGTATGTGTGTGTGTTAAGTAATACTATAACAAAGTGTACGCAAATATATTTAGCAATTATGAACTTAAGATCCTTTCCTGCAAGATTTAAAATATTAATTTTTTTTCACATAAATAAGCATTCTGCATACAATAATTTTAACATTTTTTTTACTACACTGTATTCACTAAAATTAAATTATTACATGCTACAATCACTTGTTGCACACACCACTAGTCACTGTGACCACGATTAGCGCTTTCGAACGAACCCGTTCATCATCAGATCGTAGGTGGCAGTTACGATCTGATGATTAACGGGTTCGTTCGAAAGCGCTAATCGTGGTCACTGTGACTAGTGGTGTTTGCAACAAGTGAGTGTAGCATAAATTATTTAACCACTAATAAAATTTGCAGTTTAAATTATTACATTTTACAACAATGACTATTGTTTGTTACCAACAAACATTTTTTCCAATATTATGTAATTGGTGTAGACATAGACATATTATGTACTTAAGACAAAGACATCAGATTGACAGGTATGTATGTGTGTAGACTACATCTGTATACAGAACAGGATATGTATGTGTGTATGTTCGCGCTTGCGCACGTGTGTGTGTGTGTGTGTGTCCGAAGAATATCTTGTATAATGAATTATGAAGACATGATGTCATCGATTTCAACCATCATTATTATAACGAAACACATGCAAAAACGTACAAACATATAGCTAAGGTCCACTTGCTGTGTGTGTGTGTGTGTGTGTGTGTGTGTGTGTGTGTGTGTGTGTGTGTGTGTGTGTGTGTGTGTGTGTGTGTGTGTGTGTGTGTGTGTGTGTGTGTGTGTGTGTGAAAGAGAGAAAGAGAGAGAGAGAAATAAATCCGATCAATTCTTGGAATGCCTAAACTTGAATATCTACAAACCAGTGGGTTGCCTGATTGATGCAGATACTTCACAGATAGCAAAAGGTAAATTATTAGAAATCAGTAAATTGCAGAACAAAATACAGTATAACCTTGATATAACACTCTCTGCAGACCAAGCAAAAACGTCTTTATATCAAGTGTATCTTTATACCACGATTTCGAGTTCAGTTTACGAAAGGTAAAGGTATTATCTCTAAAAATCTTTGTTAACCTCATATTTACTTTTTTTAGTTGTAGCTTGGTAGTCTAAAACTTCATATTTAGTGTTAGTTTATGAAGATTTCTTCAGAAAACTCAAGAAGGTGAGTTAAAAGAACCTTTTTCCGCAAGTATTATGGATCAGTGATAGGATATAATACAACTATAGACCTATTACTGTATGCAATGTCAAAAAGTTATGTTACATGTTAGAAATTATATAGTAGTATTTAAAAGTCATGACATGAAGTATCCTTGAATTTAGATCAATAGATGCACTGAATAAGAAAAATGCGTTGATTTTTATTCCAAACATGGATTTATAAAATTGTTACACTTTAAACGTATACTGGGCTTACAGGATTTACTTAAATATAAAAATTATAAGGCATAGTTGTAGAAAATTGTAATAAAATTAATTTTAGTAAAAATGCACTAAGAAATCAATAAAATAAAATATTGCCAACTGTGTCAAGTTCACAAGGAAAGTTACAATTTATCACTAACAATAAAATAATTTTACTAGCAAAATTTTAAATTACACAAAAGAGGAAAAAATCTGAATGGAGGACCATACACTAATTCCATGTTTTAGATTTGGGTTATAATTCCTTTCAATCTGTTACTATGGCACCCAGTTCCATTTTTACTTTAAAAAAATTGTGATCTCTTTACTGGTTCTTAGATTCCAAATACTTTGAAATTGTAAAACTTAAAATTACACTCAGATTATAATCAAAATTGCTTTAACTTAATATGCCACATGAATTTTTGTGATTCTATCAATACTTTCGCCAACGAATTGACGTAAAAAAATTTGGAAATTTCAAAAATGAATACTATATTCAGAACGTGGTTCAAATGTGCTTCAATTTGATACCTCACACGGGAATTTGCGATTTTTTTCACAATTTTGATTCAACGTCCAATTTTTGGGGTGGTCCATCCCAAAAACAACAAGGCTCTGTAGGGTAAAATGCGGACACGTGTGCCAGGTTTTACAAAAACCGGTTGACGCGTTCAAAAGTTATCGTGAAACATACCACAATTAGTTAAACAGACAGACAGATAAATGCCAAACGGCCTAGTTAAACCATAAGAACTGGCTTCGTCGTTCCAAAAAAAAAAAAATTTTATTGCCTGGGGACAAATTATTTTATTTTAACAATTACGATGGTTTGAAAAGTTTAAACGAATTTTTAAGTAGTTTATTCAGGTTAAAACATAAAACGCTGCAGGTAAACTACCTCTCACACGTATCTGATCTCCACCGAAATCAATAGGCCTTGAGTACTCTACATCTAGGGCACATGTGCAAAATAATATTTTATTCTGTTTGAATTTTTGGGATTTATCGTTTGCCATAAAAAACGTCTACACACAGACACACAGACACACAGACACGCGACATGCACACAGACACTTTTCGGAAATGACTTTTCTTCATGTTTTTAGGGTAGTACAATCAAATCAGCATTTAACCCAAAAAGGTTTTTTTGGAGACCACCATACTTCCATTTCCTTAAGGAACATGGAAATAAAACTAATGACAACTGAATAATCTGTGATTTATACTCGGGAAATATCGGTATGGTGAAGCATAAAGACCACAATGTTCTAATATTTATATTTAAAATCATTTTCGAAATGAAATATTTCCATTAAAACTACTTATTTCTTCAGCCTTAACCACATTACTGTGGTCACTAACGTATACCACCTCATGTTAGCGCACTCGATTTTTACTGATGGTGGCAGTTGATGGCACTGCCGAAACGTCTGGTTTTGTAGAAAACATTGGACCACGGCCACACAGTATGGGAAGGAATTTTAACAACAAACTACTTCTTTGTTGCTGATAACGTAGTACACATATAAAAAATTATCCCCTCCTTCTTCAACTATTATTTTCATATATAGAAAATTACTCCCTCCCCCTTCAACTACCCTTTTTATTTACAGATTTCGTCTACCTTTCTACAGTGAAATAATATGACCTACTTTTTAGGACACTTTTAAAAATTAGGTACTTTACTCTTGTAAAACATACAACGTTGCATGTAAACTACCCCTTCCCCATGACCGATCTTCACACAAAAAAATAGACCTTAAGTCCTCTACAAATCGGGAACACATGCAAAAATTTTTTGGGAGTTGTAAAGGTCAAAAATTAAAAATTTTGACATTTTTACTTTTTTACATATTGTGGATATATGGATCATTCTGGTTAGTTTGGTGTTTGTTTTATTAAATATTCGAATATTTACTATTTGAAATTAATTTTTATAAATATTGGTGCATTCCTACTTTTAAGAATAACGTAGTGCAACATTTCACAAAATAGCACTTATCTTAGGAAGTATTTGATCTAGAAGGCTGTGGTTTGACTTGTTTTGTACAGAATTTCTATTTCATATGTTGGCTACACTACACTAACCAAGATTGGGACAGCTGTTGTGGTAAATAATGTGTATCTTTGTCAACAAGAGTAACTTTTTCAAATTTTTTGTGTTGTTTTGATATTGTTGTGGTGTATTGTATCCATCTATATAATTTTCACAATGACTAAATCAAAGGGAATTTTTAAAAAAAGAAAGAACAAAGGTAGTCAACATTACAGAACAAATATAGTGTTACAGAATGAGGTTAGTTTGAACAGTGAAAACATAGTTGTAAATAATGAAAATGTTACTACTCCTCCAAGTGCTTAAAAAAAAAAAAAAACTACAGAAAATAGAAGACAAATACTGTGAAACAGGTGAAAGTGAATTAGACATCAAAATAATAATTAATTATAAAATTTTGAATTCAGTTTTGTGTGATATAGTGTGTTGTAATATTTGTGGAGTGAAAATAACAATTTCTGAAGATGTGTCCCAACGGAATGGACTGGTTTGTAACCTGTCAATAAAATGTGTGAACTGTAAGAGCACAAAAACTTTCTGGACTTCAGAGAAAAGTGAAAAAAAAACAATCTTTTTGACACAAATTTGAGATATTACTATGGACTTCGATGCATAGGAAAAGGCTACTCAACTGGTAGTGTTCTTTGTGGAATGCTCAACCTTTCTAACCCACCAACGAACACCATTCGCTACACATCTTTAGTTGGAAGTAGTGTGAAAACCTTTGCTGAAAAATCAATGAAAGCTGCTACAAGAGAAGCTGTAGCAGAGAATGAGGAAAACTCTGACATTGCCATATCCTTCGACGGATCCTGGCAAAAAAGAGGGTTCCAATCTAAGAATTCCTGTGCGTCGGCCATTAGTGTCGACAATGGTAAAGTTGTAGATGTAGAGGTTGTTGGTATGTCAACCTTGGAACTTGGTGTGCTAGATGCTGTTATTACATTCAATGACGGCTATTCTGGGAGACTACAGGTTTTGGAGGACCTCGGACTTCAAATAGGATTCAATACCATGAAAAGCGTGACGGCCTTGGACAAAGAGCGAATCAAGAAAGCAGAGATACTGTAGCAGTGTCAAATATGACTAAAGAAGCAAGATCTAAAAGGAGGAGGGCAGCATTGGGTGACCAAGATAGAGAGAAAGATGAAGACTACCAACCAGGAGGGTTTTAAAGTATTTCTTCTGCAGCAGGTGTTTTTATAGAAATTTTGTACTTTAAATGCGATTTACTCAAAACTACATTTTTCAACATAAATGACCCGTTTTCTCAGGAACTACTTAGTATATCTCCATGAAATTTTTACCACATACTTCACACAGTATAGTAATGTCGTGAATCCTCTTGTGCTGAATTTACTTAAATAGTTTATTAAAAAAAAAAGTGCTAAAATTTTATGAAAAAAATAGAGGTGTATAAAAAAAATCATTACTTTTTTCCTAATCAATATTTTAAAGCGATTGAGGATCAGTGAATCCACAAGGAATCAATAAATATTTTGTAAAAAAATTATGTTTCTATACCTAACAGTTTCTGAGAAAACGGGGCATTTATACAGCTGTTTTAACATTGGTAAGATAGGGCTTTACGACTCCCCTTAATTCTCTTTGAATTTGCGTCAGTTATTGTTCGCCATAGGAAAAAGTCTTCGCATAGACACACAGACACTTTTCGGAAAATGACGTTCCTTCATGTTTTGAGGCTACTACAATCAGAATCAGGCCTTATCTCGAACACGAATTTTTCGCTATCACTATACTGTACTTCAATTTCGTTATGGAACATGGAAGTAAATATCATGAAGAGAATGTACGCATTGCAAATTATTACAATGCACCGTCTTAAGAATACATACACATAATGCAATAATGTTAGAGATTTACAATTATTACATTATTACCATGTAGCCTATATAGCAGTGACGGCTGGCGTTATGATTGCAGTGTTGCACAGCCACCAATATAGAATTACTAAACTACAAAATAATTTACAAAAACATTAAGCAGTTGAAAGTGTCACCAATTTCTAAGGAAAACGAATTAGTTTCTATGCGGCAAGGGTGACGTACAAGTCAAATGTGGCGCTCAGGCTGAAGGTTGTATGCCGATTGCAACTTCAACAGTAAATGGCAGAGCTAACTAAACAAACATATGGGAAGACGTAAGTTACTCCTCACAATTTCTGTTCCATACGTGAGCTTGGCGGTTGCAAAGCTTATGCAATGCTCCACTAGTAGTATTATAGCGCAACCTTAGTTGTTCAATTTGTTACTAGAATTCAAAAATTAAAAAATTCCGGCAAATTGTCACGATAACATCAATAAAACATTTATAGCCAAGCTGCTGAACTTGCATGAACTGAGAGATTTCCATAAATCTTTTAAAAACTAATATAAAAACCCTTTGATGTGCGACAGGTTTCAGAACAGTATAGTGTGAGTTATGGTTGAAGTCTTAGTTGCGTCCTCGTCTACCCTGGGTGTTGAGGAGTTGCAAAGAGATTGTGTCTGTTGCCTCTGGAGAGCAAGTGGCCTTGCCTGATTCCAAGGATGCCCCTCTTCACCAAGACGCCTTGCACATTGTCTTACCATGTTGTTTTGGACCATCATATAGAGGGTTGTCCAATGCTTTTTGTCTCATAAAGTTTCCTGGGAAGTCTCTCATCACCCATTAGCTGAAGGTGTCCAAACCATCTATTTGGGATTTTTTAATTATTTGGGCTTACTTTAAATGGTGCTCTTATTGCAACATTTCTGACTCGATCCCTGCGAGTTTTAACCTCCACTCGTCTCAAGTGTCTCATTTCCTCGCTTTTAATAGCACTGAAGTGGCTTGCATTTAGTCCCCAAGTTTAGTCCCATTCGTAAAGTTTAGGACATACATGTTCTTAAGAACAGTTACCTTTCTTTCTTTAGGAATTTCAGTTTTGCAGATAAACCATTTATTTAAAACATGTGACGATTTCATTAATTAAAAATAAAATACTTAATAAATAGGTAATGTAAAAGCTGAGAAATTTAAAATTTTAATAAATCGCACATTTAAACTAAATTTTATTGCTATCATAAATCATAATAATATTTAATAAAGAGTTTTAATAAGAAAATAAAAGGAATGAGAGTGTACAGATAGGGAAACACTTGTTAATTAACCATGCATAGACATGCGCTAACCGGAATTAACTTGAATACCGACCCCTAAACAAACTAATAACCCTTGTAAATTAATATTAAATAAATAAATAAACAAGACCACAGTAGTGTACTATAATGAAGTCTGTAATTAAGAATATCTTTGGATAATTAAAAGGTCAAACTTGAACCCCTTAAATAGAGGATAAATTTGGAACTATTTTGTTGCGACGCGTAAACTCCGCGCGATTAACTGACCCTTCCTACATAGTAGAGAGTCGAGATGAAGCGCTCGCGTAGAAAACACGCGTTTGAACCATGTCTCAGAAAAAGACAGAATATTTGTATTTAGAAGACAGTTACAACAATGTGTAGCAAAAGTATTGCCAAATTAATGTGGTAGTAGTCTAAATGTTAAAAACCGAAATGTATAAATTACTGTGTAAGGGATGACATCTCCTTTTTTTAACTTTGTAAGATGTCTATGTTGTTTTAAATAATATGGTACGAGCTACCAAAAGTGAGAACTTTTATAAACAATAATGTGACGTGCGATTCTGCAACAAACAAGAACATTTACGGCACTTATACTACTAACGATGTTTAACTACGAGACTTCTGAGAACCTCCACGCTATTTCATTACGAACTAACCACTTCAGGAACTTCAACAGGAAAGTTAACTCCACTTAAGATCTACCGCTGACGAACACCATAAGGATCAAGGACCCTGACTACGAGTAAACTGATGGATATGGCAAGTGACACGGAGACTTGTTCTCCGTGATTAATTAAAATTGTAACCAATGAATTATTAAAGACAGTTGAAATAAAAAAATAGAAAGATTTTAATGATAACCACTTTATAAGATGCAGTATGTTTTAGAATTCAAAATATTCGTAGTACCGAATGATGGTGATGTATATTGTATAGCTTCACTGATACAAATTTTTAGATTAAGTCCATTCTTCAAATGGCCCCCAAATAGTATTATAGAATATAAATAAGCGAGCTTAACTCATAAACAAGTTTAAGGTCCGGGATCCGTGGATAATGCTAGCACTGATAAATCCATGTCTTTTGCCCCAGTTCTTTACCGAAATCTGTTACAAAATTGTATTCTTTTATTCAGAAAACCTTATATGGGAATATTTGTGTAGAGCTGTTGTAGTAATGATTTAATAAAGAGATGTCGTTACTTTACACTAAAACAGTGAGTGAATAAATCATCAGACCCCCATGTAAAAATTCTTTTAGGTATACCTACTGCTGGTTTATCTAGTAATTAAAAGTTGATTACGAGTATGGCAGCCCGTGCAATTGATCGAAGGTAAGTATGCACTGGTTCCCGATGTTATAACGTATGTGGCACATTATAAACATAGTACAACTTCTGTGCACTGGCTATTCTTTGGTTTATTTCTGCAGACATTTTCCCATATAGTCTAAAAGCATACATAGACTACATAGTAGACTAGGTTAAAGTCCGAGCTTCAACGCAACTTACCAACTGCTACTGGTAGTTGCGGGTGAAAAGCCAATGTCCAATTATCTAGAGCGGTATGCAATTCTCGTTAATCTCGTCGTTGCACTGTCCCCTCCTTAAGCATTGCCTGTACGTCCCGAACTGGCAAACCGTCTCAGCGATAATACTTTCCCAGGTGATCTAGATGGATGTCATTGAATTTCTGCATGTTGTGTCCTTTCTGTTGGTTCTCTTCTTCACAATGTAAAGCCTTTTTGAGTTAGTTTGAAGTTTAGGGGAGTGACCACGGGACGGCGCTGTGATTTCTACAACCAAACCTTGTATCCACACTATTGCTGCAAATATCTTGCCGAGTTTCCATTTTGTCACTGACTAGCTTTATTTGTCCTCATTTTAAGGAATACATATCTCGCAGTGGTGTTTTTAATTGCAAAGAATTGCACTTCTTGAATCTGAGTTTTCAGTGTTCCGAACATCAAGTCCCCAGAAAGGTCAATTTCCTGCGCAAACACCAGTTTTTCTGGAGTCATGCCTGCTGTGTTGTGAACGGCTGACCTACGCGACATTATGAAAAGCAATATACGCTGGACCCAGTCTGTTTGGTTTTCGTCAACAACCATCGGTAGATGCTGCTCAAGTGTCCTATTGAATCTATCAACCACTCCGTCTGACTGAGGCTGGACAGGAGTTGTCTGAGTCTTTCAAAATCCAAGTAAGCGACATAGTTCTTTAGAAACTCCTGACTTGAAATTCCTTCCTTGATCCGTATGGTTTCCATAACCACTCCTTAACGGCAACAAAAGTTGTGAAATAACGCCTTTGACACAGTGCTAACCTCGTGATTTGGAATTACACAATTCCATCTGGTTTTTCACCCAATTTGTAAAATTGTCACCTATAAACATGATGTACCGCTTTTCATCTCAGTAACTGGGAAAGGACAAGCAATGTCCACGGCAATTCTCTAGAATGGCAGTCCGACGTTATACTGTCTAATTTGTCCCTTGCTTCTGATTTGTGGGCATTTGCTTGCAGCATATTGCTACGTAATGCGGAAAAACGTAATGTGTTACACCGTTACACAACATACAACGTGTTTCTCGGCTCTTCCAGCTGTAATGTGTTTGTGCGTACGTATTGCTGCTACTGAGATAAAGGATAACTACGTGACACTTCTCACGTGTCCGAGACCGGTCCAGATTTCACCAGTTCGCGCGCGCAATCCAGAGTCCAGTCCAACTGCAATCAATTACGTTCTGCCGTTTTCTAGTAGAGTTCTTGATGGGTAGTATGGAATATTCTGGTATTTCAGCGGGGTATAAATATAGGCATATAGCGGCGCTTAGTTCAGTTATTGTCGAGAGATTACACCGTGCGATTGAGTTGTGATTTATTTTACTGCGTTTGAGTTACTATTTATTTTAGTGCGATTCGAAGTATTGTGGCAAAGTGTCATATGTTTTATAATAGTGCGGGACAATTGTAATACAATTGAGTTTTATAGGGCTATTAGTTGAGATTTTTATTGCATGTGAACAATTTTTGTTTGACTTGTTGTAAGAGACCATCTTGTTGATTTCAAACCGTTAAATTGTGGTAATTAAAGCTGGTGATTAATAACTTAATTGGTGTCTTGTATTTTTGCCACTGTACTATACGACGATTACTAGACCGTCGTAATAGTGGTTCAGAATTGGGACAGAAACGTTAACAGTGGAAACAGTGGACACATCTACAAGACTAGTGTAATTTGTAATTAATCTGTAAACATGGATGCCAGACAGATTATGGAAGCTTTCCAAGCGCTGCTGTGGCAGACACAGGAAAAATAAAAATTAGAACGACAAGGAGAGGCAGAAGAAGCAGAAAAAAGACAGGATGAAAAACGCAGGCAGGAAAAATAAGAGACAGAAAAACGGCAGAAAGTATTTTTGCTCGAGTCGGAAGGACGACAGGCAGAAGAACATAAGAAGTAAGCAGTGGAACGTAAACATGAAGCAGTTGAAGATCGTAAAGCGTTAATTCAAGAGCAGTAGCAGATGCAAGAACATACTACCGCAGAATTGTGTATGCTACGTGGTGACGTAAGTGAATTACTAGGTGAGCTTAATAATAAAATTATCAGAATACATCTGACGCAGAATAATCCCAGTCAAATAAAATAGCTGAAGTAGAAAAATCAGTCTTCAGTGTAGAAGAAACTATGCCAACAAAATTATTTGCAGTAGAAAACTCAATGGCAAACATAAGACAACAAACTAAAAGTGAAGTTAAGCAGTTCATTAAGATAAAACCAAAATAATTTATTGAAGAGACTGTACCAATTAAAGACAGAAAAAGGCACAGAAAATAAGTCAATAGAGAAAGTAACCTTGCCTGCGGTTGGGACAGATCATGTCAAGGCCCCAACCTTTGAAACATGCACTGGGCGACGTAACTACGCCAATTCGAAGCCGCTGTATGCGCAAATCATTGGACAGAGAAAGACAAGGTAGTTTTACTAGTTCCCTCTTTAAAATTACCTGCCGCAGAACTACAAAAGAAATTGGTACCTGACAGCCGGAACACTTATGCCAAATTGATAAAAGCTCTAGAATTACGGTATGGTGATAAACATTTGCGAGATATGTACTGCGCTTAGTTGAGAGCAACGCGACAGCATTCCGTGGAAAGCCTTCAACAGTTTGAAATAAGAATCGGCAGATAATTTAGACTGGTCTATCCTGAAGCGCCGGAAAATTTCCGAACAAGGTTTGCTATGCAGGCATTTTCTGATGTTGTCTGAGATAATGAACTACAGCAAGTGTTACGAATGGCAAGACACCAGAATAATGCGGACGCCCTTGTACATGCTTTACAATTTGAGGCCGCCAAGACAGAGTCTGTTTGGACAAGTCATAAAGTGCGCGATAAAAGATCGCGACGACACAGACAATGAAGAAGAAAGGCAAGGAACAGGAACTCATTTTCGCAGTGAAAAGTAAGAAAGGATGGAAGACCGAAGTGTTATACATGTGGAAACCTGGATATCTACAACGAGATTGTCGGGTTAGAACTCAGCAGCAGGGAAACGAGCAGTAGTCGGTACAACGGGGCCTGTGCTGACTAACTGAAGGAACAAAGCCGCTAGACAATACGTAATTTCTACATTTAAGAAAAACAGCGGAAGCTTGGTGGTTACCGGATTCGTTCATGAAAGGCCAAGTTCGATTAGAGTTGACATAGGCGCAACAGTTTCTATTGTGCGCCCAGACGTGGTGAAAGGTCTCAAGCTAATCTGGTGCTCTTGTAGCTTGCGAACAGCTACTAAATGGCCTGAAAAGTGTTTGGAAAAGTAAAAATACACCTACACCTCTGTCGACAGGAGTTTGAGGATCAAGTACCTGTTGCAGACATTGTGGATGAAGCAATTCTTGGAGTGGACGGTATAAACGCATATGGATTTATAGTCGACTTCAAAAACAATGACTTCAGAATCGGAAAAGAAGAGATAATGCTCTCCACAATTACTACATCAGAAAAATCGATGGACGTGATAAACCATGTGGCCGTAACTGTTTCGCCAAACTCCGAAAAGATCATCATGGTTAGAACCGAGGTAGATACTAGGGGCAACCAGTGCTCCAGTGCTCTATATTCGAACCCCAGGTAGTCAGCACACCGGACATACTAATTGCCAGAAGTTTAGTAAAACCTGATGAAACCGGAAATGTACCTATTAGAGTGGCGAATATTTTGGATCAAGCTATCACTTTACAAAGCAATACGCTCCTAGGCAAATTGACTCCTGTGGCCTGGGTAGTCGAAATGGCGCAAAAAAATCCAGTGCTGCAGATACTTCCAAATTACCAGAAGAACTGCAGGAATTGTTGAACAGATCTTCTAACGACCCCTCAAGTGGTGAGGTAAAAGAACTCAGACAGTTTTTACATGAATTCAAAGATTGTTTTGCAGTTTGGGGACAGTCATTGGGAAGAGCCTCTATTTTACAACATCGCTTCAATACCGGGGACACAACACCGATACGCTAACCTCCATTATATAAGCAAGAGGAAATATCTCGGTTAGTACAGGTCATGTTGACGGAGGAAACAATCGAGCCTTCTCAAGTTCTTGGTCTTCTTCAGTAGTGTTTGTAGCAAAGAAGGATGGTGGATAGCATTTCTTCGTAGATTACCGGAGGCTGAATGACGATACAAAATAAGACTGGTATCCGTTACCTCGCGTTGACGACACACACCACACGCTGACTGGAGCACAGTGGTTTTCCACATTGGACTTCAAGGGTGGATATTGGCAAGTAGCTCTTGATCAAGAAGACAAGGAAAAGACCGCTTTCTTGAATCATGTAACTTATTTCCAATTTAACGTCATGCCATTTGTACTCTGAAATGCACGGCCAACATTCGAAAGATTGATGGATCTGGTACTCCAAAGCCTGACCTGGAAAATTTGCTTTGTTTATTTAGACAATGTTATAGTCAATCGGGAAGACTTTCAAAGACCATTTGGAAAACCTTAAGGAAGTTTAACTAGAACTCAAGGTGCACAACTGAAGCTGAGCCCGAAGAAGTATTTTCTATTCCAGAAGGAAATACAGTATCTGGGCCATCTTGTTTCGGCAGCGGGTGTTAGCATGAATCCTAATAAAGTAGACACTGCAAGAGACTAGACAGTTCCAAAGAGTAAACACGAAGTTCGCAGTTTCCTGGGGTTATGCTCATATTACAGACAGTTTGTGCAAGCCTTCGCAACTATTGCTAAACAACTACATGAGCTATGGGAAATTAAACGTCACTTCCAGTGGCCGAGAGAGTGTGACCAATCATGTAGGACTCTGGAAATTGCAGTAAGTTCGCAGCCAATTCTTGCTTTCCCAGCTCCCGAAGGGAAATACATCGTGGACACAGACGCAAGCAATACTGGTCTAGGAGCAGTCTTGTCTTAAGTAGAAAACGGTAAAAACCAAGTAATAGTGTATTTCTGCAAGACGCTTTCTAAACCAGAGAGAAATTATTGCTTTACAAGCAGAGAGTTGCTAGCAATCTTCCGAGTTTTGGAGCACTTTCATAAAGACCTCTAAGGAAGGGAATTTTCACTACGTACCGAGCATGCTGAGCGTGCATGGCTCTTAAAATTTAAAATCCGGAAGGACAGTTGGTAAGGCGGCTCGAGCGTCTTCACCAGTATAACTTCAAGGTACAAGATACGCGGGGCGCCTGCATGGTGATGCAGATGGCTTATCACGAAGACCGTGCCCGGAAGACTGCCGACATTGCCACAGAAAGGAAGAACAAAACGCCAGCGAACATGTTCATCCCATCACTGTAGACTTCCTGGCAGACGGCTGGACGACACAAGATTGTCGACAAGGAAAGATGACTGATGAAGACATTGGACCGATCTTGACAACAAAAGAGGAAGGTCGCCGCCCAGATTTGCAAGATATCTGCCATTGTTCAGAAGTGCTGAAGTCGGTACAACGGGCACAGTGGGAATCTCTTACCTTACAGAATGAATTTTTGAAAAGGGCTTGGGAAAGTGCAGGTGGACGAGTCGTGGTCATGCATTTGATAGTTCCCCGAAGTAAAGTAGAGTTTGTTTTGAAGGTGATGCATGCTGGAACGTCTGGAGGCCTTCTTGGCGTTAACAAAACCCTTGGAAAAATACCAAAGCAAATCTATTCGCTTCATCTTCGCCACGACGTAGAGGAATGTGTTTGGACATATTAAATATGTGCTGCAAGCAAGGGCCCACAAACCAGAAGCAGGGGAAAAATGAGACAGTATAACGTTGCCTTTCTGGAGAATGGTCTTTCGGTAGAAAAGCCATAGACATTGCTGGACAATTTCCAGTTACTGACGATGGAAACAGGTACATCATGGATGCAGGTGACTACTTTACTAAGCATGTGACGATTTCATTAATAAAAAAATATGTTAATTAATTAAGTTGATAATGTATAAGCTGAGAAATTTTAAATTCTTAATAAAATCTCACATTGTAAACTAAATCTTATGGCTATCATTAAATAATAATAATATTTAATATAAAGTCTAATAATAAAATAAAAGGGAATGGAATTTTACAGAAAGGGTAAAGCTTATTAATTAATCCTGCATAAACAGGAACTGACCAGAATTAACTTGTTTTCTGACCCCTAAATAAACTAAGTATTATTGTAAATTTGTTATTATTTAAATAATTAAATAAGACCACTGTTACGTACTTTGATAACTTCTGTAACTAAGAATATCTCTAGTTAATAATTTAATCAAACTTTAGTCCTTTAATTAAATTAGAAACACGGAACTACTTTTATGTTGCCTAGTAATTGTCTTGAGATTACTACTCTCCCCCTTAACTATTTCTGCAACTTGCAATGGAGCGCTCACGCCGTAAGCAGCGTAAAGCGTTGTTTCGCTACGTGTATATAAAAATGTGAAAGGCTTGATTCAATGACTATTTAAATAAGTAAATTTGTGCGGTGATGACATCTCTCTCTATTATCAAATAACAAACTATGTAATTTATACAGTATTACAAACAAGAAGGTGATATTCAACTAATCTATAATCATGTGAAGTGTATAACAGTGAAACGAACTTTCTATTTATGTATTCTAACTACAAGAATTACTAAGAATTACTACAGTCGCCTGAGATGAGTGTACCACCCCCAAAATGATTTGACTTACTTCAGGAACTTCACCGTCACAGGATGATAAGGTAACGACAGACCTTCAGGAAACATCCGGAGGACCGAAGAACCAATTCTGCAGCAACTTCAGGAAACACACAGGTGACATGGAGGCTTGTCTTCCATGGTTAAGAGTTACAAAATTATAACCCACAAAGACAATTTAACTTATCATATTAAAGACTTTAAAACTTCTGTTTTAAATGTAATAACATTAAAGACTTTAAAAGACAGACATTATATGTAACATGTAGTCTAAAATCTAATAACACTGGTTATAGCAAAAGAGTAAAAGTTTAAACTAAAAGTTTTGTTGTTTTAAAAGATTAATAAAAACCATTCTTCAAATGGTTAAATTTTCAATATTGTACATGGCCAGGTGACCATTATTCGTTTAATATATTCAATCCCGGATCCGTGGAATAAATAAAATAGATGTACATCAGATTTTGAGGGCCCTTTGTAAAGGAGTAATATCTATATATAATCATATAGTAAACTATATTGTTTGAGAACTTTCTATAGAGAATTAAATCACCAAATGTAATAAAGAGATGTC
This sequence comes from Magicicada septendecula, assembly GCA_034769895.1. NCBI lineage: Eukaryota > Metazoa > Arthropoda > Insecta > Hemiptera > Cicadidae > Magicicada > Magicicada septendecula. The sequence goes on along the minus strand of CM068372.1, from coordinate 671,654 downwards.
ATCTGAGTACCGAGTAAACTGAGTGCATAAATCAACAGTCTCCCCTTCCTAATATCCTGCTATATAAGAATTGTTTTATTTGTTGTGATTATTTTCAGCTCGTCACAACTAAGGCAGCCTGTATAATTGGCAGATCCAATTATTGCGGGTTCCCTAAGTTATAACACAAGAGAAGATGTTATAAATTACGCCACTCTGCTGTGTTTTGCTATTCTGCTCTAATTTGCTAATTTTGCTAATTTTGCATAAGAGAAAAGGAAGAAGTAATTGTGTCCCGATATCCCACGCACACAAGCTGTTGATCTATACACTCATGTATTTTAATATGTGTCAGAAATTTAAATAAGATAAAAATAATACTTAATATTATAGTAATATATTATAGGTAACTTTATTTGTAAATATAATATGTGTAAAGTAATATTAACATATAATCCCATGTAAACAAACCATGTAGCTACTTGTTAAATGTCTCATTCATCAACGTGTCGGTTTGTCAACAAACTCAGACCTGTAAATATCCTGTTCTCACCTGTACGGAATTGTATTTGCCACCCTCTGCAAAGTCGAGATAGACAATACCCTACCTCTTCTATTTGTTTATTGTTATAACAAGTGTGTGTCGTCTTGTGCCTAGTAACCATGTATCTCACCTTTGTTGAAAATTAAATCGAATTAAAAAAAACAAGTAACTAATTAATTTTATGGAATGATGCTTCCCTAAGTAAATAAACGAGTTCGAAACAAAAAAGAAACCGTCTCTTAAATCAGACCAAAGTAATAATAATAAATAATAAGTCATTTAAAATAAAAAGTTTAATAATATCGTAAATTATTATAACACGTTAGTATAATTATAATTATAAAATTGTATTAGTGAAATAAGTAAAAAGAAATTAATAATAAAAGTATATGTGTGAATAATAATACAAGTAACGTTGCATAATGTAAACACCCGGTTGTGTCCTAGCCGGTTGAAAATAATTCCCTAGCCGCCAGGTATTGTTAAATGGAACAATAGAGATATACTCTCCCTAGAGTTAACTCCCCCTTTGTACGCATAAACGATGCCATTGTTTGAAGAAAACTAGTTTGACCCACATTCCAGCGTAACAGCTGATCGTTGAAAGTAAAGTGTTTGTCCCCTCTTGCTTAGTGTGTTACAGTTGATTGTTTAGAAGTGAATAAAGATTCCCCTTCGTGACATTCCGCTTATCTCAGTAAAGTAAGCAACTAGAATTAGAAATAATCTAAGGTTGAGTATGGGATCAACTTTAGATTATCTTAAGTATAAATAAGCGAAATAGATATAAGGAACGTAACACAGTCACAATGGCGCCGCACTGAAAAATTCTTTACAAGGGTTAAAGAAAATTCTTTACAAGAGTTAAAGAAAGTGCAGAAAACTAACTACTAGAGTTAGAGTATGCAAAATGTAATCAGTCGGGCCACGATGTTGTGAGGTTACGTAAATTAGTAGTAGAAATAAAATTAAGTTAGATTTTAAGAAACGAGAAAAAGGGAATTTCACGGAGGAGAACATTTAAATGAGAACAAGATCATTTAAAGAGAATTAAAAAAAAACAAACAAACCGTGTACTAATAATAAATAATAGTAATAATAATTAATTACACACGGAAATCCCCAAACATACTCCCGGTACATTCCTAAACAAATAAACCGGAGTCTGTGGCTTAAGCGGCGGAGTATGTGACGATTTCATTAATAAAAAAATATGTTAATTAATTAAGTTGATAATGTATAAGCTGAGAAACTTTAAATTCTTAATAAAATCTCACATTGTAAACTAAATCTTATGGCTATCATTAAATAATAATAATATTTAATATAAAGTCTAATAATAAAATAAAAGGGAATGGAATTTTACAGAAAGGGTAAAGCTTATTAATTAATCCTGCATAAACAGGAACTGACCAGAATTAACTTGTTTTCTGACCCCTAAATAAACTAAGTATTATTGTAAATTTGTTATTATTTAAATAATTAAATAAGACCACTGTTACGTACTTTGATAACTTCTGTAACTAAGAATATCTCTAGTTAATAATTTAATCAAACTTTAGTCCTTTAATTAAATTAGAAACACGGAACTACTTTTATGTTGCCTAGTAATTGTCTTGAGATTACTACTCTCCCCCTTAACTATTTCTGCCACTTGCAATGGAGCGCTCACGCCGTAAGCAGCGTAAAGCGTTGTTTCGCTACGTGTATATAAAAATGTGAAAGGCTTGATTCAATGACTATTTAAATAAGTAAATTTGTGCGGTGATGACATCTCTCTCTATTATCAAATAACAAACTATGTAATTTATACAGTATTACAAACAAGAAGGTGATATTCAACTAATCTATAATCATGTGAAGTGTATAACAGTGAAATGAACTTTCTATTTATGTATTCTAACTACAAGAATTACTAAGAATTACTACAGTCGCCTGAGATGAGTGTACCACCCCCAAAATGATTTGACTTACTTCAGGAACTTCACCGTCACAGGATGATAAGGTAACGACAGACCTTCAGGAAACATCCGGAGGACCGAAGAACCAATTCTGCAGCAACTTCAGGAAACACACAGGTGACATGGAGGCTTGTCTTCCATGGTTAAGAGTTACAAAATTATAACCCACAAAGACAATTTAACTTATCATATTAAAGACTTTAAAACTTCTGTTTTAAATGTAATAACATTAAAGACTTTAAAAGACAGACATTATATGTAACATGTAGTCTAAAATCTAATAACACTGGTTATAGCAAAAGAGTAAAAGTTTAAACTAAAAGTTTTGTTGTTTTAAAAGATTAATAAAAACCATTCTTCAAATGGTTAAATTTTCAATATTGTACATGGCCAGGTGACCATTATTCGTTTAATACATTCAATCCCGGATCCGTGGAATAAATAAAATAGATGTACATCAGATTTTGAGGGCCCTTTGTAAAGGAGTAATATCTATATATAATCATATAGTAAACTATATTGTTTGAGAACTTTCTATAGAGAATTAAATCACCAAATGTAATAAACAGATGTCATCTGAGTACCGAGTAAACTGAGTGCATAAATCAACAGTCTCCCCTTCCTAATATCCTGCTATATAAGAATTGTTTTATTTGTTGTGATTATTTTCAGCTCGTCACAACTAAGGCAGCCTGTATAATTGGCAGATCCAATTATTGCGGGTTCCCTAAGTTATAACACAAGAGAAGATGTTATAAGCAGGCGGAAGCCTACGCAATTCCAAATTAAGAGTTTACCACTGTAGTTCACATCTTCTGTTTCCGTTATGGAGCCCCTATGGAAACCATACGGATCAAAAACAAATTTGTAATCAAGAGTTTTAAAAGAATTATGCCGTCTGCTCGGAATTAAAAAGACCAGGAAAACGCCTCTCCATCGTCAGACGGACGGGGTGGTTGAGAGATTCAATAGGACACTTGAGCAGCATCACTGAAGGTTGTTGACGAGAACCAAACACATTGGGACCAAGATATACCACTACCCTCATGACGTATAGGTAGGTCATCAGTTCGTGACACAACCGGCATGACTCCAGCGAAAGGTGTTCGGGCGGGAGGTTCGTCTTCCTGGCGTCTTGATGTTCTGTTCGGATCACCTGAGACTCAGACCCAAGAGCCACATAACTATTCCTTGCAATTAGAAAACCAACTGCGAGAAATGAATTGCTTGATATGAGGATGGCTGAAGTTTGCCAGTGATAAAATGAAACTCGGTATGACATTCACAGCAATAATGTGATTTTCTAAGAAGAAGATCAGGTTTGGTTGTACAATCCAAAGCCCCATCGTGGTAGCTCACCTAAACTCTAGACTAACTGAGAAGGACCTTACACTGTGAAAAAAGAATCAACGATTTTTTCTATCGAATTCAAACAGGAATGGCAACGAAAGTACAAGGTCATCCATCTAGATCGCCTGGATGAGTTTTACTTTAGAGACGGGTTGCCAGTTCGGAACAAACAGGGTTAAGGTGGGGGCAGTGTTACGTAATGCATAAAAGCGTTTACACCATTACAAAACATTCTACGTGTTTCTTAGCTCTTCCAGCTGTAATGTTGTGTGTATGTGCGTACGTATTGCTGCTACTGAGATGAAGGACAATTACGTGACACTTCTCACGTGTCCGAGACTGATCCAGATTTCACCAGTCCGCGCACGTTGTGTGGAGAGCCGCAATCAGTTACGTCCTGGTGTTTTCTAGTAGCGTTATTGACGCGTAACCTATGGGATATTCTGGTGTTTCAGGGTTTATAAATATACGCAGTCAGCGGCGCTTAGTTCAGTTATTTTCGAGTAATTATAGGCTACAGTATGTTTGAGTTGCGATTTATTTCAGTGCGGTTCGAAGTATTGTGGCGAAGTGTTGTCCGCTCTTCCCATTGTCCCCAGTAGGCAGATGGCTTGCCAGAGGGGCTAAAAAGCCACAAACCTACTCTTTTGCTGTTTGATTAAACTTCGTCATTTGAGTTCTGCTCTTCCTTTCTGCGGCAATGTCGGCAATCTTCCCAGCACGATCATCTTATGAGCCATCTGCACTACCATCAACGCGCCCCTGCCGATGTTGAATCTTAGATTTGTACTCTTGCAAACGATCAAGCCACCTTGCCAACAGTGCTTCAGGTTTATTAAACTTCATGAGCGAAGCTCGAGCAGGATGGTCAGTACGGAGTAAAAACTACCTCCATACAAATGTGTATGGAAGCGCTCCAAAGCTTGGACGAAAGTTAGTATCTCTGTCTTTGTAACGCAATAATATCTCTCCGCTTTGGAAAGCTTTTTGCTGTAATACGCTATTACTAGTTCTTCAATTTTTTCATCTTGAGGCAAAACATTTCCTAGACAAACGTTGCTTATATCTGTGTCTACGATGTACCTCTATTAGGAAACAGGAAAAACAAGAATCGACTGCGAGGATAATGTAAATTTTAGGTCTCGAATGATTGATCACGCTCTCTCTACCACTGGAAGTTTTGCTTATTTTCCGTCAGCTCATATAGTGGTTTAGTAATAGTAGCAAACCCTTTTAGAAAACTTCTGTAATTCGAGCATAACCTTAAGAAACGCGGAACTTTGTGTTTACTCCTCGGAAATGGCCAGTCTCTCATGGTTTCTACTTTATTGGGATACATACTGACACTAACTGCCGAAACTAAAATTTTCTCTATTTATGCACAACTAAAAATAGCTAAAGAGTTCAAGAATTTTAGATAAGTATATTCAATACAATATTCAAAGAGTTTAAAATTATTCAATACAGAGTATAAAATTGAAAGGTTTGAGAAAATGAAAACTAAATAGATACCCCTATTATCTAATTATTATCCATTTAGAAGAATATAAAGTTAAATATAAATTTCTCTCCAAGTTATATGATAGCATCATTAAGAATGAAAATAAAAGTGGAAATTTAAGTTTCATCTATAAGGATCAAAGGTCGAGAAAATACCTGCAGTCTAGCCTAAAGCTAATTAAAATTTTTCCCAGAAACAATTTTTATATATTTTATATAATTTTGTATAAAAATTTATATTTTTTATTGTATAAATTCTCTTCTAAGCGTAAATTTTTACAACCAATTTAGTTTTATTAGCAGTCACCTTAACACTAACTTTGTCACCACGTAATGCAAAACTGCTAGTCACTTTACTCTCGACAATGCCTTTCGGTGTTTCCACCATCTTTAGGTTTTGAACGACTTGACTACAGGTCTTTCAAGACCTGAAGATGGTGGAAACACCAAAAAGCCTAGTTGGTAGCTAAGCGAGTAGTAGTTTTTCAATAAGTGGTGACAAAATTGGCGTCAGTTTTTAATTCTATTTTGTAACAAAAAAATTAATAAATAAATAGAAGAAAAGGGGTGGGGGTAGTAGAAGGGTAAGGTAGAGAAGCTTGAGGTGTTTTGGGAGTGGGATTTTATGTAGTGTTGTAAGTGTCGTGTTGTATTCAGCTTAGGAAGTCTTCGGGATTTGGCTGCTCGTCTGTCCCTCTCAGACGTCTCCGCCTTATTGTGCACTTTTGAGATAGCCCGCACGACTATTTCTCCCACCGTTTATAGGTCAGGAGTCTTGTTTTCGAGTCTTACGTGAGTTGTATCTGAGAGAGGAGAGGGACTTAGGCTTTACTGTTATCGAGGTGTGCGTTTATGAGATAGTAGTGACGTGTAGAGCGGGAGAAGGATGAGATGGAGAGAGAACAGGAGAGAAGAGGAATTGCGTATAGGGAATGACACACACATTCACACGAGGTGAGGAAGCGCACAGTTCCGACACTGGAGTTTTGAATATTGAGAAATTCGGCTACGGCTACTCGACGAATAGGCCTGTCACTCAACAGCTCACTCGTATTACCTGTGCGCTCAATTATAAACGCGTGCGAGAGCTTCTGAAATCAAACTAGAGAACTTAGTACCGTGTAGCCTACCATGTAACTTAACACGCTCAATACAAACTAATAAGTATGACTCAATTCGTTTTCAGTAGCGTTAAAATGATACGCTATTGATTAACATGTCAGTTGAAGAACTCGTTATTAGAGCGCCTTATGTAGGCTATAGCTTGATTTGATATATTTTAGTAATGGCTATATTGTCCGTGTGAATTTATGTGGGTAACAACAAGACGTGGTCGTGTCTACCGCACGCTCCAGATGTTGTCGTTTAATAAACAGATTGGCAGGCTGACTGACTAATTGACAGTAGAACAATATTAGTTAACATTTGTTATAAAGCAATTTTATATTGTGTTCAGATGTCTGACTGATGGCCCCCACAAGAGGGGGGCAGGTTACGCCGTGGAAAAAACATCAATATCAACAATATTTACAGCCTGTAACTTTAAGATGTGACCGATTAAAGTAAATTTCTGGTCAAAAATTGTTTTATAGATTATTATTATTTTCTTTTATATATAAAGATGAAGAACAATCTAAATAAATCACGTAGACAGTCTAACTAAAGCAAAAATATTATTAATTGGTTAGTATGAGCACAAAAGACCACGATATCTTAAAATTTGGTATGTGCTGTGAGTTGTAATTTTATTACTTTCTTGGTGCACATTGGCAACACTTTTCAGAAGAGCTGGAGCAGACGACACTACTACAACAGACAGTAGTGTTTATTTTGTTTGTGGTGTAGATAGACGATAGAATGTAATCTTTGTTGATTGTGATCTTATTTTAATTTCACATGATAATTGTGAAAAAAAGACGGGCCCTCAGTCATCACATTAAATTATTCTCATGAAAGGTAGGAAGAAAGTCGAAATAATTAGAAGTAAGTTGGTTTTAAAAATGTAAGGCCTAGGACTTACTTTTCCTATAATTTTGTATGTTTCAAGTTACTAATAGCTATTACTTCCGATAATTTGGTATGTTAGGTTAGTATAGTAGTTAATAAAGTATGCATTTTTTTAATGTCCTACGTGACTTTATAGATGTGAAAGATATGTTAGGTTAGGGTAGAAACATGAGTCTATTGGAATACTGCTCCGATCAGTGGTTTAACAATTGAAGTAGTTTATAAACATATTACTGGACGTATACACTATTTTATTAAAATAAAAATTGTATTTACTACATGTGATTTCAATGGTTTTTCAGTTATAGGTTATATTTCAGCCACTGTTTATATTTTATGACTAAAACAATGGTTGCATCTAAAATAAACGTTAAATTTAGTGTTAAAGTACAATTGGATGGGCCAATCTATTTTTTTCTTAAATTTATGTTTAATCAGCTATTATTATACTCAAAGAGTTCATAATCAACTGTTATTCTATGTGTAGATAGCGGTTAAATGGCCAAAATTACAAATTGAATTAAGTAAATCTGTAATTAAAAGAATAAAAGAAATCTGTATAAGGGACTATTTATTCTTACTCTAAAACACACATTTACATATTGTATTTAGTTTATATTTTAGGCTTATATTCGAAAAACACGTTTTTAACCCATTCATGCCGCTTTCCACAATAATTGAAAATAACCCTTATAAAAAAGGCAATAATATTTTTTTTTTGATGAAGATTTGATTCTTCTGTACGTGGATCTAAGGGGGTCATGTACATGGTCGAGTTGTTACACTTATAGTAAGCCGACCGCTGCGCACATTCATATATTGTTCAACAGGCTTACTACCGATCACTGTGAATCGAGGCTGAATGTGTGAAACTTACCTGTTTCGCGTCGAAACCGATAGCGCATGAATTCTGTAATAAAAATATACTTCTAAGGGATTATAAGACCGGTGGGTGATGGCCTCGACAATCTACCAGGCCGTCGAATCTAACTTTCTCTCCAGTGTACCAGACGTCTTGAATAAACCATTTTTTCACTTTACTCGTTTTATTCATTCTTTACTCTTCTTTTCCAAGCACCAGGAGAATATCATGGTTCTCTCATCCCTAAGATCCTGCTCCCTGAGAAATCAACCGTGCGGCTAGGAGAATATCCTTGCCAAGTCCCGGACCTCGCTCCTCCTCTGTTCTTGAGGAGTTTGCCGCATGGCTACGGGAGTACCTGCTTTCCTCTCTCTATCCTCTAAGGAATCTGCCGCAAGGCTTTTCATGGCCAGCTCCGACAACAAACAATAGCAATCATTGAGTCGATAACAGAGTGAGATAACATTTAACTGTCGTGTTTCGTCAATAAATGTTATTTACTTACTTTTTCCAGATTCACAAATAACTTGACGATTTAATCTGGAATCATTAAAAACTGCGCGAATTCCTTATACCTCAACAATGCAAAATATGAAGACTTCAGTCAGGAACTCGAGAGTAATTCCCAATTGACATCATCATCTACTGTCTCGTGTAATGTAAAATACGATGATCCGGGGTCTTGGTCATCAGCAACATCAGACAACAAGAGACAAAGTATTGTTTCTACCTATATTGGTTTTATTAATGTAAAAAGTGTGTTAAAGTCATTTCCTACAGGGTGTACTGGGCAAACAATTCAAAATGCCTTGCTTTAATCTAAAACTGTTGACAAACGAATAAGTCAGCAATCCTCACGTGATTGGTTAGTATCAAGTGCTTCAAAAGACCCTCTTCATTGTCTGCTATATAAACTATTTTTTAGTGGAAATAAAACCATTTTTTGTCATGAAATTTTATTTTGGATGAAGAAGAATTTCCTACCAAAGTTAAAGCAAGAAACATGCGTTAAAACTTGTTTCCAAGACACGAAAACAGTTTTGAGCACAAGGAAAACTATTTGCCTTGGAAGTCGTTGCAGATTTCTCCAAAAGGACATGGGATCGACAAAGAGTTGCAACTGTTCTGAATGAGGCAACATAGTGGAAGGCGGTCCTACAATGAATTTTGGATGAAACTTTATTTTGGTCCTATAGAAGTTTGGAGATAACTCTCAAGGATTACTTTCAAGGAGATAACTCTCATATTGGGAATATTCATAATGAGAACGTTTTAGTGATACTTGAGCACATTTCCAAATACGAAGAAATCACACGTAAGCACCTTGAAAAAATAAAGAAACAATTGTTGGAAGGAAAGCATATAAAAGGGCAAGCGCATATTTGTCGTGGTGCTCGTAAAATGAATTCACCAGTTTATGTGAACAAAAACTTCTTAAAACTACACTCAGTCAAAGAGAAGGTTTGGACTCAGTTCGTAATGGACTCGAGTTGATCGACTATTATTCAACTCAGTAATTTCTCATGAAGAACAAAATGTCTTGCTACCACACTTTGTTTCTTAAGATGGAAAACAATTAAATTATAAGTATGTGAAAGATTCATAAAATTCATGAATTTTACGAGCAAAACACGAGACGCGATTGCCAAAAGATTGCTTTCATTTTACGTAGCCATTACAAGATTATCGCTCTCCGGGTTACGATAACTGTGCAAATATGCGGGAAGCAATTAAAGAAGCACAAAAAAGAATTCTTGAAAAGAACGAATGTGCAATATTTTCACCATAAGGGCGCTTTCTTTGACTGTGCGGGTGTTAATGCTGTAAAAGAGAGATAGAGCAACGATAGAAATTAAAACTGCATAGATAGGTTACATTGAAATCATTACAACAGAGTCTTTATCTGGAGGTAGGAAAATTTTAATCATCAACACATTAAAATTTACTATTGTCTTATTACTTTACAAATAAAATTGTTTATTAATTAATTGTCTTTCAACAAATGAGTCTATTGGCTTGTTTTGCAAATAAGTTACTTGTTCATAGAATTCCAACTGTTTGCGTAGTCTTCTGACGCTCCGCACGCTGCTCATACCTGCGCGTTTCTCGATGACTACTAAGTTACGCTGAAATATCTAAGTCGCGACTTACAAACGCACTGCGACATGAAACTGTTATTGTTTATAACCCGAATAATCTTAATCTCAGGGATCAAAACTGGGTAAAAATAGATCGTTTATTAGGCTTACACAAATCCGGCTTCTTGAAATGTTCTCGCGTTAACTCAAAATATCTCGTTACATATTTTGTCCCTACCACGGAAAATCTTCCTCTTTAGGCGAAAAAGCACTATAAATGATCTACTTAAAATTATCTGAGTTCTATAAGTGGTACTGTTTACGAAGAACTCGAACCGTGAACCAATTCCTAAGTCTTAACGAAATCGACTTTTCTGGTCGCGAAAAACTCGTGACAGCGAGTACGTCTTTCTATGACGAGACTTCGGAAGAAACTGACCCATCCGTACGCTGTAAGCGTCCGACTCAAATAATTTTTAGACCTTCTGATTGGTGGAAATTCTATCAACGTCATAGATGTTCTTAGTGACAGCCAGAAATGAGGGTAACACTCTGTCTGTTGCAATACATATAGTAATGTAACATAATAGTGCATATGAAAGCCAGAGTAAATTAAATTAGAAAAGAATTATTTCTTCTCAGTATAAGAAACTAATCATGTGAAAAATAGTATATCATAGATAACATGTTAATATATAGTAAACATAATTCATGTGATATAATTTATCAACATTATACAGTGTAGAAAGTGATAATTTAACTAAACAACTGTAAGGTTGGGTTGAATTAAGTATCAAAAAATAATAGCAGTGTTATGTAATTTTATAACAAACTAATAACGCTGAGTCATATTGTAATATAAACAGTAAAATGTCATTAAGCAATACATTGGATTTTCATGTTAAATTGTAATTTTAAATAAATTGTAAATCAGATTCTTGTAAAACTAGACAGCAGTTTGGCAGTATTTAGGTAATATTGTTTTGTATGTTGCTGTACTAGATAGTAACACTATTGGGACATACAGTAGAACTGAATAAATTATACAAAAATTAAGTAATAAGCAATTATATTGTAAATTAGCTAGAACGGTAACTTTAGGTTTATGTTGAAGAATATAACCTGTAAACTAAACCAGATTGGAAAACAAATAATATGTAGGCTACAAGCTAAATAGCTCGCCGCTATAGAAATGATGTAAAAGGTATTTTGAAAAAATAAAATACATTTCTACACTTAAAAAGTAATGTGATATACAGAAAACTACATAAAGTTTAATATTAGGCTTAGAATTATCATCAACATTTTGTTTTAACCAAACTTTCATGGAAAATCAAATCTGGGCTTAGTTTTGTGATTAAGGGGCAAGATGTATGTTATCTCGAAATTTTGGGGAAAAATGTAAGTTTAAAAAATCTGCGCATAGTGATTAACGCAGATGTAAATTTTAGCCAATCACATTTGTAATTGAAAAGTGAGATAACGCTTAGTTGAGGTAACGAAATTAAGTTTAAATTTTTGTATAGCTCTTGTCCAGGATAGACGTATTCCAATATGCTCTGACGCAAAACAAAATAATACGGGCAAAAAATAAATAAAAAATGCATGAAATAAAACGAATGAATGAAGAACAATTAAGTATCAACATTAGAGAAACATATGCACAGTCAATCATGAGAGTGGGTAGAAACATTGCAGTCGTGTGGGTAACATCTTCCTTAGTGAACTGTCAGAAGTTGCTATTCGCTTATGGTTGTTTTATTATTTGTAAATATACAATGTCTTAACCGAGAACTGCTCGCCGCTTAGGAAAAGGAGTTCCGTTTGTATCAAAAGACAATCACACAATGACACGGTCAGAAATCTTAAATAAAGTAGCTGACATGTGCGGAATATCTGTTCATTCTCTCCGAAAACTTGAAACAGAATCAAATAAACTGGGAGCAGTTAAATTTTTTCGACGCCTAAAAAAAAACACAGAATCGTGGCAATAAAAAAGTGAATAGATATTTTTAGACAAGTGGTTTGCGTAATATAATATATAATTTTCATTTGACTCATAAAACATTGCCATTTTTAACAACATTATTACCTGTTTTAAAAACGAAACATGCGGAACATGGGCTCGATTTTTCACACAATCCACTTAGAAAAGTTATAAAAGTTATGGGATTTAGATGGAAGAAAACAGTCGACAAGAGACAAATTAAAAAAAAAGATGATATCTGTTTTAAACGTGTCGCGTATTTTAAAAAATTAAAAAATTCAGAAAACGTTTCCGACCAATTATATTTTTGGATGAATCATATCCACATAAAAATTATGGTTTGGTCTGATAGATCCCTAAGTGGTTATAAAAAAATATTGAAAGGACAAATGTTGATAATGATACATGTGTACCCTGGCAGTGAGACGGGTGGTGCTGCAAACGCACTTTTAGTTTTTAAGTAAGTCCAGCATTCTGGTAACTATCAGGAAGAAATGAATGCAGACAATTACGAAAAATGGCTGAAAATGAAACTAATTCCAAACCTACCACCCCGGTCAGTTTTAGTGATAGATAATTCAACGTAGCACAATAAAAGTTGCACAAAGTGCCGAATTCCACTTAAAGAAAGTCAGAAATGTTAGAGTGATTGCAAAGCAGAAATATTCAATATAGTGAAAATATGTATAAGTCTGAATATTACCATTTAATAAAACTTACCAAACCAAATTACAAACAATTCTACATAGCTTCTATTTTGGGACAATACGGTCACAGTGTTCTCAAATTATCCCCTTATCATCCGGAACTTAATCCCAAAGAACTTATTTGGGCAGGGTAAAAAGTAATATTGCGGCTCGTAACGTATATAATCAATTGAATGTAGTTCATGAAATGGTTGAACAGGTTTTTTCGAAATTAACAATTGAAGGCTGGAAAAAGTGTTGCGATTATAGTGTCAAGTGTGAACAAATATATGCAGAGACAGAGAGGCTAACAGACAATGAAACAAAAGCATTTATTATACGAATTGACGACAGCGACACTACTGACAACGAATCTGATTTTTCAGATTGTACAGATGATCAAGGTGAGTCGCTGGTTGGAATTGAACCACTTCCCTAAAATCAGTAACAAATAATGTTTTTTTAAATTCAGTTTTCATTGCAAAGTAAGAGCCTAGTTAATTTTAACGTGACGCACATACCTGGCCAGCGAGCCTTTATGTTGTTACCGCGCGCTTTGTAAGTTCAGCATCCCTACCAATATTGTCCTGATACACCCACCTTTCTCCCTACCGTGCGCAAATTATGCTTCTCTAACTTTCACAACCTGTACCCAGGCTATCTTTCATTAAATAACGTTTCGAAGGATTACGGCGACTGAGACCTCATACTGCTGAGATCTAACTAAGTTTTTATTTTGAAACATTTGAAGATACTAATAACGAAATAACTAAAAGTTATGTAGGGCCTATGTAGAAGAGAATTGTGTGTTCGCGTGCATGCCTAAATCAACTTTGCATTTAGCCAATTTATGTCTCATTGTAGCCTACTAACTACTGTTGGGTACAAAAGTGCACAACTGTTTAAAAATCGTTCTCTGAAAAAACGAAGGCACTGTTCTTTTCCGCGGAGACAAACAGTGTAACTGCTCCTTGCTCTGCCCCTTCGACATAACCACTCCACAAACAAAATAGAAACTGTTGTGTGCATGTAGACTTTTTCCTAGAAACGCTAGCTGGTTGATGATAAACGTTTCTCATTTTTAAAACGAAATGAATCAGGGAAACACTGCCTACCGTTTTCTGTTTTAACACGCTGACTGGGTTACAAGCCCCCGAGGATGTGTAACGCACATTGACGTCAGTTATCCAGGAAATTTATTGAATTATGCATTCTGTGCGGACTGTGGAAACCAGTGTATTTAATCTCAGTTTTGTCTAAGAAACCCAGGGTAGTTTCTTTTCGATTTAGAATTTAATAAAGTGTATTTTGTATTCATATCCCGGGAGGTATGTAATGCACAAAGCAGATACGACATAACATCTGTGCGACACATATCACAGGCGATATGTACTCCTTTCTGTGAGATGTTGATTCCCGCCTAATTTCTCCCACTTTACTTCCTACTGAGCCAACGCAACAGTGTTTGTTTCGAAGTATTGCTTATATGTCAGAATATGTAACACAAATTTGGCGATAATTATCCTTCAGCTTTGGAGACAATTAACACAACCATGAACTGGAGACCTTAACAACCATGCCGGGTGTATACAGTTGTTATATAAAAACGACACTAGAGAAACAACAAACTATAAGAAAGATAAACGTTTGAAAGCTTTGTAACTATTATCTAATAACTGCAATGATACATATTCTACTGCTGAGAAAACACTTTCTTTTTGCATAACGAAGTGAACGTGGCAACATTCAAAAAGGAAATATGAAAAAATCACGTGGGAATTTATATGCGTAGGCTATACGGAAACGAAACATGAATGTGAGAAAAAAGAAATTACTGCAGTATTTATTTTTTACCGAAATATCAATCAGTTTGTTTGTTAATTGAGTTGAATGTTACTGATAAAGAGTAGCGATATCGGGCGGCATCCGCCGCTTATCGTTTCTCAAGAGGCTCTTCGCGAGGCAAACATCAATCACAACATACAGGAATATATGCGTAATTAAATGTTACTCACTGCATATTCCTTCAGTAGGTTCCCACGACGAGGCAAGAGCTTGGGTAGGATACGAGCCATGTAGTAGAATAACTTTGGATAAGATCCATTAGACGTCGACACAAACGAGGCGGTCGTGTACGGCAAGATTGTAAGTTATCTACGCACTACGAGGGACCACAGGGGGCGTATACGAGCGCTTTATGTTTTCTTATATCATTAAACTCAAAAAGGACAATGAGTAAGTAAATACATTTACTAGCTTTTACTTGATTACAAGGCTAATGCATTAGAATCGCCAAGTTGCAACCCCCCACGGATATGTCAAGTGCAGTGATATATGTTTTGACGTCTATTAATTGGATCCAGTCACCTGAGAAAAGCGCAGCTTATGCTACTCACAAGCTATATTTACACATTCAAAAATGTAACACAAATTTGGCAATAATTACCGTTCAGCTTTACAGACAACTAAAATTGCGAAGTTGTATACAAGACCCGGGAATATGTAACCCACAGTGCGCTACTTCGTTTACGCTACCCCAGCAACCAGTAACGCAGTCAAAAAAAAACAGTACATAACATTCGCCTGGGAGTCAACGCGTTAAAAACGTACGTGGAGTTGGTAGACAGTATTGACAACGCACTGTTCTGTTCAGTTCTCTAAACTGTTCGTTTTTACTGCAACGTTCGTTGACTTGCGTTTGTTTATTGTACTACCCTCATTCTGTTTAACGCATAATTATGCTATATTCAGATTTATTTCAGTTACTGTAAAAATATTATTCAGATATTCCCTATAAGATTTGATAAATCAATTTAAAACAAAAAGTGCCTTTTAAGATACATGCAAATAAGAGAAATATTCACTTAATGCCACTGTTTTAAGTTAGATAACCAACCATTTAAGAAAACTACTGAAATGAAGATATTTTTAAATCATCAAAACAAAATCAGTAAATGTAAGTAACAACAGTTCATTAATTTCACCTGTTTTGTTTCAACTGTTTTTAAGAACAGTTCGTTTTTGTTTTGCAATTACAACAAAAACGCCCTCCACTAGTAGTAACCCACAATAATTGGCTCTGTTACACTTAAACCGCGCACTTTGTTCATCTTTCACTAAACTGTCTGTATAACTGGTATCTGAGTTCATTATTTTCAAGGACCTTATCAGAAGCCGCCTGCAGTAAACATCCTGTGTTTTGTCTACCGCAGCTAACGGTATTTCTCCTCACTCAAATCTCTCTCACCCTCTCTCTTACCCTATCCCTCCCCCTCACCCTCTCGCCCTCTCCACCCTCACTCACACACTCACTCTCTCTCTCTCTCTCTCTTTCTCTCTTTCTCTCTCTAAATGGAAACCAGAATGTCTCAACACAACAGCTTCCTAACACGTTATATGACGTACTACATGCAGAATCGTATACATCAGTTCTGCTGCTTCAACTATTGTAGTGTTCCAGAGTCGTAATTAACGTTAAATCGCAATATTCACGACAAATACAGTTCCGTTGAATTTCTTCTAAGTAATCAGTGCTCGCAGTGCGATCGCGGTCATCCAACGACGTTATATTTACCCGAGAATAATTCTGACAGATCACTGCGTGCGAAATAAGACTGCCGCGCGTAAATAGCATTGCGCAAGAGTACTTGGTTATAAAAATCTAAATCACCGTTTGATACAGTTATGCCTATAGTTTTTACCTACTCTTATCTGGAGAGTACACAACCACAAAGTTTTGCGCTTACGAGGTCGATGTCTCCCCGTACTGCTACAGACTGAAAGAGTTATGTGCGTTAAATCTGCGGTGGTTCTGTGCTCCGTAATAACGTAGTAGGACGGGACTGCGGGACTGTCTGAATTTTTGTACATGCTGTAAGTGGGGTACATACGCTATCGATCGCGTCGGTATGGCCCGCCGTTGAAGGTCACAATAGGCGTGAATGCGGAAAAACTCAGCTTAATTCCTACCTATGTTATACATCATTATATAGATATCGCTACAAAAATAATTATTTATTTTCCAAAAAATGAGGACAGAGTCTTGCATACTAACCGCCTAAATTTAATATCTAATGAGTTATTTGAGGTTACATGAGTTTATTTTAACCGCCTAAACATACTAATTTTGTGCTGTGTACAATCTACAAATGTTATTGTAATTGAAGATAACTTGCTTAGAATACAGTGCAAAAACTCCCTCATCCGGCTCAGCTGGGACCGATATTGATGAGAGAAAATGCGGATATAGGAATTAAAAAAATTGGGAAGGCCCAAACATTACGTTGTACATTATTTTCATAAATATATATCTACAAAACGTAGTCTACACGTCTCAAAAACATGGACTAAAAAATATATTTTTATAGTAGGTATAGCCAACCTGTATTTATCATTATACTCGTACATTTTGACTCGTGAAAATGTTATCAATAATCACGTAGCGCAAAACTATCTTAAGCCGCGTATACACATGCGAGCCGAGCGGTTCAGGAGCAGCTCGTAGTAAGCTCGTGGGAAGTAAATTTGTCCACGAACCTACCACGATCCGTAAGCGAGCCTGATCTAGTGACGAGCATTTTTTGGGCAGTCAGTGAGAAGCTGCCGTGGCGAAATGGCCGACGAAAATTTAGCTTTGGTTGTATTCAGTGGTACAGCGTTAGTGATTATTTGTTTGAACGAAAAGAAGAGAAAAGCACGTCGTTGGTGGCAGACAAACCTGTACAAAAAACGGCATGGCGAACAATTGCTTTTAGATTTTAAGTCACAGAGTATGTGTGGGCAACACAAGAATTTTACAAGAATGTCTCCGAGTGATTTTGAGGATCTAATTAATAAAGTAGGACCACTCATATCGAAGAAGGAAACATACATGCGCGTCCCGATTTCAGTGCAAGACAGGTAAGCAATTTATAGTCTTTTTCCTTGGTCAATCCATGTCAATTAGACCAACTGGGTTGCAGTCTAATTTTGTTTTTCTTTTCTAATGTACCATTGGTTTCTATATATTTCTGAAAGTCAAAAACTGATTTTTAAGTTTTTAAAACTTTTAAACCTACTTTCATATTACACAGCCCCTTCATTAACTCACCCTTTCAACTATTGTTTTTTAAACAATGAGTATTATATTTATTACCATTAAGTATACCTTGTTTAAAACTCTATTTGAAAGCGTGTTATTTCAGGTTTGCTGTTACATTAAGATTCCTTGCAACAGGCGACTCCTTCACCAGCCTTCAATATTTGTTCCGGATTTCCAAGCAAGCAATATCAAAAATTGTACCAGAAGTATGTGCAGCTATTGTTGAAAACTTAAAAGAGTATATTAAGGTAATAAAATAAATAATTGGGCTATTTGTTTATGAAAGCACGGCTTTTATTTAAAATGTATTACCGTTTACAAAGTAATTATTCTTGACATTTGAAAAAAAACTTTTAATAATATTGTTATGTTAGAAAAATTGGTAGTAATTGAACATGGCCACTTAGGCTATTGTGCAACTTACAAATTAAAACTTAATACTAAATTGAATATAATCTTCGATACCTGCAACCGTTGACTCTCCGCTGTAAGATTCAGTGGGCGATGTCAGTACTGTAGAACGGGCCTGTGAAGCTGGAGCTAAATCTGTGTAGTTTGGATGTACCTCTGAACCATGGTGGGGTATAGATACATGAGGTAAAGTTGTATCACAGTTTGGATAAACTTGTGCTGGTCCATACGGTTGCATCTGCTGATGGGGACGATAGTGGGTGTTGTCCAAATTCCAATCATAAAACCCTCGATCGGCTTTCATAATTATTTCAAATATTGCGTGCTGCACCCCTGTCTGGGTTGCAGGTGAAGAGTTTTTGGATTTTTGTTAGACGTAGTTAAAAAAGAGGTCATCTCGTCCTTTCAGTCGCCTGTTTGTTTAAATTATTTGATGCGGTTTTCAATATGTTCAAAGCGCTCGTCATCATAGCCGAAGTGCGATCACGTTGTCGTCCAGTCTTCGGTCGTTTTGGGGTTGGAAAGCTGGAAGTATTGAGGTTGGAAAGATCATCAGAAATCTGTGAATCGTTTTCCTCGCCCTGTTCTTCTTCCTCCTCGGCTTGTACGTCTCTGTCATCGTTGATGGATCCCACATGGTTTTCCTGTAACATACAAAAATCATGAAAATGAGATTTTGTTTAAAAATATGAACACCTTTTTATTTTTAAATATAATAAAACTTCGTTTAAAGCACATTTATATTTTTTAAGAATTTTTTAAAATTTCTCTGCAATAACTTCAAAATTATTGGCCTGCCATTACACAGCTATTGTGACTGCCAAGTCTACGGTTAACCATGTCTTTTGTTTCAGCTCCCAAAAACGCCCTCAGGATGGAAGAACCTAGAGGAGATATTTGTTACAGAATGGAATCTGCCTCACTGTGTCGGTGCTATCGATGGCAAGCACGTACTTTTGCAAGCTCCCATCAATTCAGCCAGTAATTTCTTCAACTACAAAGGACACTTTAGTATTGTGTTATTTGCTCTTGTTGACGGAGATTAAACTTTTTATTTGCTGACGTTGGCTGTCAAGGAAGAATGGTGGTTTCCGATGGTGGTGTTTTTAAGGAGTGCAAGTTGTATAGTATGATTGAAGATGAAACAATCGGACTCCCTCCACCCGAAACACTTACAGGGCGTAAGAAAAAAGTGCCATACTTTTTGTTGGTGATAGTGCGTTTTCTCTTGCCGAAAATCTTATGAAACCCTTCCCAGGAAATCACGCTAAAGGATCTGCCGAGAGAGTTTTCAACTATCGCTTGAGCAGAGCCCGCCAGGTCGTAGAGAACGCCTTTGGCATATCCAGTGCAGTGTTTCGCGTTCTAAGGAAACCAATGCTACTGGAGTCCAACAAAGCAAAGTTAGTTGTAATGTCCATCGTTATGCTACATAACTATCTTAGGGCAAACTCACCCAATTTGTACACACCACCTGGTTCTCTAGACTACGAAGAGAACGGAGTTTTGATTGAGGGATCGTGGAGGAAGGACCAAGCAATGACCTCCATGATGCCATTAAGGAGAACACCCCGAAAATCTGTGAAGTACTGTAAGGCAATTAGAAATTAAATTGCCGATTATTGCTTGAAAGAAGGAGCAGTAACATGGCAACATGAGAATGCTTGAACTGAAGTACTTAATGAACACTGATGAGTGAACATTGTTTTCTTTCTCAACCCATCATATAGCATAAAGTCTACTTGAAATAACTATGATGTTTATGATTTTTTGATATATGTAACCAGTCAAACCCATGTATGTAAAATTTCTTTCCCCATACAATTATGTCTATAATACATATATGATTTTTATTTTTACTTACAGTGTTCATTCTTTTCCTTGGCTCATCTCTGTCACTGAGGAACTGAAAAGCTTCATAGGCGAACCACCGTCTGACGTACAATTCCGATGTTCCTGGAAGAAAAAAATGAATAGAAATACAAATACCAATCATGTGTCTATAAGAATCATAATAGTTAAGGGAGATATGCACTAAAAAGGGTGTTACAAAATAAACTTTTATATGAACTTTGGTAAATGAGAAAACACATACAAACACAGAAAGCTTTCCATATAAACATATGTTAAATTGCATTATATAAAAAATGTTAGGTGTCTACACTGACAAAAACTTGTATTTTTACAATAATTTGAAATTTTACAAAAATCTCTATCGTAAAGAATTATATCAAAAGTAACAAATAGAAGGTCATGCAGAAAATGTTTGCAAAATAAATAATAAAAACCAAACCTTACCTTTCTCTGTACTTTGAGATTTTTGTTTTTGCAATCAACACTAGATCTGTCTAGCCCGAATTCACTGGCTATCTCCTTCCACGCGTTTCTTTCAAGTTCTTTTTAAAATGTTGCGGATGTTTTGGATCCCATAATAACGAATTGGTTTAGTACACTTCTATGAGTTGAAGAGCCTCTTCATCAGTCCACTCGGGCATGGTTGAAAACACTAACGAAATCACGTGTTGTTCGCGAGCTCAGAGAATGTTACCACAACGACGTCCACACTGGTACTGCGAATCCCTTTGTGTTCGTCCCTCGGACCGACTTTCTCCGGAACGGCCCGAGCAGCGAACGAGCGGTTCACGAGCGGCTCACGAACCCCCGAGACACCGTCCACACGGCGCTCGCGAGCTGCTCCTGAACCGCTCGGCTCGCATGTGTATACGCGGCTTTAAGTTTTATCGCTGCTAAATCGCGAATTTCCTCGAGTTGTAACAAATGGATGCCGTCGGATTTGTTTAGCCTTTTAAACCATTTTAAGTCTTACCTCAAAGGTCTCAAAGGATTCCGTATGAGATGTTTCAGTAGAGTCAGGTTCTATCTCTTCGTCCTCATATTTCCGTTGCCTACTTTAAATACTGTCTGAACGATATCATCGTCCACCTTCATTTGAGAAGCGTCTTCATTGGCACACTGTTCAAACCACTTTACGATATCATCATTATCACATTCGTCATTGTTTTTGAAGCGACCAGCGACTATGAAGTTTTACTTACTACAAGGTCCATATAATTTCTTGGTTCCTCTTCTAGTGCTGCAGCGTTGTCTTTTGTTTTTCTGCGTATTTGTTTTCCTCCTTCATCGCTGTGTTCCAATATCGTTTTAAGTTGCAATTCTCAGTTGAATACGACGCGTCCACAATCATGTAGCAACAAACTTTAAAATTAATTTAAAAAAAGCCAAAACACTATCAACATGATTGTTTTTAGCAGAGAGAAGCCGACGTAAAATACGATTTCTGTAAACTTTCTTTAAAGCTGCAATAACGCTTTGATCAAGAGGCTGAGTGGACAGTTAGGTGCCAGAATTCAACAATGAATAAACAATATTCTTGCTCCAACATTTCCGTGAACGGATATGCCGGTGCATTATCTACCACCAACAGCACGTTTCCATTTTCTTTGCCCACATTTCAGCAAAATTCTTCACTTCGGGTATAAAGGTGTTGTCATACCAGTCGACAAAAACTTCCGTGTTCATCCACGCTTTCTCTAAAGTTTGTAAATTAAAAGGAATTTTGAATTTTTAAACACCGAGGTTTGTTGGCTTACTTTTAGGAACACTGGGTATTTTGTGTGTTCCTTGGCCA
This sequence comes from Magicicada septendecula, assembly GCA_034769895.1. Taxonomy (NCBI): domain Eukaryota; kingdom Metazoa; phylum Arthropoda; class Insecta; order Hemiptera; family Cicadidae; genus Magicicada; species Magicicada septendecula. Next base: position 649,560 of record CM068372.1, on the reverse strand, counting down.
TTAGCACAAACCATCAGTGACCCGTTCCTACTTTCTTTATACGCTGGAGCCTAATGATCACATTTAGATGCCAATACTTTAGATAATGAGAATTTTGAGAAATAACCCGCTTCGCTCGTGTTGTACAGAAGCTGTAAATCGTACTTGCCGCGTTTTAGAATTTCCTCGAATTTGTTGACAAATGAAACCGCAATTGAATATCCGCGGTCATTTTTTCGCCTTGACTTTCGGCTTAACTGGGAAACCCCTCACTCAGCTTGCCTTATGAAACGTTGGTAGCGTATCTAAGAGACACTTATATTACTCGCAAGCTCTAAAGGGAAATTCATAGCCGGACGTATATTAAGGAAGATGACCAGGCAAAGAAGAAGGACAAGCGAAGGCAATCGGACCCTCCAGGAAAATAAATATTGCTACCTGGAACCTGAAAGGTATACAACATAAAACAGACAAATTTGTAGAAGAATTGAAAGAAAGGAAAGTGTATTTAACAATACCAACAGGGAGCGAAAAGAAAAACAGATATGAATTACAAACTTAAATTACTATGCAATGTTATACAGTGGTGTCGACATAAATATGCGAGTAGTTCGAACAAGAGTGGCCATTTTAATAAATGAAGAAGCTATAACATGCTGTGAATGGAAAAGCCAAAGAATTATTTCAGTAAAATTAAGAGTGGAAAGAGGGAATCTAACAGTGGTAGGAGTTTATGCACCGGAGGAAGGAAGGAAAAAATAATCAGATGCAAGAAGTAATTGACAATATAACTAAAAATTACTTCCTCGTTATTACAAGCAACTTAAACGCTTGTATTGGTAATATATCAGTTCCCGGCATCACTAGTAATAATAGAGAACATGTAAAGTTATTGATATATAATGAAAATAGCTTACTTAATTTTGCAAGCTTTAATAACCTCAGGATCACCAGCACATTTTTTAGACACAAGGAGATACACAAATACGCCTGGAGTGAAAGAGGTGCCTGTTCTATAATAAATTATATTACTGTCAATCAAAAAATTATAAACCTAGTTCTGGACACAAAGGTGTTTAGAAAACGTGACGTCCATACTGAACACCATCTACTGATTAGTAAGATTAGTTTGTTAAAAAAATCATCTGTGCACTGGAATAAGACAATAAAAAACACAGAACAAGGAAGATCAATTCAAAGTACGGCTTTTGAAAGAGGTTTGTACCAAAGAAGAATAAATCTTAATAGATTTAGGCAAATAGACCACAATCCTGAGTTGAGATTGAATGGGAATGTATAAAAGTTGTAGTATATTCCCATTCCAAAGGTGTCGCTGCAAGAAAAGTTTTGGAAGCAATGAAAATATTAAAACGTAAGTGTGTTCTAAGGATATGGGATCCTGAATTAGAAATATTAGCAAAAGGGAAGACAGAAGCCTGCTTAAAATTCATTGAGGAAGCCTACTAGGATTGAAATAATTGAGGACGAAGTTTTGGGAAAGTGTTACAAAGATTTGTGGCACGTTAATGAAAATAAATTTAATAAAGTAAATACGACTATAACAGATAAATTATAAATGGAAGAGTTAATATTTAATTTCAAGGGAAATAGAAACTTCATAGCTTGTGGGGAAGACAACATAAATACAGGACTATTAAATTATGCTCCGAGTGAGCTCCGTGAACGACTTCTACGATTATATAAGGGAACATTCCAGAAGAATAGAAAATAGACAAGGTGATATCCATTTTTAAGGAAAGGAACCGAGCCAATCCCGGAAATTACAAAGGGATCAGCTTGCTTTGTTCAGCATTTAAGATCTATGCAAAAATAATTAGCAGGATACTGAGTAACATAACAGACGAAGACCATAACATAACATTATTATGCAAGAAGAGCAATCGGTTTTCAGGAAAGGACAAAGCTGCATTGATAATATTTTCACTGTTAAGCAGATAATAGATAAAAGGAGAGAACAAAGTTTAGAGACCAATCTACTATTCGTAGATTATTGCAAAGCTTTTGACACGGTACCTAGGTCAATGCTGTGGGGAGTTTTAGAAAATAGACATTCCATTACATTTAATACAAGTGATCAAAAGCAAGTATCTTGGGATCAGGATAGAAATAAAGCAACGAAACTCCATCAAAATAAATGGAGGCGTTAGACAAGATTGCCTTTTATCAACCGCTCTTTTTAGACTGTTTTTGCACGGGATTGTTAGGATTGGGCTTAGAAGTGTAAATAGAGGAATCAGAGTTGCGAGGAAAATGCTTGAGACTAATATTTGCAGTGATCAGATTTTATTGGCCATAAATGAAGATATCCTGGAAAGGATAACCTCCACTCTTTAAATAACATTGCGAAAGAATTAAATATGGATATATTTGTCAGAAAACAAAATGTATGGCTTTTAAATTATCCAAAATAATTTTGGTCACTTAGATCCAAAATTGTTTTGGATAGTAAAATTATTGAACGAAACTCAGAATTTAACTACGTTGTAAGCTGTCACATACAAACAAAGAAGATATTAGTAGAAAAATTAATAAATTTAACCAGATAACAAGAACTCTCCGACGTGAAATAAAACATAAAGTAAGGAAAGAATCCATTATAAAATTGTACAAATCCATGGCAGTTTCTACCCTTACTTATGGCTTAGGAACGTGGACACTATCTGCTAAACAAATATCAAGAATTCAGGTTACGGAAATTAATTTATTGCGTTCCACAGCTGAGTATACAAAATTAGATATGAAAAGAAACAATCACATATGAGAGGAACTGAAAGTTGAAGAAGTAAATTGAATTATCAAGAGAAAGTATAGAGATAGTTGGAGACTACACATTACCAGAATTCCCAACACAGTGACAGATTCTCCAAGGTAGCCTTATTGTATCAGCCGGTAGATAGAGAAGCCTGGGAATACCCAAGAACAGATGATCCGACCAGTTTGGAACCGGAACAGACTAAATAGTATAAGCCGTGAAGAAGAAGAAAAGTAAACTTTCGAGCTCACGAACCCCGTTTCAGTTAGCAAACTTTCCTAACCACCCAGCATTTGCTATAAAAGAAGAGGCTCCGCCGAGTTTTTGGGTAAACTCCAAAGTTCTTTTATATAATAAAGTGAAGATACTTTAAAATACACGGTTTCTGTAGGAACCGTGTAAAAACGCAGCCTCATATTTTGGTTTTCCATAATTTTTCGATGTGCACTTACATCCTCACTGTCCAAATTGCATCAGCTAATCGGAATTCTTCGTTATAACTGAAATGGTGGAGGTCCCTACGCCGTACCAATCAACTAAAACACGAACGGATTCACTATTTTGTAACAACTTTACAATCATCTTTCTTTCTACTCGGCATTCTTAAAAACTAAAACATATGAAATCAAACAGACCGTAACAAACAATAGACGACCTAATGTGCGTTAAATGGCATGTGGACTACTAAAAAAATGTGAGAGCGTAATAAGTTTCAAGTTCAGGCAGTAGTAACAGCTGTTCCTCGCTCCTCAGCATTACGCATGTTACACCTGGTATGCGCATGCAACATTGGGGGGGCGGGGACTCACTTTCAACACTTGAAAAGTTGTGGGCGAATTCGATCACTTTAGTGAACTCGATCAGTACATCTCAATTAGTGAAATGATTCGATCTTTAAAATTTGATCATTAATCACTACTGAGCGAGTTCATTTCAATTATTTATACACTTTATGTCAATAAAGTTCATATAAAAATGCAGTTATATTATATTCGCTAACAAGACTATATTATTTCAGTTATTATACAAATTTATGTTAGATGAATGATTACACACCCACCCCCAAAAAAATATTTTTGAAACTGGAAACAAACATGAGCGAGATTCATCTACATCCACTTTTTGTTAATAAAGACAAATGAAATTAAAGATCGAGAATCATGAATAATAAATGTTCATTTCATTGAAAAACTACGTACTCCTTTCCGTTTTGCCATGTTCATGAAAATGGCGACTACATTGAATGAAATGACCGGAATGCCAGAGACGTCTAGCGGAGACTTCTTGCGTTAACTCGATCATTGATCAAATCAGGAAGTGACCGATATGGAAACGAAAGACAAACGTGGCGACAGTTCAAATCAGTGACCAAGATTGAAATGAAAGCCAGAGCCATCTAGCGGAGTCTGCTTGCGGTAACTCAATCACTGATCGAATCAGTAAGTGATCGAAATGGAAACGAAAGTAGAACTGTGTTAAAACAGTATTTCAAACTATCAGTTACAAATGAAACCGTTCCAAAGAAGTAGCCGTTACAAACACCGGTTACTTGTAACGCTTTTTTTAAAACATTATTTTATTCGTCTGCTCTGTTTTCAAATACTTACTAGCATACTGTTAAAAGTTAGTTGGGGTGCTTTTTTTACAGTTTATGAAGTATATGTTTGCTAATTGCTAAAAACACGAATGTTGGCTTATTACATTATTAACAAAATAATTATATTAATAAATAATATAACAGTTTAATTAATTATACTTCAACACTGAATTAAAACGTTTGTTTAATGTTTATTATATTATTATATTAATATTATACAATATTTATAATATTATGCTTGTTTATTTAAATTATATTAAAATAATATTAGTGTCTGTGAGGGGTAGAATAACTTTGCAGTAATCGGTTGTTTATACAGATTTGATCTGTCACCATCAAGTATAAAACTGTTCAGTAACTTCTTAAATTAGTTAAATACTGTCCACCCTAAAAAAAAAATTAAAGCCACCAGTCCATTAGTAAAATATTCACGTTTACTCCTAACGCGGAACAAAGGACGAGATAGAAAGCGCAAGACGCGGAAAGCCGTTGTGTACTGTGTACTGAATCGCAAAAAATCCAGTTTGGAACCGCAGATGAGGGTAACTTAGCTAACTGATTGAAATGACCGAGTTGAGATTGAAATGAAAGCCAGAGACATCTTCTGGAAACTTTCTGCGGTAGCTTGATCACTGGACCAATCAGTAAATGATTGAAATGAGCGAAATCGAAATGTTACACAAAAACCAATACTGATCGAATCATCAACAGATTGAATCCCCAACTAATCGAATCACTTACTGACTGAGACGAGACGAAGATTCATTAGAAAGTCGTCGAGAGGCACCTAGCGGAGATTGTTTGAACTATCTCAGATTGTTCGCCAGTGACTATTATTGTTGACCAACTCCTCTTTTAAAAGACTGATTCGATCAGTCGATCACCTAAATGATTCAATAAAAATGATTTCTTAAATCCTGAACGACACATCTCTACTTCACATTCATTGACAAGTCGCTCGCTTTTCACATTACTATTGCGTTAACCATCATCTGTTCTACTTTACCCACGTACATATTAGATTCAGTAGTTACGCACTTAAAGCTTTTACTAATTATTTTTATTTTATCGTCTTATTATTGTTATTTGATAATTATAGCATTCCGCATTTATACCTCACTGAGGAAGGATTAAACCATTCCGAAACGACGTTTGAGGAAATAACAAAGAAGTTAGTTTTCACAAGTGAAAGTGCATTAAATTTTAATTGTTAATTATAAAAGGACTATTCACGATAAATTATGATAGTAACTATCAAATTATTGAGGCTCCTGGATCTCCTACTTATAAAATTAAAAACATGACACAAAAATTATATAAAGAAAGAAAGAATAGAAGAAGAAAATAAAGGATTTATTTCTGTCTTTTATTCATAGCGTAAGGTGTGCATGTGTGTGTGTGTGTGGTGCTATGTCTATTGTACGAGAATGTGCTAACGTTGTTTGCTTGTGTTCGTAGTTGAGATGGGCAGATATACCTATAACAGGTATTTTGGAAAGATATTTTTTGAACGGATATAACAGTGACCCAAAAGTTAAATACCTGTTATTCGCGGCCTTGCAGTTCCGAGTCGCGGGACCCTCCTACGCAACGAACGAGTACGCAAGTAACAACAAGTAAACGAGTACTACAAGTATTAGGAGTATTACGAGTACACTAGTACGAAGTCACTTTTTCGTGCTGAATACTTCGTTTCATAATTGTCGTATGTCATAAAAATACGAAACGAAGCAAAACAGCGAGGTTCAGAAGCTGTTTTTAATAAATGAAAAAAAAATGCATACTGATGTTACATTTATTCTCGTGTGTTATCACATATATAATAGAGATTATAGTAAAAACATATGTATTATACTAGTCACCACGTTGGTAAATTCTGAAAAAGCGAATTGTATTGTATTATAACCTACAGAGTGGGTGATAGTTGATAAGCCATGTTATACTCTTTGATAATGTGTTTCGGAGATGATTTTAACTTAACTGCACATCTCACGTAAATGATGATAGTCTAGTGTTCCTCTTGTAAAACACTACAAAGTAGTTTTTTTTTGTACCGACACCTGTAGCTTTCTCTAAGATAGGATATCAACTTTATATCCGAAATGTATGCACTTTATGTAGTCCCGTTCATTAAATCTTTACTGATCTGGTAACGCTACCCTAAAACATAAGGTGTTTTCGTAAATTTTTGTCTTTCATCTAAACTGCTAATTTTGAATTTTTGTCTCTATCACTTTACTTACCATTTGACTAATAGTATTTTCCACTTAGTAAATAAATAAAAATAACAAACTCCATGACAGATATCAAAATTAGAAGTAAGTGGTCAAACTGCAGGCATTAAGATAAATGCACGATCTGATGAAGATATGTATTTACTAAACTTATTAGAAGGCCATCAATAAAAAAAGGAGGTGATAAGGAGAGAAAGCTACAAGTTTATCTGAATTTCTTGGAGACTGTAAAACATTCATGATTGATTTATGATATGAAGTTTCCATTATTTGCCAACTTGTGTTTTTGCAACGGCCTGTTAGTTGCACAGTTGATCCACTAGCGGTGGCTCCCAACATTTCCGGACCCGCATACCACTTTGGTCTTCCGCGTTCTCTTCAAGTACCACCGGACAAGAAAGGAAAAGAATATAAGAGCAGAAATCTGATGAAATTTTACCGCAAATTGTTTACGTCGTGTTTTTATAATGGTAATCGGTTTAAATTAAGTTCAATGAAAATTTATTGTTCTTTTAAACGTAAATTTTATTTTTTTTAAGTAAATACTTTTTCCTAGGTAGGTATAATTGCATACTCCTAGTGGTGTGCCTACCAGCGGTCGGTAAAACCCGTAAAATGGGAAGGTCTTTTTAAGTATTGCTGTCCACTGTGAATGTTGTCGGTTTTCGGCTTTGCTAGGTCATGTTCGTTATGGTAGGTTATTGCCAATAAATTCTCTTGTTTCTTATTTTCTTTTAAACAGTAATAGTTTAATAAAGTCACAGTGTAAAGTAACACTTTTAGTTTCGATTTATTTCTTATAACAAATTATGCGATATATCGTATAATATAGATATGTAGATATTAAGTATATAGGCCTAATAACTGTTATTTGTAACGGTAGTTTTGGAACGGTATAATTCGTACCTCTTATTTTGAAATACTAGTTTAGCACACCTCTAGTTCGTAGTGTAACACGCGCTAGTGTAAGTAGTAAGGAAATATTGCAGCTGGCCCTACTGAACTTGAAGGTAATTATGACACAAACGGTACACTGTACACTGGAACGCTTGTGATTAACGACAGGAAGGTGGCGTTACTATTTTGATAATGTGTTTTTAACGGAAGTTGATAAAGGCACTTGTCTGCTAAAACAAAACAGGATAACAATTTCTTATCGGGGAGGTTTGAAGTATAAACAGACCACAGAAACAACGCAGCATAGAGATAAATGTAGCTTAACAATATCTATGCATTTTCATTGAAATCGAAACAAAGACTGATGTTGACAGTGCTAAATGTTGATTATGGTGCATATCCTAATGCCAGTGCTAACAAACAAATGCATATACAGTAGCAATTCAATAAGTATTCATGTAATTTTACAGTATCTGCTGATATAAACTGGGTTTTTATTCACTGGCAGTCTACGGCCGCCACTTTGATTTCAAGGTGTTAGGTCGCATAAATGAGAGCGACGGACGGCTTTCACTGATAATATAGAAATTACCAGCAAAAGCGGGTTAATACCACTGATTGCTCTCCCGTTTAAAAGAATGACAGGCATCAAAGTAACTGTTACCTGTCGTAAATCACAATATGTGAAATCACGCGTCAGAATCACTCCTTGTACTCTGTTTGATGTTGACCGTATTAGGAATTTCTTACAGTTGACAATACAAATTCTAGGAAAACATCAAACCATGTTTTTCATGGGTAGCGTGCTCTGCATCATTATACGTCTGTCTACCCGCTGTTCGCCAACTCAGTAGCCAACGCTAGCGGTCCTATGAAAATTTGTACAAGTCATTCCTAAGACATTACCTTGTCACTAGTAAGCTTCCAGAACTGCCAGGAAGAAATACATTTATAAGTTAGTTAAATTCCAATATAGGCCAATTTTTATATGATCAGAAAATATTGAACGCCCTAACTACACTATTAGTAGTAGAACTTTATTAGTAACATAACTTTAGAGCAGACAATCATAAAATAAATACTAAAAGTTCCGAACCACTGGTTAGTATTTTAGTTAAATTTGTGACCATAATACATAAATTACAAAGAGTTTAGTCGTAGCTTTCTAGTGTGTGTATGTTACCACAGATCTCAGTATCTAACCTTATTTACAAATATACGTAACTGTTATTATAATTAATAGGCCTATGTAACAAAAAAACAAATAATTTAAACTTTATATATATTTTTTTAAAGAAACTAACACTTTATTGCATATAAGCTAAATACAAATATTTCACTGCACTCTTATCAGTCAATTCCGTTCCCAATTTTTCATCATTATAATTTTTATATATATTTCGAAATATGTATACTCTCTAATATTCTAGGAGATCAAAGTGTAGTATAAAGTAATCAGAAAGCTATACACTTTGGTATGTTTAGATTGCTAATACTCTATTTAAGAAATTATTATTATCATTCTCAAAACGTCTACCTGGACTTCAAGAAGGCAGAACTGTTTCTGTAAAATACTTTTCTTCAAAAAACATTTGGAAAATTATAACACAAACAGAAATACCCATTGTACATTCCCAAAGTAGATCAAATTTATTAGAGCAGGTAAATAGTTATCTATGTTAAGTTCTCCCTGTTCAGAAACAATAAATTCAAGAAGAGGCAACCACCAAACCAAATTCCAAGTGTCGCATTTAAGTAATAAAGTGAGCTTTCACTTGAACGCTGTTTATACAAATCGTGAAATGTGTACGTAGATAAGCACTAGGAAACATTGGCTATAAACCGTAAAGTTAAGAGATTAATAAAACATTTTAAAACGCATTCACATGATTGTTACTTGTAGGAAAATATTTTATTTTTAGGAGTACGAAAAAATAACGAAGGAATCAAAACGCTTAAATTGTAAATATTTTGATGCGCTTGCGTACATATAGACTACCCACGCCTGCCAAAGGTTACACAAAGAATCAAATTACATAAAACCTATAAAAATAGCAAACGTAACTTTTTGTGTGACAAAAGGTTTTATACGCAAATAACTCGTTGGCTTGCAGTTAAATTTAAATTAACTCTATTGAACAATTTTGATTAACACTTCCTTCTATTTTAAATCAACTGGAATGTATTGGTTTCCCCGTTTTGTAGAGAAACAATCAAACAATTTATATGTAAGCAGTATAATGTGTGTACGTACCTATCAGACATAATGCTGCCTGTAGTGTTCTTACAGCCGACCGAACCATGGACACATTCGCACGGATGCACTCACACTGAGACTGCCCGCGCAGCAAGTTGTAGGACAGATTGTTTTAGAAATTCGGCCTCAAGGCCGGCCGGTACAAGGGGTTTCAGTCCTTGACTTATTCGTAAAAATAACCCGGTATAAACCCACAAGGAAAATAATTGTTTATACTTGTGTTTTAGTGGTTCGTTATTTCCAAGAAAAACCCAAGGTCATCCTGTTTTTAACCACGACAGTTCCAAAACAAGCGTCACCAAATTTCCATCCGGTGAACATCTGATGATCCTCAAGACGTCATGAATTCGTTCACGTACGGTTGGATAATCTCAGATGTGATGATCATAAGATGAGCCATTAGAAGTATGAGCACTTCTAAAGGGGCGGGATAACTAAGTTGGTGGTATATTGAATAAAACTACTTATCTTTCAAGAAGGTGTAAGAAGTCTCACTTAGATTTAAACATAACATGTCACTGTCACTGTCACTGTCATTTTAGGTTAGCCTATGTACTAAGTGTTGTAATGTTGTGATGTTCACCATGGAATTATGTAAGTCAACGTCATGTTGTTTTGTTAGCCTCAATATGCATATGCTTTAAGCACATATTATGTCGAGTATTGATATATCTCTCACTCTCGCCTATTGATACGCCTGGAAAGGCTCGGTCACGGCATATCATGGGGACTCCATTCTACGCGATATACCAACTGTGTAACCAGTATTCACATCAACAGTAATACTTCACTTCCAACGTTTGAAAATTGAATGAGACGCCATGCGGAAATAATTTAATTTTCCCGCTGCCAAAATGAAAACATGGAACCAGTATTTGCAGCTCACAACGTTACAGCCTGCCAAACAGTGAACAGAAAAGCAGCGGATTGTGTACAGTAGAGTTACCAAACAGCTGACACGCCGCCGGCTTGAATTCGCTGACGTGCACCGTAGCGGTATATCGGTCAAGGCCGATATATAGAAGAACTTAACCGCACAACCTTTGGTCCTGATATTCGGCCGGCATTGTCGGCGCGAATATGGCCGTGGAATTTAACTTTATATTTTGCCTCGGCACAACGCTGATTAAGTATAACAGTGCTACGTTGTGATGATATATAGAAAATTTTCTACGTGACGCTTCAAAAGCTGCGTGATTAATCGACGCTCGAGTTTATTCTAGGCACGCCTTCCAGGCATTCGTAGATTATTCTACCGGCTTTGGATCCTCGAGATGTGTAAAAATAGAACATTTACATGGTTTCCAGAGCTTTCCAGTGGCAGTGCCAGTAAATGCGTTTATCGACAATGCCAAAGTACAAAATGGTCAGACAAGAATGGAGAGAAAGAAACAAGTTACACCCCAATTAATTATTCTCAACAATTTTGATATGCTCAAGTAAAACTGTATTATACATGTAAACTCAACAACTTTTTATTAATATAGCTAACATTAGATCACAAATTATCAGATGAACATTTGAATATTAATGCTTGTTGATTTCTAATAACTATATCATATTTCCTTTAACCAAAAATATTTTTGTCACACAGCACTGAGAGAATGTCATAATTTCGTACACCAAAAGACAAAAAAACTGAAGCTTTATGGCGAGAAGAATTACAAGTCAAAATCCATTGGGAATATTAAAAGAAGGGTATAGACATCTGAAATAATAAAAATTTGAGAAAATATATATAGTAAATATTATAATCCTCTATTATCTGAGATTGTTTCTTAGATTAAAAGGTTGAGGTTTAATCCTTTAATCCTTTAGTGTCTGAGATTATTTGCTTTTTACTACAGTGCTATAGTCACATTACTTCACTAACCACTTTTAACAAAATGTTACTATAGCTAGAGTTGTAGTAACTGTGTACTGAATGTACACGCGGTAGGAGTGTTACTGAATACATTAACACACTCAACTGTACTCATTATTTACACAGTGCAATCACTATCTGTTTGCTCAGCGATAGTATCAAACCTAGTGACGTGTTACTATTTACTTTGGAGAGACAGTAAACTCTGTGCAATAATATAGCAGTAATCAGAGAATTCTAACAGGATATTTAGTATTAGCGGCTTTATTAATTTGTGTAAATATGTGATAGCCTAATATTTTCATTTACCTTGTACACTGAAGTTACTTGTATTTTTAGCGTATCGCAAATACTGAAATCTTATGTAAAACGAAAGGTATCTTTTTACTCTGAAATTACAATATTTATTCTAAAGAAAACGTAAACTATTTACGTTCTTACCAAAACGCTTATTATAGGCAATAAAAGTGTCTGAATATTTTTGGAAATGTACTTGAACTTGGCGACCGGAACTCCGACTTAAAAGTATCTTTATATAATCCAGAAACATGTACGATCGTGTGCATAAGAAAATTATAAAATAAATATCACATTTTGATACAAAATGAGTAACCAATGTGTCTAATGTATCCGTCATCATCCAAATTTACTAATGTCATTATACTAATTGCATAAAATGACACACACATACACACACACACACACACACACACACACACACACATACAATGCCACACAAATATAACTGTCACGTGTGAACACGTTACGTGTTTATATTACTAACGTAAAGCAATTTAATTATTGTGTCAGATTTTATTAATTAATTAAACAATTTGATTATTCTGCAAAATTTTCGTAACCTAATTACAAAACATGTAATATTTATTTTTTATATGTATAGTATCTACATTTATGCTAGAATTTTCAGTCATCGTGATAATTTTCTTGTAAAAACTTACGTTAATAGTTCCGTCAGTGACTTACTTTTTTGTCGTTACGATGCGTTTCAAGACGTATGTCTCATCATCAGGTGTTTCACTCGATAGGTGAGGTCGTCAATACATTAAAATAAAATAAATAAGCGAACACATAAAAACACAAACGTGAACGGAACATATACGACCGGTGCGCACAGCGTTGACAGTGCGGGCTCGACTTTATTAAAAATCACGACTACACGTCTACTGTACCCCGTTGTGCTACTACTGTGCAAGGGGACGTATAAAATAACAAAACTGCTTACGAGATCGTTGATACGCCGCGGTACGCGAGGCTGTTCCTCTTGATAGAACAACTATATTTACTACAGAGTCCCATAACTTTCTGTATTGTTCAAGCCTCCCCTTCCAGACGTTACACGACTACTGTACCCCGTTATGCTACTACTGTGCAAGGGGACGTATAAAATAACGAAACTGCTTACGAGACCGTTGATACGCTGCGGTACGTGTGGCGGTTCCTGTTGTTTAAAGTACATTCTTTACAACACAGTTGCATAACTTTCTGTATTATTCAAGCTAGCCCCTACCAGGCGCTACATGACAACTGTACCCCGTTATGCTACTACTGTGCAAGGGGACGTATAAAATAACAAAACTGCTTACGAGACCGTTGATACGCTGCGGTACGTGTGGCGGTTCCTTTTGTTTAAAGTACATTCTTTGCAACATAGTTGCATAACTTTCTGTATTATTCAAGCTAGCCCCTACCAGACGCTACACGACAACTGTACCCCGTTATGCTACTACTGTGCAAGGGGACGTATAAAATAACAAAACTGCTTACGTGACCGTTGACACGCCGCGGTACGCGTGGCTGTTCCTGTTGATTAAAGAACATTTTTCATTACGACATAGTTCCATAACTTTCTGTATTATTCAAGCTAGCCCCTACCAGACACTACACGACAACTGTACCCCGTTATGCTACTACTGTGCAAGGGGACGTATAAAATAACAAAACTGCTTACGTGACCGTTGACACGCCGCGGTACGCGTGGCTGTTCCTGTTGATTAAAGAACATTTTTCATTACGACATAGTTGCATAACTTTCTGTATTATTCAAGCTAGCCCCTACCAGACGCTAGACGACAACTCTACCCCGTTATGCTACTACTGTGCAAGGGGACGTATAAAATAACAAAACTGCTTACGAGACCGTTGATACGCTGCGGTACGTGTGGCGGTTCCTGTTGTTTAAAGTACAGTCTTTAAAACATAGTTGCATAATTTTCTGTATTATTCAAGCTAGCCCCTACCAGACGCTACACGACAACTGTACCCCGTTATGCTACTACTGTGCAAGGGGACGTATAAAATAACAAAACTGCTTACGTGACCGTTGACACGCCGCGGTACGCGTGGCTGTTCCTGTTGATTAAAGAACATTTTTCATTACGACATAGTTGCATAAATTTCTGTATTGTTCAAGCTTGCCCCTTCCAGGCGTTACACGACAACTGTACCCCGTTATGCTACTACTGTGCAAGGGGACGTATAAAATAACAAAACTGCTTACGAGACCGTTGATACGCTGCGGTACGTGTGGCGGTTCCTGTTGTTTAAAAGTACATCCTTTACAACATAGTTGCATAACTTTCTGTATTATTCAAGCTAGCCCCTACCAGACGCTACACGACAACTGTACCCCGTTATGCTACTTCTGTGCAAGGGGACGTATAAAATAACAAAACTGCTTACGTGACCGTTGACACGCCGCGGTACGCGTGGCTGTTCCTGTTGATTAAAGAACATTTTTCATTACGACATAGTTGCATAAATTTCTGTATTGTTCAAGCTTGCCCCTTCCAGGCGTTACACGACTACAGTACCCCGTTGTGCTACTACTGTGCAATGGGACGTATAAAGTAACAAAACTGCTTACGAGACCGTTGATACGCTGCGGTACGTGTGGCGGTTCCTGTTGTTTAAAAGTACATCCTTTACAACATAGTTGCATAACTTTCTGTATTATTCAAGCTAGCCCCTACCAGACGTTACTCGACTACTGTACCCCGTTATGCTACTACTGTGCAAGGGGACGTATAAAATAACAAAACTGCTTACGAGACCGTTGATACGCTGCGGTACGTGTGGCGGTTCCTGTTGTTTAAAGTACATTCTTTACAACATATTTGCATAACTTTCTGTATTATTCAAGCTAGCCCCTACCAGACGTTACTCGACAACTGTACCTCGTTATGCTACTGCTGTGCAAGGGGACGTAGAAAATAACAAAACTGCTTACGAGACCGTTGATACGCTGCGGTACGTGTGGCGGCTCCTGTTGTTTAAAGTACATTCTTTACAACATAGTTGCATAAATTTCTGTATTATTCAAGCTAGCCCCTACCAGACGTTACTCGACTACTGTACCCCGTTATGCTACTACTGTGCAAGGGGACGTATAAAATAACAAAACTGCTTACGAGACCGTTGATACGCTGCGGTACGTGTGGCGGTTCTTGTTGTTTAAAGTACAGTCTTTACAACATAGTTGCATAATTTTCTGTATTATTCAAGCTAGCCCCTACCAGACGTTACTCGACTACTGTACCCCGTTATGCTACTACTGTGCAAGGGGACGTATAAAATAACAAAACTGCTTACGTGACCGTAGACACGCCGCGGTACGCGTGGCTGTTCCTGTTGATTAAAGAACATTTTTCATTACGACATAGTTGCATAAATTTCTGTATTGTTCAAACTTGCACCTACCAGGCGTTACACTACTACTGTACCACGTTATGCTACTACTGTGCAAGGGGACGTATAAAACAACAAAACTGCTTACGTGACCGTTGACACGCCGCGGTACGCGTGGCGGTTCCTGTTGATTAAAGAACATTTTTCATTACGACATAGTTGCATAAATTTCTATATTGTTCAAGCTTGCCCCTCCCAGGCGTTACACGACTACTGTACCCCGTTGTGCTACTACTGTGCAAGGGGACGTATAAAGTAAGAAAACTTCTTACGAGACCGTTGATACGCTGCGGTACGTGTGGCGGTTCCTGTTGTTTAAAAGTACATTCTTTACAACATAGTTGCATAAATTTCTGTATTATTCAAGATAGCCCCTACCAGATGCTAGACGACAACTATACCCCGTTATGCTACTACTGTGCAAGGGGACGTATAAAATAACAAAACTGCTTACGAGACCGTTGATACGCTGCGGTACGTGTGGCGGATCCTGTTGTTTAAAGTACATTCATTACAACATAGTTGCATAACTTTCTGTATTATTCAAGCTAGCCCCTACCAGACGTTACTCGACAACTGTACCCCGTTATGCTACTGCTGTGCAAGGGGACGTAGAAAATAACAAAACTGCTTACGAGACCGTTGATACGCTGCGGTACGTGTGGCGGCTCCTGTTGTTTAAAGTACATTCTTTACAACATAGTTGCATAAATGTCTGTATTATTCAAGCTAGCCCCTACCAGACGTTACTCGACTACTGTACCCCGTTATGCTACTACTGTGCAAGGGGACGTATAAAATAACAAAACTGCTTACGAGACCGTTGATACGCTGCGGTACGTGTGGCGGTTCTTGTTGTTTAAAGTACAGTCTTTACAATATAGTTGCATAATTTTCTGTATTATTCAAGCTAGCCCCTACCAGACGCTACACGACAACTGTACCCCGTTATGCTACTACTGTGCAAGGGGACGTATAAAATAACAAAACTGCTTACGTGACCGTTGACACGCCGCGGTACGCGTGGCTGTTCCTGTTGATTAAAGAACATTTTTCATTACGACATAGTTGCATAAATTTCTGTATTGTTCAAGCTTGCCCCTTCCAGGCGTTACACGACTACAGTACCCCGTTGTGCTACTACTGTGCAAGGGGACGTATAAAGTAACAAACCTGCTTACGAGACCGTTGATACGCTGCGGTACGTGTGGCGGTTCCTGTTGTTTAAAAGTACATCCTTTACAACATAGTTGCATAACTTTCTGTATTATTCAAGCTAGCCCCTACCAGACGTTACTCGACTACTGTACCCCGTTATGCTACTACTGTGCAAGGGGACGTATAAAATAACAAAACTGCTTACGAGACCGTTGATACGCTGCGGTACGTGTGGCGGTTCCTGTTGTTTAAAGTACATTCTTTACAACATATTTGCATAACTTTCTGTATTATTCAAACTAGCCCCTACCAGACGTTACTCGACTACTGTACCCCGTTATGCTACTACTGTGCAAGGGGACGTATAAAATAACAAAACTGCTTACGAGACCATGATACGCCGCGGTACGCGAGGCTGTTCCTGCTGATAGAACAAATATATTTACTACAGAGTCCCATAACTTTCTGTATTGTTCAAGCATCCCCTTCCAGACGTTACACTACTACTGTACCCCGTTATGCTACTACTGTGCAAGGGGACGTATAAAATAACAAAACTGCTTACGATACCGTTGATACGCTGCGGTACGTGTGGTGGTTCCTGTTGTTAAAGTACATTCTTTACAACATAGTTGCATAATTTTCTGTATTATTCAAGCTAGCCCCTACCAGACGTTACTCGACTACTGTACCCCGTTATGCTACTACTGTGCAAGGGGACGTATAAAATAACAAAACTGCTTACGTGACCGTAGACACGCCGCGGTACGCGTGGCTGTTCCTGTTGATTAAAGAACATTTTTCATTACGACATAGTTGCATAAATTTCTGTATTGTTCAAGCTTGCCCCTACCAGGCGTTACACTACTACTGTACCACGTTATGCTACTACTGTGCAAGGGGACGTATAAAACAACAAAACTGCTTACGTGACCGTAGACACGCCGCGGTACGCGTGGCGGTTCCTGTTGATTAAAGAATATTTTTCATTACGACATAGTTGCATAAATTTCTATATTGTTCAAGCTTGCCCCTCCCAGGCGTTACACGACTACGGTACCCCGTTGTGCTACTACTGTGCAAGGGGACGTATAAAGTAACAAAACTGCTTACGAGACCGTTAATACGC
The DNA here is from genome assembly GCA_034769895.1 of Magicicada septendecula. NCBI lineage: Eukaryota > Metazoa > Arthropoda > Insecta > Hemiptera > Cicadidae > Magicicada > Magicicada septendecula. Next base: position 631,967 of record CM068372.1, on the reverse strand, counting down.
TGCGGTACGTGTGGCGGCTCCTGTTGTTTAAAGTACATTCTTTACAACATAGTTGCATAAATTTCTGTATTATTCAATCTAGCCCCTACCAGACGTTACTCGACTACTGTACCCCGTTATGCTACTACTGTGCAAGGGGACGTATAAAATAACAAAACTGCTTACGAGACCGTTGATACGCTGCGGTACGTGTGGCGGATCCTGTTGTTTAAAGTACATTCTTTACAACATAGTTGCATAACTTTCTGTATTATTCAAGCTAGCCCCTACCAGACGTTACTCGACTACTGTACCCCGTTATGCTACTGCTGTGCAAGGGGACGTAGAAAATAACAAAACTGCTTACGAGGCCGTTGATACGCTGCGGTACGCGTGGTTGTTCCTGCTGATTAAAGTACATTCTTTACAACATAGTTGCATAACTTTCTGTATTATTCAAGCTAGCCCCTACCAGACGTTACTTGACTACTGTACCCCGTTATGCTACTGCTGTGCAAGGGGACGTAGAAAATAACAAAACTGCTTACGAGACCGTTGATACGCCGCGGTACGTGTGGCGGTTCCTTTTGTTTAAAGTACATTCTTTACAACATAGTTGCATAACTTTCTGTATTATTCAAGCTAGCCTCTACCAGACGTTACTCGACTACTGTACCCCGTTATGCTACTACTGTGCAAGGGGACGTAGAAAATAACAAAACTGCTTACGAGACCGATGATACGCTGCGGTACGTGTGGCGGATCCTGTTGTTTAAAGTACATTCTTTACAACATAGTTGCATAACTTTCTGAATTATTCAAGCTAGCCCCTACCAGACGCTACACGACAACTGTACCCCGTTATGCTACTACTGTGCAAGGGGACGTATAAAATAACAAAACTGCTTACGTGACCGTTGACACGCCGCGGTACGCGTGGCTGTTCCTGTTGATTAAAGAACATTATTCATTACGACATAGTTGCATAAATTTCTGTATTGTTCAAGCTTGCCCCTTCCAGGCGTTACACGACTACTGTACCCCGTTGTGCTACTACTGTGCAAGGGGACGTATAAAATAACAAAACTGCTTACGTGACCGTTGACACGCCGCGGTACGCGTGGCTGTTCCTGTTGATTAAAGAACATTTTTCATTACGACATAGTTGCATAAATTTCCGTATTGTTCAAGCTTGCCCCTTCCAGGCGTTAAACGACTACTGTACCCCGTTGTGCTACTACTGTGCAAGGGGACGTATAAAATAACAAAACTGCTTACGTGACCGTTGACACGCCGCGGTACGCGTGGCTGTTCCTGTTGTTTAAAGTCCATTCTTTACAACATAGTTGCAGAACTTTCTGTATTATTCAAGCTAGCCCCTTCCAGACGTTACACGACTACTGTACCCCGTTATGCTACTACTGTGCAAGGGGACGTATAAAATAACAAAACTGCTTACGAGACCGTTGATAGGCTGCGGTACGTGTGGCGGTTCCTGTTGTCTAAAGTACATTCTTTACAACATAGTTGCAGAACTTTCTGTATTATTCAAGCTAGCCCCTTCCAGGCATTACACGGCTACTGTACCCCGTTGTGCTACTAGTGTGCAAGGGGACGTATAAAATAACAAAACTCCTTACGTGACCGTTGACACGCCGCGGTACGCGTGGCTGTTCCTGTTGGTTAAAGAACATTTTTCATTACGACATAGTTGCATAAATTTCTGTATTGTTCAAGCTTGCCCCTTCCAGGCGTTACACTACTACTGTACCCCGTTATGCTACTACTGTGCTAGGGGACGTATAAAATAACAAAACTGCTTAAGTGACCGTTGACACGCCGCGGTACGCGTGGCTGTTCCTGTTAATTAAAGAACATTTTTCATTACGACATAATTGCATAAATTTCTGTATTGTTCAAGCTTGCCCCTTCCAGGCATTACACGGCTACTGTACCCCGTTGTGCTACTAGTGTGCAAGGGGACGTATAAAATAACAAAACTCCTTACGTGACCGTTGACACGCCGCGGTACGCGTGGCTGTTCCTGTTGATTAAAGAACATTTTTCATTACGGCATAGTTGCATAAATTTCTGTATTGTTCAAGCTTGCCCCTTCCAGGCGTTACACGACTACTGTACCCCGTTATGCTACTACTGTGCAAGGGGACGTATAAAATAACAAAACTGCTTACGAAACCGTTGATACGCTGCGGTACGTGTGGGGGTTCCTGTTGTTAAAAGTACATTCTTTACAACATAGTTGCAGAACTTTCTGTATTATTTAAGCTAGCCCCTTCCAGACGTTACACGACTACTGTACCCCGTTATGCTACTACTGTGCAAGGGGACGTATAAAATAACAAAACTGCTTACGAGACCGTTGATAGGCTGCGGTACGTGTGGCGGTTCCTGTTGTCTAAAGTACATTCTTTACAACATAGTTGCAGAACTTTCTGTATTATTCAAGCTAGCCCCTACCAGACGCCACACGACAACTGTACCCAGTTATGCTACTACTGTGCTAGGGGACGTATAAAATAACAAAACTGCTTAAGTGACCGTTGACACGCCGCGGTACGCGTGGCTGTTCCTGTTGATTAAAGAACATTTTTCATTACGACATAGTTGCATAAATCTCTGTATTGTTCAAGCTTGCCCCTTCCAGGCGTTACACGACCACTGTACCCCGTTATGCTACTACTGTGCAAGGGGACGTATAAAATAACAAAACTGCTTACGAGACCGTTGCCACGCCGCGGTACGCGTGGCGGTTCCTGTTGATTAAAGAACATTTTTCATTACGACATAGTTGCATACATTTCTGTATTGTTCAAGCTTGCCCCTTCCAGGCGTTACACGACTACTGTACCTTGTTATGCTACTACTGTGCACGGGGACGTATAAAATAACAAAACTGCTTACGAGACCGTTGATACGCTGCGGTACGTGTGGCGGTTCCTGTTGTTTAAAGTACTTTCTTTACAACATAGATGCAGAACTTTCTGTATTATTCAAGCTAGCCCCTTCGAGACGTTACACGACTACTGTACCCCGTTATGCTACTACTGTGCAAGGAGTCGTATAAAATAACAAATCTGCTTACGAGACCGTTGATACGCTGCGGTACGTGTGGCGGTTCCTGTTGTTTAAAGTACATTCTTTACAACATAGTTGCAGAGCTTTCTGTATTATTCAAGCTAGCCCCTGCCAGACGCTACACGACAACTGTACCCCGTTATGCTACTACTGTGCAAGGGGACGTATAAAATAAAAAACCTGCTTACGTGACCGTTGACACGCCGCGGTACGCGTGGCTGTTCCTGTTGATTAAAGAACATTTTTCATTACGACATAGTTCCATAAATTTCTGTATTATTCAAGCTAGGCCCTACCAGACGCTACACGACAACTGTACCCCGTTATGCTACTACTGTGCAAGGGGACGTATAAAATAACAAAACTGCTTACGTGACCGTTGACACGCCGCGGTACGCTTGGCTGTTCCTGTTGATTAAAGAACATTTTTCATTACGACATAGTTGCATAAATTTCTGTATTGTTCAAGCTTGCCCCTTCCAGGCGTTACACGACTACAGTACCCCGTTGTGCTACTACTGTGCAAGGGGACGTATAAAGTAACAAAACTGCTTACGAGACCGTTGATACGCTGCGGTACGTGTGGCGGTTCCTGTTGTTTAAAAGTACATCCTTTACAACATAGTTGCATAACTCTCTGTATTATTCAATCTAGCCCCTACCAGACGCTAGACGACAACTGTACCCCTTTATGCTACTACTGTACAAGGGGACGTATAAAATAACAAAACTGCTTTCGAGACCGTTGATACGCTGCGGTATGTGTGGCGGTTCCTGTTGTTTAAAGTACAGTCTTTACAACATAGTTGCATAATTTTCTGTATTATTCAAGCTAGCCCCTACCAGACGCTACACGACAACTGTACCCCGTTATGCTACTACTGTGCAAGGGGACGTATAAAATAACAAAACTGCTTACGTGACCGTTGACACGCCGCGGTAAGCGTGGCTGTTCCTGTTGAATAATGAACATTTTTCATTACGACATAGTTGCATAAATTTCTGTATTGTTCAAGCTTGCCCCTTCCAGGCGTTACACGACTACAGTACCCCGTTGTGCTACTACTGTGCAAGGGGACGTATAAAGTAACAAAACTGCTTACGAGACCGTTGATACGCTGCGGTACGTGTGGCGGTTCCTGTTGTTTAAAAGTACATCCTTTACAACATAGTTGCATAACTTTCTGTATTATTCAAGCTAGCCCCTACCAGACGCTAGACGACAACTCTACCCCGTTATGCTACTACTGTGCAAGGGGACGTATAAAATAACAAAACTGCTTACGAGACCGTTGATACGCTGCGGTACGTGTGGCGGTTCCTGTTGTTTAACGTACATTCTTTACAACATATTTGCATAACTTTCTGTATTATTCAAACTAGCCCCTACCAGACGTTACTCGACTACTGTACCCCGTTATGCTACTACTGTGCAAGGGGACGTATAAAATAACAAAACTGCTTACGTGACCGTTGATACGCTGCGGTACGTGTGGCGGTTCCTATAGTTTAAAGTACAGTCTTTACAACATAGTTGCATAATTTTCTGTATTATTCAGCTAGCCCCTACCAGACGTTACTCGACTACTGTACCCGGTTATGCTACTACTGTGCAAGGGGACGTATAAAATAACAAAACTGCTTACGTGACCGTTGACACGCCGCGGTACGTGTTGCTGTTCCTGTTGATTAAAGAACATTTTTCATTACGACATAGTTGCATAAATTTCTGTATTGTTCAAGCTTGCCCCTCCCAGGCGTTACACGACTACTGTACCCCGTTGTGCTACTACTGTGCAAGGGGACGTATAAAGTAACAAAACTCCTTACGAGACCGTTGATACGCTGCGGTACGTGTGGCGGTTCCTGTTGTTTAAAAGTACATTCTTTACAACATAGTTGCATAAATTTCTGTATTATTCAAGATAGCCCTTACCAGATGCTAGATGACAACTATACCCCGTTATGCTACTACTGTGCAAGGGGACGTATAAAATAACAAAACTGCTTACGTGACCGTTGACACGCCGCGGTACGCGTGGCTGTTCCTGTTGATTAAAGAACATTCTTTACAACATAGTTGCATAACTTTCTGTATTATTCAAGCTAGCCCCTACCAGACGTTACACGACTACTGTACCCCGTTATGCTACTACTGTGCAAGGGGACGTATAAAATAACAAAACTGCTTACGATACCGTTGATACGCTGCGGTACGTGTGGCGGTTCCTGTTGTTTGAAGTACATTCTTTACAACAGAGTTGCATAATTTTCTGTATTATTCAAGCTAGCCCCTACCAGACGTTACACGACTACTGTACCCCGTTATGCTACTACTGTGCAAGGGGACGTATAAAATAACAAAACTGCTTACGAGACCGTTGATACGCCGCGGTACGCGAGGCTGTTCCTGCTGATAGAACAAAAATATTTACTACAGAGTCCCATAACTTTCTGTATTGTTCAAGCATCCCCTTCCAGACGTTACACTACTACTGTACCCCGTTATGCTACTACTGTGCAAGGGGACGTATAAAGTAACAAAACTGCTTACGAGACCGTTGATACGCTGCGGTACGTGTGGCGGTTCCTGTTGTTTAAAAGTACATCCTTTACAACATAGTTGCATAACTTTCTGTATTATTCAAGCTAGCCCCTACCAGACGCTAGACGACAACTCTACCCCGTTATGCTACTACTGTGCAAGGGGACGTATAAAATAACAAAACTGCTTACGAGACCGTTGATACGCTGCGGTACGTGTGGCGGTTCCTGTTGTTTAAAAGTACATCCTTTAAAACATAGTTGCATAACTTTCTGTATTATTCAAGCTAGCCCCTACCAGACGTTACTCGACTACTGTACCCCGTTATGCTACTACTGTGCAAGGGGACGTATAAAATAACAAAACTGCTTACGAGACCGTTGATACGCTGCGGTACGTGTGGCGGATCCTGTTGTTTAAAGTACATTCATTACAACATAGTTGCATAACTTTCTGTATTATTCAAGCTAGCCCCTACCAGACGTTACTCGACAACTGTATCCCGTTATGCTACTGCTGTGCAAGGGGACGTAGAAAATAACAAAACTGCTTACGAGACCGTTGATACGCTGCGGTACGTGTGGCGGCTCCTGTTGTTTAAAGTACATTCTTTACAACATAGTTGCATAAATTTCTGTATTATTCAAGCTAGCCCCTACCAGACGTTACTCGATTACTGTACCCCGTTATGCTACTACTGTGCAAGGGGACGTATAAAATAACAAAACTGCTTACGAGACCGTTGATACGCTGCGGTACGTGTGGCGGTTCTTGTTGTTTAAAGTACAGTCTTTACAATATAGTTGCATAATTTTCTGTATTATTCAAGCTAGCCCCTACCAGACGCTACACGACAACTGTACCCCGTTATGCTACTACTGTGCAAGGGGACGTATAAAATAACAAAACTGCTTACGTGACCGTTGACACGCCGCGGTACGCGTGGCTGTTCCTGTTGATTAAAGAACATTTTTCATTACGACATAGTTGCATAAATTTCTGTATTGTTCAAGCTTGCCCCTTCCAGGCGTTACACGACTACAGTACCCCGTTGTGCTACTACTGTGCAAGGGGACGTATAAAGTAACAAAACTGCTTACGAGACCGTTGATACGCTGCGGTACGTGTGGCGGTTCCTGTTGTTTAAAAGTACATCCTTTACAACATAGTTGCATAACTTTCTGTATTATTCAAGCTAGCCCCTACCAGACGTTACTCGACTACTGTACCCCGTTATGCTACTACTGTGCAAGGGGACGTATAAAATAACAAAACTGCTTACGAGACCGTTGATACGCTGCGGTACGTGTGGCGGTTCCTGTTGTTTAAAGTACATTCTTTACAACATATTTGCATAACTTTATGTATTATTCAAACTAGCCCCTACCAGACGTTACTCGACTACTGTACCCCGTTATGCTACTACTGTGCAAGGGGACGTATAAAATAACAAAACTGCTTACGAGACCGTTGATACGCCGCGGTACGCGAGGCTGTTCCTGCTGATAGAACAAATATATTTACTACAGAGTCCCATAATTTTCTGTATTGTTCAAGCATCCCCTTCCAGACGTTACACTACTACTGTACCCCGTTATGCTACTACTGTGCAAGGGGACGTATAAAATAACAAAACTGCTTACGATACCGTTGATACGCTGCGGTACGTGTGGTGGTTCCTGTTGTTAAAGTACATTCTTTACAACATAGTTGCATAATTTTCTGTTTTATTCAAGCTAGCCCCTACCAGACGTTACTCGACTACTGTACCCCGTTATGCTACTACTGTGCAAGGGGACGTATAAAATAACAAAACTGCTTACGTGACCGTAGACACGCCGCGGTACGCGTGGCTGTTCCTGTTGATTAAAGAACATTTTTCATTACGACATAGTTGCATAAATTTCTGTATTGTTCAAGCTTGCCCCTACCAGGCGTTACACTACTACTGTACCACGTTATGCTACTACTGTGCAAGGGGACGTATAAAACAACAAAACTGCTTACGTGACCGTAGACACGCCGCGGTACGCGTGGCGGTTCCTGTTGATTAAAGAATATTTTTCATTACGACATAGTTGCATAAATTTCTATATTGTTCAAGCTTGCCCCTCCCAGGCGTTACACGACTACGGTACCCCGTTGTGCTACTACTGTGCAAGGGGACGTATAAAGTAACAAAACTGCTTACGAGACCGTTGATACGCTGCGGTACGTGTGGCGGCTCCTGTTGTTTAAAGTACATTCTTTACAACATAGTTGCATAAATTTCTGTATTATTCAATCTAGCCCCTACCAGACGTTACTCGACTACTGTACCCCGTTATGCTACTACTGTGCAAGGGGACGTATAAAATAACAAAACTGCTTACGAGACCGTTGATACGCTGCGGTACGTGTGGCGGATCCTGTTGTTTAAAGTACATTCTTTACAACATAGTTGCATAACTTTCTGTATTATTCAAGCTAGCCCCTACCAGACGTTACTCGACTACTGTACCCCGTTATGCTACTGCTGTGCAAGGGGACGTAGAAAATAACAAAACTGCTTACGAGGCCGTTGATACGCTGCGGTACGCGTGGTTGTTCCTGCTGATTAAAGTACATTCTTTACAACATAGTTGCATAACTTTCTGTATTATTCAAGCTAGCCCCTACCAGACGTTACTTGACTACTGTACCCCGTTATGCTACTGCTGTGCAAGGGGACGTAGAAAATAACAAAACTGCTTACGAGACCGATGATACGCTGCGGTACGTGTGGCGGATCCTGTTGTTTAAAGTACATTCTTTACAACATAGTTGCATAACTTTCTGAATTATTCAAGCTAGCCCCTACCAGACGCTACACGACAACTGTACCCCGTTATGCTACTACTGTGCAAGGGGACGTATAAAATAACAAAACTGCTTACGTGACCGTTGACACGCCGCGGTACGCGTGGCTGTTCCTGTTGATTAAAGAACATTTTTCATTACGACATAGTTGCATAAATTTCTGTATTGTTCAAGCTTGCCCCTTCCAGGCGTTACACGACTACTGTACCCCGTTGTGCTACTACTGTGCAAGGGGACGTATAAAATAACAAAACTGCTTACGTGACCGTTGACACGCCGCGGTACGCGTGGCTGTTCCTGTTGATTAAAGAACATTTTTCATTACGACATAGTTGCATAAATTTCCGTATTGTTCAAGCTTGCCCCTTCCAGGCGTTAAACGACTACTGTACCCCGTTGTGCTACTACTGTGCAAGGGGACGTATAAAATAACAAAACTGCTTACGTGACCGTTGACACGCCGCGGTACGCGTGGCTGTTCCTGTTGTTTAAAGTCCATTCTTTACAACATAGTTGCAGAACTTTCTGTATTATTCAAGCTAGCCCCTTCCAGACGTTACACGACTACTGTACCCCGTTATGCTACTACTGTGCAAGGGGACGTATAGAATAACAAAACTGCTTACGAGACCGTTGATAGGCTGCGGTACGTGTGGCGGTTCCTGTTGTCTAAAGTACATTCTTTACAACATAGTTGCAGAACTTTCTGTATTATTCAAGCTAGCCCCTTCCAGGCATTACACGGCTACTGTACCCCGTTGTGCTACTAGTGTGCAAGGGGACGTATAAAATAACAAAACTCCTTACGTGACCGTTGACACGCCGCGGTACGCGTGGCTGTTCCTGTTGGTTAAAGAACATTTTTCATTACGACATAGTTGCATAAATTTCTGTATTGTTCAAGCTTGCCCCTTCCAGGCGTTACACTACTACTGTACCCCGTTATGCTACTACTGTGCTAGGGGACGTATAAAATAACAAAACTGCTTAAGTGACCGTTGACACGCCGCGGTACGCGTGGCTGTTCCTGTTGATTAAAGAACATTTTTCATTACGACATAGTTGCATAAATTTCTGTATTGTTCAAGCTTGCCCCTTCCAGGCATTACACGGCTACTGTACCCCGTTGTGCTACTAGTGTGCAAGGGGACGTATAAAATAACAAAACTCCTTACGTGACCGTTGACACGCCGCGGTACGCGTGGCTGTTCCTGTTGATTAAAGAACATTTTTCATTACGGCATAGTTGCATAAATTTCTGTATTGTTCAAGCTTGCCCCTTCCAGGCGTTACACGACTACTGTACCCCGTTATGCTACTACTGTGCAAGGGGACGTATAAAATAACAAAACTGCTTACGAAACCGTTGATACGCTGCGGTACGTGTGGGGGTTCCTGTTGTTAAAAGTACATTCTTTACAACATAGTTGCAGAACTTTCTGTATTATTTAAGCTAGCCCCTTCCAGACGTTACACGACTACTGTACCCCGTTATGCTACTACTGTGCAAGGGGACGTATAAAATAACAAAACTGCTTACGAGACCGTTGATAGGCTGCGGTACGTGTGGCGGTTCCTGTTGTCTAAAGTACATTCTTTACAACATAGTTGCAGAATATTGATTTAAATGGAATAAATCCTATTGTAGTCCCAAGCCACGTGTTTGTTAACCAAATACACTGTACTCACCGTCTATGGCTTTTTTCCTTGATGTTTTTTCCAGTTTAATTGGAAACTGGAAAAAACATCAAGGAAAAAAGCCATAGACGGTGAGTACAGTGTATTTGGTTAGTTGCAGAACTTTCTGTATTATTCAAGCTAGCCCCTACCAGACGCCACACGACAACTGTACCCAGTTATGCTACTACTGTGCTAGGGGACGTATAAAATAACAAAACTGCTTAAGTGACCGTTGACACGCCGCGGTACGCGTGGCTGTTCCTGTTGATTAAAGAACATTTTTCATTACGACATAGTTGCATAAATCTCTGTATTGTTCAAGCTTGCCCCTTCCAGGCGTTACACGACCACTGTACCCCGTTATGCTACTACTGTGCAAGGGGACGTATAAAATAACAAAACTGCTTACGAGACCGTTGCCACGCCGCGGTACGCGTGGCGGTTCCTGTTGATTAAAGAACATTTTTCATTACGACATAGTTGCATACATTTCTGTATTGTTCAAGCTTGCCCCTTCCAGGCGTTACACGACTACTGTACCTTGTTATGCTACTACTGTGCACGGGGACGTATAAAATAACAAAACTGCTTACGAGACCGTTGATACGCTGCGGTACGTGTGGCGGTTCCTGTTGTTTAAAAGTACATCCTTTACAACATAGTTGCATAACTCTCTGTATTATTCAATCTAGCCCCTACCAGACGCTAGACGACAACTGTACCCCTTTATGCTACTACTGTACAAGGGGACGTATAAAATAACAAAACTGCTTTCGAGACCGTTGATACGCTGCGGTATGTGTGGCGGTTCCTGTTGTTTAAAGTACAGTCTTTACAACATAGTTGCATAATTTTCTGTATTATTCAAGCTAGCCCCTACCAGACGCTACACGACAACTGTACCCCGTTATGCTACTACTGTGCAAGGGGACGTATAAAATAACAAAACTGCTTACGTGACCGTTGACACGCCGCGGTAAGCGTGGCTGTTCCTGTTGAATAATGAACATTTTTCATTACGACATAGTTGCATAAATTTCTGTATTGTTCAAGCTTGCCCCTTCCAGGCGTTACACGACTACAGTACCCCGTTGTGCTACTACTGTGCAAGGGGACGTATAAAGTAACAAAACTGCTTACGAGACCGTTGATACGCTGCGGTACGTGTGGCGGTTCCTGTTGTTTAAAAGTACATCCTTTACAACATAGTTGCATAACTTTCTGTATTATTCAAGCTAGCCCCTACCAGACGCTAGACGACAACTCTACCCCGTTATGCTACTACTGTGCAAGGGGACGTATAAAATAACAAAACTGCTTACGAGACCGTTGATACGCTGCGGTACGTGTGGCGGTTCCTGTTGTTTAACGTACATTCTTTACAACATATTTGCATAACTTTCTGTATTATTCAAACTAGCCCCTACCAGACGTTACTCGACTACTGTACCCCGTTATGCTACTACTGTGCAAGGGGACGTATAAAATAACAAAACTGCTTACGTGACCGTTGATACGCTGCGGTACGTGTGGCGGTTCCTATAGTTTAAAGTACAGTCTTTACAACATAGTTGCATAATTTTCTGTATTATTCAGCTAGCCCCTACCAGACGTTACTCGACTACTGTACCCGGTTATGCTACTACTGTGCAAGGGGACGTATAAAATAACAAAACTGCTTACGTGACCGTTGACACGCCGCGGTACGTGTTGCTGTTCCTGTTGATTAAAGAACATTTTTCATTACGACATAGTTGCATAAATTTCTGTATTGTTCAAGCTTGCCCCTCCCAGGCGTTACACGACTACTGTACCCCGTTGTGCTACTACTGTGCAAGGGGACGTATAAAGTAACAAAACTCCTTACGAGACCGTTGATACGCTGCGGTACGTGTGGCGGTTCCTGTTGTTTAAAAGTACATTCTTTACAACATAGTTGCATAAATTTCTGTATTATTCAAGATAGCCCTTACCAGATGCTAGATGACAACTATACCCCGTTATGCTACTACTGTGCAAGGGGACGTATAAAATAACAAAACTGCTTACGTGACCGTTGACACGCCGCGGTACGCGTGGCTGTTCCTGTTGATTAAAGAACATTCTTTACAACATAGTTGCATAACTTTCTGTATTATTCAAGCTAGCCCCTACCAGACGTTACACGACTACTGTACCCCGTTATGCTACTACTGTGCAAGGGGACGTATAAAATAACAAAACTGCTTACGATACCGTTGATACGCTGCGGTACGTGTGGCGGTTCCTGTTGTTTGAAGTACATTCTTTACAACAGAGTTGCATAATTTTCTGTATTATTCAAGCTAGCCCCTACCAGACGTTACACGACTACTGTACCCCGTTATGCTACTACTGTGCAAGGGGACGTATAAAATAACAAAACTGCTTACGAGACCGTTGATACGCCGCGGTACGCGAGGCTGTTCCTGCTGATAGAACAAAAATATTTACTACAGAGTCCCATAACTTTCTGTATTGTTCAAGCATCCCCTTCCAGACGTTACACTACTACTGTACCCCGTTATGCTACTACTGTGCAAGGGGACGTATAAAGTAACAAAACTGCTTACGAGACCGTTGATACGCTGCGGTACGTGTGGCGGTTCCTGTTGTTTAAAAGTACATCCTTTACAACATAGTTGCATAACTTTCTGTATTATTCAAGCTAGCCCCTACCAGACGCTAGACGACAACTCTACCCCGTTATGCTACTACTGTGCAAGGGGACGTATAAAATAACAAAACTGCTTACGAGACCGTTGATACGCTGCGGTACGTGTGGCGGTTCCTGTTGTTTAAAAGTACATCCTTTAAAACATAGTTGCATAACTTTCTGTATTATTCAAGCTAGCCCCTACCAGACGTTACTCGACTACTGTACCCCGTTATGCTACTACTGTGCAAGGGGACGTATAAAATAACAAAACTGCTTACGAGACCGTTGATACGCTGCGGTACGTGTGGCGGATCCTGTTGTTTAAAGTACATTCATTACAACATAGTTGCATAACTTTCTGTATTATTCAAGCTAGCCCCTACCAGACGTTACTCGACAACTGTATCCCGTTATGCTACTGCTGTGCAAGGGGACGTAGAAAATAACAAAACTGCTTACGAGACCGTTGATACGCTGCGGTACGTGTGGCGGCTCCTGTTGTTTAAAGTACATTCTTTACAACATAGTTGCATAAATTTCTGTATTATTCAAGCTAGCCCCTACCAGACGTTACTCGATTACTGTACCCCGTTATGCTACTACTGTGCAAGGGGACGTATAAAATAACAAAACTGCTTACGAGACCGTTGATACGCTGCGGTACGTGTGGCGGTTCTTGTTGTTTAAAGTACAGTCTTTACAATATAGTTGCATAATTTTCTGTATTATTCAAGCTAGCCCCTACCAGACGCTACACGACAACTGTACCCCGTTATGCTACTACTGTGCAAGGGGACGTATAAAATAACAAAACTGCTTACGTGACCGTTGACACGCCGCGGTACGCGTGGCTGTTCCTGTTGATTAAAGAACATTTTTCATTACGACATAGTTGCATAAATTTCTGTATTGTTCAAGCTTGCCCCTTCCAGGCGTTACACGACTACAGTACCCCGTTGTGCTACTACTGTGCAAGGGGACGTATAAAGTAACAAAACTGCTTACGAGACCGTTGATACGCTGCGGTACGTGTGGCGGTTCCTGTTGTTTAAAAGTACATCCTTTACAACATAGTTGCATAACTTTCTGTATTATTCAAGCTAGCCCCTACCAGACGTTACTCGACTACTGTACCCCGTTATGCTACTACTGTGCAAGGGGACGTATAAAATAACAAAACTGCTTACGAGACCGTTGATACGCTGCGGTACGTGTGGCGGTTCCTGTTGTTTAAAGTACATTCTTTACAACATATTTGCATAACTTTATGTATTATTCAAACTAGCCCCTACCAGACGTTACTCGACTACTGTACCCCGTTATGCTACTACTGTGCAAGGGGACGTATAAAATAACAAAACTGCTTACGAGACCGTTGATACGCCGCGGTACGCGAGGCTGTTCCTGCTGATAGAACAAATATATTTACTACAGAGTCCCATAATTTTCTGTATTGTTCAAGCATCCCCTTCCAGACGTTACACTACTACTGTACCCCGTTATGCTACTACTGTGCAAGGGGACGTATAAAATAACAAAACTGCTTACGATACCGTTGATACGCTGCGGTACGTGTGGTGGTTCCTGTTGTTAAAGTACATTCTTTACAACATAGTTGCATAATTTTCTGTTTTATTCAAGCTAGCCCCTACCAGACGTTACTCGACTACTGTACCCCGTTATGCTACTACTGTGCAAGGGGACGTATAAAATAACAAAACTGCTTACGTGACCGTAGACACGCCGCGGTACGCGTGGCTGTTCCTGTTGATTAAAGAACATTTTTCATTACGACATAGTTGCATAAATTTCTGTATTGTTCAAGCTTGCCCCTACCAGGCGTTACACTACTACTGTACCACGTTATGCTACTACTGTGCAAGGGGACGTATAAAACAACAAAACTGCTTACGTGACCGTAGACACGCCGCGGTACGCGTGGCGGTTCCTGTTGATTAAAGAATATTTTTCATTACGACATAGTTGCATAAATTTCTATATTGTTCAAGCTTGCCCCTCCCAGGCGTTACACGACTACGGTACCCCGTTGTGCTACTACTGTGCAAGGGGACGTATAAAGTAACAAAACTGCTTACGAGACCGTTGATACGCTGCGGTACGTGTGGCGGCTCCTGTTGTTTAAAGTACATTCTTTACAACATAGTTGCATAAATTTCTGTATTATTCAATCTAGCCCCTACCAGACGTTACTCGACTACTGTACCCCGTTATGCTACTACTGTGCAAGGGGACGTATAAAATAACAAAACTGCTTACGAGACCGTTGATACGCTGCGGTACGTGTGGCGGATCCTGTTGTTTAAAGTACATTCTTTACAACATAGTTGCATAACTTTCTGTATTATTCAAGCTAGCCCCTACCAGACGTTACTCGACTACTGTACCCCGTTATGCTACTGCTGTGCAAGGGGACGTAGAAAATAACAAAACTGCTTACGAGGCCGTTGATACGCTGCGGTACGCGTGGTTGTTCCTGCTGATTAAAGTACATTCTTTACAACATAGTTGCATAACTTTCTGTATTATTCAAGCTAGCCCCTACCAGACGTTACTTGACTACTGTACCCCGTTATGCTACTGCTGTGCAAGGGGACGTAGAAAATAACAAAACTGCTTACGAGACCGATGATACGCTGCGGTACGTGTGGCGGATCCTGTTGTTTAAAGTACATTCTTTACAACATAGTTGCATAACTTTCTGAATTATTCAAGCTAGCCCCTACCAGACGCTACACGACAACTGTACCCCGTTATGCTACTACTGTGCAAGGGGACGTATAAAATAACAAAACTGCTTACGTGACCGTTGACACGCCGCGGTACGCGTGGCTGTTCCTGTTGATTAAAGAACATTTTTCATTACGACATAGTTGCATAAATTTCTGTATTGTTCAAGCTTGCCCCTTCCAGGCGTTACACGACTACTGTACCCCGTTGTGCTACTACTGTGCAAGGGGACGTATAAAATAACAAAACTGCTTACGTGACCGTTGACACGCCGCGGTACGCGTGGCTGTTCCTGTTGATTAAAGAACATTTTTCATTACGACATAGTTGCATAAATTTCCGTATTGTTCAAGCTTGCCCCTTCCAGGCGTTAAACGACTACTGTACCCCGTTGTGCTACTACTGTGCAAGGGGACGTATAAAATAACAAAACTGCTTACGTGACCGTTGACACGCCGCGGTACGCGTGGCTGTTCCTGTTGTTTAAAGTCCATTCTTTACAACATAGTTGCAGAACTTTCTGTATTATTCAAGCTAGCCCCTTCCAGACGTTACACGACTACTGTACCCCGTTATGCTACTACTGTGCAAGGGGACGTATAGAATAACAAAACTGCTTACGAGACCGTTGATAGGCTGCGGTACGTGTGGCGGTTCCTGTTGTCTAAAGTACATTCTTTACAACATAGTTGCAGAACTTTCTGTATTATTCAAGCTAGCCCCTTCCAGGCATTACACGGCTACTGTACCCCGTTGTGCTACTAGTGTGCAAGGGGACGTATAAAATAACAAAACTCCTTACGTGACCGTTGACACGCCGCGGTACGCGTGGCTGTTCCTGTTGGTTAAAGAACATTTTTCATTACGACATAGTTGCATAAATTTCTGTATTGTTCAAGCTTGCCCCTTCCAGGCGTTACACTACTACTGTACCCCGTTATGCTACTACTGTGCTAGGGGACGTATAAAATAACAAAACTGCTTAAGTGACCGTTGACACGCCGCGGTACGCGTGGCTGTTCCTGTTGATTAAAGAACATTTTTCATTACGACATAGTTGCATAAATTTCTGTATTGTTCAAGCTTGCCCCTTCCAGGCATTACACGGCTACTGTACCCCGTTGTGCTACTAGTGTGCAAGGGGACGTATAAAATAACAAAACTCCTTACGTGACCGTTGACACGCCGCGGTACGCGTGGCTGTTCCTGTTGATTAAAGAACATTTTTCATTACGGCATAGTTGCATAAATTTCTGTATTGTTCAAGCTTGCCCCTTCCAGGCGTTACACGACTACTGTACCCCGTTATGCTACTACTGTGCAAGGGGACGTATAAAATAACAAAACTGCTTACGAAACCGTTGATACGCTGCGGTACGTGTGGGGGTTCCTGTTGTTAAAAGTACATTCTTTACAACATAGTTGCAGAACTTTCTGTATTATTTAAGCTAGCCCCTTCCAGACGTTACACGACTACTGTACCCCGTTATGCTACTACTGTGCAAGGGGACGTATAAAATAACAAAACTGCTTACGAGACCGTTGATAGGCTGCGGTACGTGTGGCGGTTCCTGTTGTCTAAAGTACATTCTTTACAACATAGTTGCAGAATATTGATTTAAATGGAATAAATCCTATTGTAGTCCCAAGCCACGTGTTTGTTAACCAAATACACTGTACTACCGTCTATGGCTTTTTTCCTTGATGTTTTTTCCAGTTTAATTGGAAACTGGAAAAAACATCAAGGAAAAAAGCCATAGACGGTGAGTACAGTGTATTTGGTTAGTTGCAGAACTTTCTGTATTATTCAAGCTAGCCCCTACCAGACGCCACACGACAACTGTACCCAGTTATGCTACTACTGTGCTAGGGGACGTATAAAATAACAAAACTGCTTAAGTGACCGTTGACACGCCGCGGTACGCGTGGCTGTTCCTGTTGATTAAAGAACATTTTTCATTACGACATAGTTGCATAAATCTCTGTATTGTTCAAGCTTGCCCCTTCCAGGCGTTACACGACCACTGTACCCCGTTATGCTACTACTGTGCAAGGGGACGTATAAAATAACAAAACTGCTTACGAGACCGTTGCCACGCCGCGGTACGCGTGGCGGTTCCTGTTGATTAAAGAACATTTTTCATTACGACATAGTTGCATACATTTCTGTATTGTTCAAGCTTGCCCCTTCCAGGCGTTACACGACTACTGTACCTTGTTATGCTACTACTGTGCACGGGGACGTATAAAATAACAAAACTGCTTACGAGACCGTTGATACGCTGCGGTACGTGTGGCGGTTCCTGTTGTTTAAAGTACTTTCTTTACAACATAGATGCAGAACTTCCTGTATTATTCAAGCTAGCCCCTTCGAGACGTTACACGACTACTGTACCCCGTTATGCTACTACTGTGCAAGGAGTCGTATAAAATAACAAATCTGCTTACGAGACCGTTGATACGCTGCGGTACGTGTGGCGGTTCCTGTTGTTTAAAGTACATTCTTTACAACATAGTTGCAGAACTTTCTGTATTATTCAAGCTAGCCCCTGCCAGACGCTACACGACAACTGTACCCCGTTATGCTACTACTGTGCAAGGGGACGTATAAAATAAAAAACCTGCTTACGTGACCGTTGACACGCCGCGGTACGCGTGGCTGTTCCTGTTGATTAAAGAACATTTTTCATTACGACATAGTTCCATAAATTTCTGTATTATTCAAGCTAGCCCCTACCAGACGCTACACGACAACTGTACCCCGTTATGCTACTACTGTGCAAGGGGACGTATAAAATAACAAAACTGCTTACGTGACCGTTGACACGCCGCGGTACGCGTGGCTGTTCCTGTTGATTAAAGAACATTTTTCATTACGACATAGTTGCATAAATTTCTGTATTGTTCAAGCTTGCCCCTTCCAGGCGTTACACGACTACAGTACCCCGTTGTGCTACTACTGTGCAAGGGGACGTATAAAGTAACAAAACTGCTTACGAGACCGTTGATACGCTGCGGTACGTGTGGCGGTTCCTGTTGTTTAAAAGTACATCCTTTACAACATAGTTGCATAACTCTCTGTATTATTCAAGCTAGCCCCTACCAGACGCTAGACGACAACTGTACCCCTTTATGCTACTACTGTACAAGGGGACGTATAAAATAACAAAACTGCTTTCGAGACCGTTGATACGCTGCGGTATGTGTGGCGGTTCCTGTTGTTTAAAGTACAGTCTTTACAACATAGTTGCATAATTTTCTGTATTATTCAAGCTAGCCCCTACCAGACGCTACACGACAACTGTACCCCGTTATGCTACTACTGTGCAAGGGGACGTATAAAATAACAAAACTGCTTACGTGACCGTTGACACGCCGCGGTACGCGTGGCTGTTCCTGTTGAATAAAGAACATTTTTCATTACGACATAGTTGCATAAATTTCTGTATTGTTCAAGCTTGCCCCTTCCAGGCGTTACACGACTACAGTACCCCGTTGTGCTACTACTGTGCAAGGGGACGTATAAAGTAACAAAACTGCTTACGAGACCGTTGATACGCTGCGGTACGTGTGGCGGTTCCTGTTGTTTAAAAGTACATCCTTTACAACATAGTTGCATAACTTTCTGTATTATTCAAGCTAGCCCCTACCAGACGCTAGACGACAACTCTACCCCGTTATGCTACTACTGTGCAAGGGGACGTATAAAATAACAAAACTGCTTACGAGACCGTTGATACGCTGCGGTACGTGTGGCGGTTCCTGTTGTTTAAAGTACATTCTTTACAACATATTTGCATAACTTTCTGTATTATTCAAACTAGCCCCTACCAGACGTTACTCGACTACTGTACCCCGTTATGCTACTACTGTGCAAGGGGACGTATAAAATAACAAAACTGCT